>CAXITT010000092.1:1015620-1068442 GCA_964033795.1 Lymnaea stagnalis | reverse complement strand
GGGGTTGGCGGGATTGGGATGGCGGGATGGGGTGGAGAGATGGGGTAGGCGGGATGGGGGTCGCGGGATGGGGCTGGCGGAATGGGGGTGTCGGGATGGGGTGGCGGGATGGGGGTGGCAGGATGGGGGGGGGGTTGTTAGTGTGAAAAAATTCTTGATTGTCTTTTCTTTTTTTTTGAAATATATTTTTCTAAAGAGATAGTCTGTACATTCACATATCACAATTCAGATATGTGCATATAATCTCTTACAAAGGGGGGGAGGGGGGGTATAGTTTTTCTTTCGAACTGGGACACATGATGATCGTGTTGAAGAAATCTATGACAACCAATGCTTCCCAAACTGTATAACTATCTCCTCATGATTCAACGTACAACGTCAACTACCATTCATGTATGTACACAGACGGGGACATTCAACATTAAGGCGGTTTAACATAATTGTAACATCATGGGTTCTCATATTAACGTGCAAGTGACCAGTAGACTGACCACAAGGTCCGACATGGAAGAATCATACACTGTAGGATGGGGTCGTTTCAGTTGAACTCATTCCCACACCATTGTTTATTTGACCCACTCGTCAATGTCTCGTCGTGTGAAGAGTTCTACTAGAGATACTTTATTTTTGTTATGGTGACAACGTTTCCATGGTAACCATCTCCGTACACTCCGTCTGCTGAAGAGATTTTTTTTTCCAAGGGGAGGTTATGATTATAAATATTTGGTGATTGCAGCCGGCAGAATTAACTGGTTGCCATGGTTACTGTATACTCAAGCTACGACGGTGACATGGCCAGGGGCTAGAGATTTCATACTTGGCTTCGTTTTAAACAAAAGAATGGACTTAAATCAATACAGACGGTACACCATCATTCCGTTTCAGACTTTTGCCGGACATTCCATTTCACACTTTGGCCTGGCATTCCATTTCACACTCTTGCCGGCCATTTCACGAACTGGTCAAACTTCGTGATTTTGTAACGCCTGACTACAAATTAACAAAAAAAAAATTAATTAAACATTGGAAATGCCTGACATTACATAATATGTAAATTTCCGATCAGGAAAGTTATCACCACAAGTGCCAGACATCCTCTTTGATAGAACCAACAGAGCAGTGGCCAGCAGACTCACTTTGTACAGTACTGCTAGGTCACGTGACGACGTCCCGACGTTAATCGTGTTAGAGAAGAGCATGTCAAACGTCTACACGAAATTCGATTACACTCAAGTCAAGGCGTGCATTAGACACGGAACACTCAGCGCTGTCTAGTCTATTGGGTTCTAGCAACGGTTCTCAGCTTAGAGTGCTCCCTAGAGGGATCATCTCAGCAAAAGTGCAATTTGTTAATTTCTTTAAAGTTAAAGCCACCCTCAACTTCCACTCTCAGCCTCCACCCTCAACCCCCACCCTCAACTTCCACTCTCAGCCTCCACCCTCAACCCCCACCCTCAACTTCCACTCTCAGCCTCCACCCTCAATCCCCCACCATAAAACCCCTACCCAAACCCTCACCAATAACCCCCACCCTCAACCCCTTACCCTAACCCAAACCAACAAACCTAAACACCCACCCTCAACCCCCACCCTCAACCCCTTACCCTAACCCAAACCAACAAACCTAAACACCCACCCTCAACCCCCACTCCTATCCCCAACCAACAGACCTAAACACCCACCCTCAACCCCCACCCTCAACCCCTTACCCTATCCCAAACCAACAAACCTAAACCCCCACCCTCAACCCCCACCCTCAACCCCTTACCCTAACCCAAACCAACAAACCTAAACACCCACCCTCAACTCCCACCCTCAACCCCTTACCCTAATCCAAACCAACAAACCTAAACACCCACCCTCAACTCCCACCCTCAACCCCCTACCCTAACCCTCACCAACAACCCTAAACTCCCACCCTTAACCCCCTACCATAACCCTCACCAACAACCCTCAATCTCCCCCCTCCTCCTCCCGTATCCCCACCCCAAAATGATAATAATTAATATAGCTTTAACTTGTACATCTGAACGGTGACTAGATGTTTAACTTGCACACCTGAGTGGTGAATAGATGTTTTACTAAATCAAAGTCGGGCTAAAAGTCAAATTATCATCTTTGGCACAAGTCAGACGCAAAACTATAATTGATCATGACGACTCAACATACTGATTCTGACGATGTATTAGGAGTTTGGTGAATGGCAATATTTATAAAGATTTGTTTGTGTTTAAAATCCCCCTGAATTGTAGTGAAATAAAACAAATATCGAATAATACTAAAAGACTTGGATACATTATCGTAAACTAAGAGACTAGGATAAATTATCTAATACTAAGAGACTTCAATCGATTAACTTATAATAAGAGACCTGGATATAATAACTAATAGTAAGAGACTTCGATAGATTAACTTATAATAAGAGAATTGATATATTATCTAATAATAAGAGACTTTGAACTATTTACTAATGCTAAGAGGCCTGGAGTGCGACCAAGCTAAATTAGCATAAAGCAATTTCCTATTTTAAAAAAAAAAATTCATGCATTTAAATAAATTCAAAATATTTATATAATTACTTTGTTAATTCGCTACTCTCTACATAGTGTTGCGAAGTATCACCATCAAATAAACCATTTTTTACGTATGTAACTAAATTGCGTTTTGATGCATGAATTCTCACCAATAAATAAGGCAATGTTCCATGACACTCAAATATAAAATCAGGAAAAAGTACATCAGAATTTCTTTATTTTCAAGAAAGAACTTATGTAAAGATGTTTACGTCCATAACACCATTTGATTTTGAGAAATGTTTATTACATTATGTACTATAGCCCAACCCAACTCAAACTACAACGAAAACATAATTTCTGAAAATTCTTTTAAAAAATGTCCTTAAATTTAAAAAAAAAAATGTGTATGTACCAATTATATCAAATCTATATGAAATGTGTCAAATTGCGTACTATCGGTTTTTTCATCATACATCCACCACACAACATTTTGGTCGTTCCTAAACGATTTCCGGAAAATTTTAAAATGCTGTTTTTGTTAAAAACCAAATTAAAATTAACTTCAACTAAGATTGGAGACAGTTGGACATGATGAAATCATTCAGAATTTTACTACATCAAGAGCAAAAAAAAACAAACAACAACAACATTTCTTTAAAAAAAAACTATGATTTTGTTGCTTCGGAAGCCCAATCTCTGCAGAAGCCAACAAACCAGGATCATCGCAAGTCAACCGTCAAACATGAGAAAAAAGCATTTTAGTCAAAGTAAAGTTAGGCTACTTATAAATTATTAATTACATATTTTAAACATTCAAGTTTATAGTGCACAATTTTCGAACATTTAATGTCTAAGAAAAATGAACATAATAAAATTGATGGCTGATCAACATTTGCTATTAAAGGGGCGCACCATTTGTGTGGTCTTGTTTCAATGAAAATCGTATATTTATATGTGTATATCTATGTGTTTATTTATTGATTCAATTATGTTTGTTTTCTCTTGTACAAATCACCATAGTAGACTGGTTTCCACACAAAAAATACTTGTTGGCCACCAAACTAAGAATACAAAATTGTTTTAAGAATAGAAATTGTTTTTTATAAAAATCCCGTTTTCTCGTACCAGGCCAAAAAGAGCGAATTCCTGATCACCTTATATGGGACAAAACGAGAGTAAAGTCCTCAAGTCATATATACATATACTTGTCAATAACAAAGCAAGTGCTGATTTTTTTTTTTCTATGGGACAAAATACAACTAAGTCCTGAATTCTTATGTAGGCCAAAAAGACAAGAAAGTGTTGATCTCTTGTATAGGACAAAGACAGCACAGTCCTGATGCCTGCATATACTCGTAGTAGCTCAAGGAAAGGTCCATAGCGGCAGTGGTGGTCAGAACAAAAGTGATTATCTCTAGCCGACAACGGCACGAACTAGGTGGTTCATATTACTGCCAGGGGCCAACTCCAGACGCGAGGCCTGGGAAGACGGACAGTGTCCACTTAATAAGCGGGGTAATTAAAGCCAGCTTTCTGGTAGATTGCCAGTTTTGGGTTTTGCTGAGGCCTTGGGGGGGGGGGGCATTTCGTTCACGAGTTATTTCGCGGGGAAAATCAGCCCCGGAATCATATTGATAAAACCGAATGTAATTATGTGTTCACTTAATAAGCGGGGTAATTAAAGCCAGCTTTCTGGTAGATTGCCAGTTTTGGGTTTTGCTGAGGCCTTGGGGGGGGGGGGCATTTCGTTCACGAGCTATTTCGCGGGGAAAATCAGCCCCGGAATCATATTGATAAAACCGAATGTAATTATGTGTCTCCTGAAGATATTTCAAATATAAAATTATTATTTCTGATCGGCTGAGATAGTTACAAATGCTGGTTAATAAAGAGATTACCTAGTTGAAAGTATCATCATAGAGGTAACGTGACAGTTTCCAGTGGCTGAATTCATCCAATCAAAGTGAAAGGGAAATAATAGCGGAAGTACACACGCCCCCTTCTCATACGTCAGATCCGGCGTCTGAACATCACTGACTGATGGAATGGTTTTTTTATCATGTTAAAATGTAAGGTTGAAGACATTTTCTAATGAACTGTACGCAGGGCGTGCTTGATATTCACTGCTTTCTTTTTAAGGCTCAATAGCTTTAATTTCCGCCTGACGGGGAAAAGCTGAAACACTATGAAAATGTGCCCAATAACTGACCTTTGAACTTTGGAATTTATAGGAGCAATGACACGGGTTTCGCTGAACGGAATTTTTAGAAATACAATATTGTTGTATCATTTTTTTGGATCAGGACGACTTGAAAAAGTCTGGAATTGATATAGATGCTTTGTTTAGCCCAGTACATAGTGAGAAATAAAGCCTGTAACAAACCAGTAGTTCTCAAACAGTTACAGAAAGTCACCAGTTTCCCAAGCAGTTATTCTCAAACAGTTTTAAAAAAGTGACCAGACAGGCAACCAATGATATACAACGAGCAACGAGTCTATGTGTCAAGTTTCAGCTCGATAGCTGGACGGGAAGTGGATCAACTGGCTATCCGAAGATTTTGCCCGCCAGAAAATCACGAACAAAAGCGAAGTTGACATAAAGGATTTAAAAAGGATAGGCTTGTTTGCACTGTTGAGCGGGAACAATTCAAATTCCGGTGTTATTTTTGGTTTCTTAATAACCTAGATTGCATTTAGAGAGATACAAATATAATTAAGTTATTGTGTAATAAATACCATTAAAATAATCAACTTTGTAAAAATAAATTTTACATGATCTCGATACCATATTAGGCTATTCTAAATAAACAACTAAAATTGATAATTAATGTGTTCTCAGACAAGGTGAGAATCGTAGGCTAGGTGATAATTGTTAAGCTTCACTGCCAAAGTTGAATATAGAATATCATTTTTTTTTTTTAAGTTTTCGTTCAATCTAGAGATAGGATCGAACCTTCTTAAGTAGTTTCGGTCCGGTGACAGCTTAAGTTCGGGTATGGTTCGTGACAGCTTAAGTTCGGGTACAGTTCGATGACAGCGTAAATTCGGGTACGGTCCGGTGACAGCTTGAGGTCGGGTACGGTTCGGTGACAGCTTGAGTTCGGGTACGGTTAGGCGACAGCTTGAGCTCGGGTACGGTTCGTACTCAGCGACGTGGAAGTCAAGGCTTGGTCGTTAATGGGGTTAGGATTCGGTCTTCTGCAGGGTTTGGGTTCGCGGTCATCTGGGATCGGTGGTCATCTGGATTCGGTGGTCATTTGGGTTTTGGTGGTCATCTGGCGTTCGGTGGTCATTTGGGTTCGGTGGTCATTTGGGTTCGGGAGTCATCTGGGTTCGGTGGTCATCTGGATTTGATGGTCATCTGGTTTCAGTGGTCAACTGGGTTCAGTGGTGCTCTGGGTTCCATGGTCATCTGGTTTCAGTGGTTATTTGGGTTCGTTCGTCATCTGGGTTCAGTGGTCATCTGGGTTCGGTGGTCATCTGGGTTCGGTGGTGTCTGGGTTCGGTGGTCATCTGGGTTCTGTGGTCATCTGGGTTCAGTAGTCATCTGCGTTAGAGTTCAGTGTATTCGGTTCGGGTTTCGGTTCCATTCAAATCTCTAAATCATCACTTGGATGATTTTTAAATTATGTTCACAGCGATCTTAACTAGAGGTCCTCAATTTGTTTTTCGGGCACCACCCTCTTTGGTACATAAGGTAATCAAGAACGTCCCTCCCCACACCCCTACTGTCCAAAGGGTACCTAGTATATTTTGCACGCCCTTCACTATAAAATAATAACACAATGAAATTTCAACATGTAACAGAGTATTTTATTTAGATATAAATTCAAAGTTTTACCTTTGATTCATTCAATAACAGTATTAAATTAAACAATTCTTTTTTGTTTAGTAGGATCAATCTGTGGAAATACAGTTTCAGATGTCTAGAGGTCCAAGCGTTTGTTGTGATAAGTCTGAGCCAAACTGTCAATAGGCAAATATTTATACACTCTTGGGTTTCCTTGTCCAAACAAGAATTGACAACTGGAGGTCGGGGTGACCTTTCATTGGCAACAAAATAAATAGCAAACACAACATGTAGTTTTGATTTATCTTCACATTATTAACCACATTTTTTTGTTTCTTCAGAAATTCTGATCTTAGCTGTTCATGCCGCTGTCTTACTTCCTGCCTCTAATTCTCTCTCAGTTATTCTCACTTCTCATGCATCACCTCCCACACCATTTCTCTATCTCTCTCTTCTCTCTCTTTTCTCCCACTTCTCTTCTATCTCTCTTCTCTCTGTCTGTTCTCTCTCACTCCTCTTCTCTCTCTCTTCTCTGTCTTCTCGCTCTTCTCCCTCCTTTCTCTCTCTCTTTTCTCTGTTCACTCTCTTCTCTCTCTCTACTCTCGCTCATATCTCTATGTCTTTACTTTAATGTCAATCAACTGTGCAATGTTCTGGTTTTTGTTCTCACGTTTTCTCGTGTTATTTCCCATCTCTCACTCTCTCACTCATTTTCTCTCCTTTGTCTCCCCTCAACCCCTTTTTCTCTAACCCTTTTTGTTCCTCTCCCCCTCTCTAACTTCACTCTCTTTTTCTGTTTTTCTTTGATTTCATCATCAGTATCTGCACCACATTCTCTTACGTCACGGCGATCACAAAATCCATCAAACATTTCATATTTTTTACCTTTGTGTTTGATATGAAATAAAAGGAAGAGCAAAAAAATTTAGTTCACCATTTCTTGGCTAAAGCTTTTGCCTTCCATCGCTCACCGTTTGCCTTCCATAACTCACCGTTTGCCTTCCATCGCTCACCGTTTTCCTTCCAGCGCTCACCGTTTGCCTTCCATCACTCACCGTTTGCCTTCCATCACTCACCGTTTGCCTTCCATCGCTCACCGTTTGCCTTCCATCGCTCACCGTTTTCCTTCCAGCGCTCACCGTTTGCCTTCCATCACTCACCGTTTGCCTTCCATCACTCACCGTTTGCCTTCCATCACTCACCGTTTGCCTTCCATCACTCACCGTTTGCCTTCCATCACTCACCGTTTGCCTTCCATCACTCACCGTTTGCCTTCCATCACTCACCGTTTGCCTTCCATCACTCACCGTTTGCCTTCCATCACTCACCGTTTGCCTTCCATCACTCACCGTTTGCCTTCCATCACTCACCGTTTGCCTTCCATCACTCACCGTTTGCCTTCCATCACTCACCGTTTGCCTTCCATCACTCACCGTTTGCCTTCCATCACTCACCGTTTGCCTTCCATCACTCACCGTTTGCCTTCCATCACTCACCGTTTGCCTTCCATCACTCACCGTTTGCCTTCCATCACTCACCGTTTGCCTTCCATCACTCACCGTTTGCCTTCCATCACTCACCGTTTGCCTTCCATCACTCACCGTTTGCCTTCCATCACTCACCGTTTGCCTTCCATCACTCACCGTTTGCCTTCCATCACTCACCGTTTGCCTTCCATCACTCACCGTTTGCCTTCCATCACTCACCGTTTGCCTTCCATCACTCACCGTTTGCCTTCCATCACTCACCGTTTGCCTTCCATCACTCACCGTTTGCCTTCCATCACTCACCGTTTGCCTTCCATCACTCACCGTTTGCCTTCCATCACTCACCGTTTGCCTTCCATCACTCACCGTTTGCCTTCCATCACTCACCGTTTGCCTTCCATCACTCACCGTTTGCCTTCCATCACTCACCGTTTGCCTTCCATCACTCACCGTTTGCCTTCCATCACTCACCGTTTGCCTTCCATCACTCACCGTTTGCCTTCCATCACTCACCGTTTCCCTTCCATCACTCACCGTTTGCCTTCCATCACTCACCGTTTGCCTTCCATCACTCACCGTTTCCCTTCCATCACTCACTGTTTTTATAGTCATCTAAATTTAAATACTCAATAGATCGTTTTTTTTTTTTACCAGCGTTAAATGTTGGTATTTTTTTAAAAGCGAATCTCAAAATTGTATACCATGATTGTGCACTGAACACCAAAACTCATTAAGTGCTGTCTACGAAGTTGCTATTTATTTCAAATAGAAGAAATAAATAAACTGATAAATGAGTTTATTTTTCTTTTCAATTTTGAAATTTAAATATGGAATCAAATACATTTCGTATCACACCCCCTACTGCCTGTAAATTCGAATCTGACTACTGCCTGTAAGTTGGAATCTGACTACTGCCTGTAAGTTCGAATCTGACTACTGCCTGTAAATTTGAATCCGACTACTGCCAGTAAGTTCGAATCCGACTACTGCCTGTAAGTTCGAATCCGACTACTGCCAGTAAGTTTGAATCCGACTACTGCATGTGCGAATCCAACCACACATTGACATCATCTAAAGCAAAACCGTATAATTATTTGTTTTAAAAATACATCATGCCAACTTGTCTGCCTTGTCAAGATTTAAAAAAAAAAAAAAAAAAGATTAAGTTGGACGAAGAGTACCGCCCACATCTACTGCCTGTAAGTTCGAAACCGACTACTGCCAGTAAGTTTGAATCCGACTACTGCATGTGCCAATCCAACCACACATTGACATCATCTAAAGCAAAACCGTATAATTATTTGTTTTAAAAATACATCATGCCAACTTGTCTGCCTTGTCAAGATTTAAAAAAAAAAAAAAAAAGTTTTAGTTTGACGAAGTGTACCGCCCACAGACAGACAGACAGACACACTAAAGCAGTCACATCCACTCTTCCCAAATATCTGGAACATTCACTTATTGTATTACATGGCAAGCCACAGAGGGCTCTACGCAAAGCAGACGACTAATTTTGGTATTGAACCTGGCCAGGGCAGCTTGGGCAAAGAGACCAGAAGACTTAGAAACTTGGATTGGAGACTAGAGCAAAGGTTCTAAAAGTTAAATGTAGCCACTAATCCAGCTGTGTCCATAATATTTTGTGTTGTATGCCCTTGCTTGGTTTCAAGTGAGGAGAGTGGATGAGAAGAGGATGGATAAGAAGAGGGTGGATGAGAAGAGGGTGGATGAGAAGAAGGTGGATGAGAAGAGGATGGATGAGAAGAGGGTGGATGAGAAGATGGTGGATGAGAAGAGGATGGATGAGAAGAGGGTGGATGAGAAGAGGGTGGATGAGAAGAGGGTGGATGAGAAGATGGTGGATGAGAAAAGGGGGGATGAGAAGAGGAAGAATGAGAAGATGGTGGATAAGAAGAGGGTGGATGAGAAGAGGGTGGATGAGAAGATGGTGGATGAGAAGAGGATGGATGAGAAGAGGGTGGATGAGAAGAGGGTGGATGAGAAGAGGGTGGATGTGAAGATGGTGGATGCGAAATGTGTGGATGAGAAGATGGTGGATGAGAAATGTGTAGATGAGAAGAGGGTGGATGAGAAGAGGGTGGATGAGAAAAGGGTGGATGAGAAGAGTATGGATGAGAAGAGGGTGGATGAGAAGAGGGTGGATGAGAAGAGGGTGGATGAGAAGAGGGTGGATGAGAAGAGGGTGGATGAGAAGAGGGTGGATGAGAAGATGGTGGATGAGAAAAGGGGGGATGAGAAGAGGAAGAATGAGAAGATGGTGGATAAGAAGAGGGTGGATGAGAAGAGGGTGGATGAGAAAGACAAAGTCAAATTTGTTTCTTTAATATTCAGAATAACCTGGCCCATTACCATGATAACAAACTGAGAAGTAGTGGTTTTATAGTAAGAGCATGATCAGTGGCGTCGGAAGGGGATTTTGGGCGGAGACGGTGGTCCACCCAGGGTGACATTATCAACAAATTGCAGAGTTTGTTTCATGGAAGGGGCGTGTAAACATCTTGACCCACCCTGGGCGGCACGAACCCTAACTACGCCACTGAACGCCGACTGCAAGCTAATCAAAATTATGTATCTACTAAAAGCCTTCTTCAGCAAACACAAAGAAATAAAGTATGAAAATAAGAGATTAGCCTGCTACTGTAGAATTTTGTATAGACCTCACCTCAAATATAGGATTTTTTATCTAACTGATTTTTTAATTTTTCCTGCATTAAAATTATATTTATTTTTGTTTTCGAATTTTAGAACCACTTGATTTGAGCTGTCTGCTCTGAACGTGAGCAAAAACGTTAGAACCGCTTGATTGAAGCTGTCTCCTGTAGACGCGAGCAGCATTTTCGGCAGCGAAATTGGATTATAACACGTTTTAGTTGGTGTTGTCGGACAAGGTGCTGGAGTGCTGGAGTTTCGGTCTTGTGTTTAAGCTGTCTGGCAAGTTGTAGGCCAGGGGATTGCCTCTGAGGTTATCAATGGGACGCGGATATTAGGAAGAAATGTGGACGTGTACATGGTTTGGAAAGTAAGATATCCCTTGACTCGTTTCATTTATTTTGAGCAACGACGTGGAGAGACGGAAGACTTACGTCTTCGGGGAGGGATTTTATCATTTTATTCTATCTAAAATTGAAGTCGATCTCTGGGGCAGGTCATCTGTCAGTGTGGGTATCTTTATCCTAAGACACTAGTGTAAACCTGTTTACCCTTAAACACGTATATGAATTTGCACTGTTGACGTTATGCTTTATACTGAGGGGCTTAGTGCACATGGGATTGGTGCGCATGGGCTTGGTGTGCATGGGCTTGGTGCACATGGGCTTGGTGAGCATGGGCTTGGTGCACATGAGCTTGGTGCGCATGGGCTTGGTGCACATGGGGTTGCTACCATTAGCAGTGCGCATGGGATGGTGCAGCTTGGTACGCTTTGTATTGATGCTCATGGGCTTGATACGCATGGGATTGGTGCGCATGGGCTTGGTACGCATAGGCTTTGTGCGCATGGTATTGGTGCGCACAGCTTGGTACGCATGGGATTGTTGCGGATGGGCTTGGTAAAATAGGCGCGGTGCGCATGTTAGTGGTGCACAAAACTTGGTACGCATGGGCTTGGTTCGCATGGGCTTGGTTCGCATGGGCTTGGTTCGCATGGTCTTGGTTCGCATGGGCTTGGTTCGCATGGGCTTGGTTCGCATGGGCTTGGTTCGCATGGGCTTGGATCGCATGGGCTTGGTACGCATGGGTTTGGTGTGAACGGGCTTGGTGCGCACGAAAGGAAATATATTTCTCATGTTTAACTTATCAATGTAAATAAGCTGACATGATAAGCATTGCATGAGGCGGCACGCGCATCAAGAATGTTATGTGTGCGTTCACGCTCCCGTAGACCACGTCAACAAGTTCAAAGGAAAGCGTGCCCCGTCATGCACAGCATTAGACTGGCGCGTAAATTTAGTCAAGCTTCAGAGAACATTCTTAAATTAAGCGCGGCATTCAGTTTCTAATTGAAAGAAATGAAGTGAAATTTTATAATTAATATGGAGTTCAAGAGACAAAATAATATTATCTAGGATTTTTATCTAGGATGATTCGTAATGTAAAAGATATTTAGGAAATACAAATTGTTGTTGTTTTTTTTTAAAGTCTGTGATGTGATACTAAAGATTCAAATAAAGGGAATGGGCTACGTCAAGTGTAAGTGTGATAGTCACGTGATGAGCAGGAGTGTCTTCCAATGTTCCATGATCTGATGTTCCCGTGTTCCAATGGCATTGTTACAATCTTACGACATTCCAATGGCACGATGTTACACTATTCCAATGTGTCAATATTCAGATGTCCCAAGTCCAAATAATTTTAAAGAACCCTTAGCGGTGCTTCAGAGACTGTAGAAAGAACATCTACAGCAACATTTGACATCAGGCTTCCTCCCTTTTCAACCTGGTCTTTCACACACCATGAACGACATCACACTTTCTAACTCCTTTGATAACATTTTAAAAAAACAACAGTGAATATAAAACACAATGTGCCCCCCCCCCCCACTTTTTTTTTTAATCCTAAGGGCACAGTCCACACCATAAAGCCCACATTGGAGAGTAATCCTTTTAACGACATCACACTTTCTAACCCCTTTAATAACATTTTAAAAAAAAAACAGTGAAAATAAAACACAATGTGCCCCCCCCCCCCACTTTTTTTTTTAATCCTAAGGGCACAGTCCACACCATAAAGCCCACATTGGAGAGTAATCCTTTCACTCACGCTTGACTGAGCACTATCAGGAGTTAATGGACCGTGATGTACTATTTGTCTCACCACTATTGCCGCCTGTTACCGACCAAATCAATTTTTTATCATGTTTAAAGCCTTATTTAAAATGTGTTCTTATTCTTATTGTATTCGATCTAATCTTGAACTATTGTTGCATTATTGTATGTGTATTGTTGTGTTGTTGTTTTTAAAAATGGTTTCTGCTTAATGTTGTACTGCTGTTTCATTGTTGTGGCTTTGTTGTCATATATTTTAGCCCTCACCTTCTAAGATGCGTACACTGTTGTAATCGTCGTCTGTTTTTTTGTTGTTTTTTTTGTGTGAGAATGGGCTTGGTGATGAGGCCATCTTCTCAAATTCTATGTTGAGAATAAAATGAATCGTCCGTAAGAGCGTTTTGTGCAGACAATAAATCTGCCTCCAGTGGGTCGATAAGAATGCAGACAGTGCATGTTGATGTGGAATCTCCATTTTCCCGAACAGTTTTGAAGTGCATTTTGCTCCACAATTGATTGTACGTATTGATTTTTTAACCTGTAATAATACTTCTTGTCCACAAGGCCTCTTCCGAAGCTTTGCACGTATTTCAAGAGATCGCGGGGAGAGGGGGTGGTTAAAACAAGGTTTAAAGGGAACATACTGAAAGTATATTGCAAAGAATATTTAGTAGGATATTAAAAAGTATAACAAGGATATATATATATATATATATATATATATATATATAAAGAACTGCACACAAAAAATGTAAAAAGTCATTTAAGCCCAGATCCAACGATGAGACGAGTGGCGCGACGCAATGCGTTTCTTGTGTTTGATGAGACCAAAAGGACGCTAATTTCTGTCGCTCTGTTTTATAGTCATGAACAATTATCGCCAAATCCCAGTGTCTCATTTTTATTTACTTAGTTTACATGTTTTAATAATTGTAAAGCGCTTAGAGCTTTATGATAAGCGCTATATAAAAATGCCTAAATAAATAAATAAATAAATCGAGCAATCAAATTTAATGATGCATGTTTCTAAAGGTTGACTAGTGCGTGGGGTTTAGCTTTAGAATTGTGTATGAAGACCCTGTCTGATCATGGGAACCCCCGATTAATCGATCAAAACTTCAAACACCGATTATTGACGTCACCGCCCGTAAATAGGAAGCATGATGTCAGTACGGTTAACACATTAACACACACACGGGATTACCAAAGGATTTGATGGCAAAGTGTCTGACACACAAAGCGTATTATCAAATGATTTGATGGCAAAGTGTCTGACACACAAAGCGTATTATCAAATGATTTGATGGCAAAGTGTCTGACACACACAAAGCGTATTATCAAATGATTTGATCCGAACATCTTTGATCATCCAGGTGACAATGTTAACCGATTACTCCAACATTTGAGACTCCATCACTTCAGGACTATTCAACTGCTGGTATGGAATTCCATCATGATTTATACGAATGATGGTATGGAAATCGTAACTGAATCATGACTGATGGTAGAGATTCCATCTTTAATGTATAGAGCTGATTGGGTGGAACATTTCACACAGCAAGAACTGCTTTCAAAAGAGGATTATAAAATTTAAAAAAACTATTAAAAAACACCGAAAAAAAACACTATAAAAAAGAAATCTGCATGCTATTGAAAACAAAAAGGAAGGTCCAATATTTAGACTAAGTCAAAAAAAAAAAACCACAACAATTTAACAGCTGACACAATGGTCTCGACTCCAACTTCAACCAAAAATCCTGGACTCCATTAATACGTCATTGTCAGTGGCAGCCCTGGTATGTCTGCAAGTTGTTAATTCAGGCGCTGATCACTTGTAGTGATGGGGTACAACCTCACCATGCTATCAGGAATGACATCGACATGTCACTTGTAGTGATGGGGTACAACCGCACCATGCTATCAGGAATGACATCGACATGTCACTTTGTTGTGATGGGGTACGACCGCACCATTCTATCAGGAATGACATCGACATGTCACTTGTAGTGATGGGGTACTACCGCACCATGCTATCATGAATGACATCGACATGTCCCTTGTAGTGATGGGGTACTACCGCACCATTCTATCAGGAATGACATCGACATGTTACTTGTAGTGATGGGGTACTACCGCACCATGCTATCAGGAATGACATCGACATGTCACGTGTAGTTATGGGGTACAACCGCACCATGCTTTCAGGAATGACATCGACATGGTTGTAACCATCCCAGCAACACAACGCACAGAACATGGCCTCATCTTGGTCCACTTCATTGAAATGAAACTTGCAAATTAAAATGCTTCAAAGAACGCATACCTTCTCGTTTGGGAAATTACCCAGTGAGTGTAATTTCGTTGAGACGGGTGGAGGGTTTCCAGAGTACCGGGGTTCAAACGTTCATGAGTAGGGAATTTGGGAATGTAAAGAAATACACAAAAAGGAAGGCGGTGGAGTGTGAAAAAGTATCTTCTAATCGAGGTAGTGGATTATAAAATGAAAGTAGTAAACGATGAACACCAAACATGGACAGGCAGAAGCTAAAACTGTAACTGGGGTTTCTCTCTTACTTTCATTATCATGTAAATTGAGATTTCAATAACATCCAAAGGTGATGAAATGTCTGCTCACTGAACTTTAGAATTAAAAAAACAAAACATTTATTAATGTAAATGGGGTGAGGGGGTGGGGGAGTTTATGGGACACAAACATGAGTTGTTCCCGCCAGCTCCAAACACACACACACCACACTCAACACACACACACAGACATTCACATGAGTTGTCTGTACATGTTTTGACTTGCTGTTTTCATTGTCAAACTAAAGGGAGAAGCTCCGGATGTCAACTAAGAGCACGATATCGCCATGTGGTGCAGTTGGTGTGGTCGGTGTGGACAATGTGGTCGGTGTGTCAACTAAGAGCATGATATCGCCTTGTGGTGCAGTTTGTGTGGTCGGTGTGGACAATGTGGTCGGTGTGGTCGGTGTGGAGAATGTGGTCGGTGTGGTCGGTGTGGACAATGTGGTCGGTGTGGTCGGTGTGTCAACTAAGAGCACGATATCGCCATGGGGTGCAGTTGGTGTGGTCGGTGTGGACAATGTGGTCGGTGTGGACAATGTGGTCGGTGTGGACAATGTGGTCGGTGTGGTCGGTGTGTCAACAAAGAGCATGATTTCGCCTTGTGGTGCCGTTTGTGTGGTCGGTGTGGACAATGTGGTCGGTGTGGACAATATGGTCGGTGTGGTCGGTGTGGACAATGTGGTCGGTGTGGTCGGTGTGTCAAGTAAGAGCACGATATCGCCATGGGATGCAGTTGGTGTGGTCGGTGTAGACAATGTTGTCGGTGTGGACAATTTGGTCGGTGTGGTCGGTGTGTCAACTAAGAGCATGATATCGCCTTGTGGTGCAGTTTGTGTGGTCGGTGTGGACAATGTGGTCGGTGTGTCAACTAAGAGCACGATATCGCCATGTGGTGCAGTTGGTACTTACAGTGTGGTCGGTGTGTCATTTAAGAGCACGATATCGCCATGTGGTGCAGTTGGTGTGGACGGTGTGGTCGGTGTGGTCGGTGTGTCAACTAAGCGAACGATATCGCCATGTGGTGCAGTTCGTGTGGACAGTGTGGTCGGTGCAGTTGTTGTAGACAGTGGAGTTGGTGCAGTTAGTGTGGACAGACTGGTCGGTGTGGTCGGTGCAGTTGGTGTGTAAAGTGTGGTCGGTGTGGTCTGTGCAGTTGGTGTGGACAGAGTGGTCGGTGTTGTCGGTGCAGTTGTTGTGGAAAGTGTGGTCGGTGTCAACTAAGCGAACGATATCGCCATGTGGTGCAGTTCGTGTGGACAATGTGGTCGGTGTGTCAACTAAAAGCACAATATCGCCATGTGTTGCAGTTGGTGTGGACAGTGTGTGAAAATATGGCGGGACTCGGGCATTTTTGTTTTGTTTCAGCACGCAGGCAATGCCAGGAAATAGAAGTGGGTACAGTGTAAATAAAAAAGTGGGGGCAGTGAGGTATTTTAGAGTTTAGATTGTAAAAAGGTGTGTGACCAGACATGAACATTTACAGGAACAAACTCAAGTGTGTGAACAGACAGGAACATTTACAGGAACAAACTCAAGTGTGTGACCAAACATGAACATTTACATGAACAAACTCAGGTGTGTGACCAGACAGGAACATTTACAGGAACAAACTCAAGTGTGTGACCAAACAGGAACATTTACAGGAACAAACTTAAGTGTGTGACCAGACAGGAACATTTACAGGAAAAAACTCAGGTGTGTCTTCAGTATTATGTATTCCGTGATGCTGTCTGATGCGTTCAAGGACTCCACCATGGGCTTGCCAATCCGGTTTCGTACTGATGGATCAGTATTTAACCTTAGGAGGCTTCAAGCTAAAACCAAGGTCAAACATACCACGATCAACGAGCTTCTGTTTGCAGACGATTGTGCCCTTAATGCTCCACCAGAAGCCGTCATGCAAAACAGCGTTGATATCTTCTCAGAGGCCTGCAATAACTTTGGCCTCACAATAAACACAAAGAAGACTTAGGTGATGTATCAGCCAGCTCCCAGTAAGCCCTACGTTGAACCCAACATCATCATCAGTGGACAGCGTCTCAACCCGGTGGATAAATTTACTTATTTGGGCAGCACCCTCTCTAGATTTGTCGTCATGGATGATGAAATGAATGGCAGACTCGCAAAAGCTAGTGCCCTATTTGGCAGGCTCCGCAGCACTGTTTGGGACAGGAGAGGTATCAGTCGAGAAACAAAGCTCAAGGCCTATAGCGCAGCAGTCCTCCCGACACTGCTTTATGGATGTAAATCGTGGACTGTCCACCAGCGTCACGCCAAGAAACTGCATCATTTTCACACTACCTGCCTCAGGAAACTCCTCGACATCAGGTGGCAAGACAAAGTCCCCGACCCCGATGTCCTCGCTAGAGCGAACCCACCTAGTATCTTCACCTCTCTGATGCAGTCTCAGCTCCGTTGGATGGGTCACGTAGCCCGTACGGCAGACCACCGGCTCCCGAAACAAATATTCTTTGGAGAACTCACGATAGGCAAGCGCTCCCAAGGAGGCCAAAGAAAGCGTTACAAAGACTCACTGAAAGTGGCACCAAAGGCCTTCAGCATAAACCCTACTCAATGGGTGCAGACAGCGCAGGACAGAGCCAGATGGAGAGCTGCTGTCAAGAAGGGGGCCAAATCCCATGAAGCTAAGAGAATAACCACAGCTGAGACACGCAGGCTTGTCCGAAAGAGCAACATTAGGTCATCTTCTGAAGCAACTATTCCATGCCCACGGTGTCATAGATTATTCCGAGCAAGGATCGGTCTAACAAGTCACCTAAGAGCTTACCGTAATCCGAACCCCGCCCCCCCTCCCGCCCGCCCCTAACCGGATAATTCGATGGTCCTTGTCGACTTCGACGGACGAAAAACAACTTTACAGGAACAAACATAATGTGTAACCAGATATCAACATTTACATGAACAAACACAATGTGTGTCCAGACATGAACATTTACAGGAACAAACTCAATGTGTGACCAGACATGAACATTTACAGGAACAAACTCAATGTGTGACCAGACATGAACATTTACAGGAACAAACTCAGGTGTGTGACCAGACATGAACATTTACAGGAACAAACTCAGGTGTGTGACCAGACATGAACATTTACAGGAACAAACTTTGATTTCTCAAACTACAGCAGGCCATTGGAGCAACGCACTGTAAAAGGTTGTTGGCCTATCAAGAAGTCAGTTCAACTAAGAGAAAGTTGAATAATGACATGTCTTTCTTTTTTTGTACAAGGGGGTCTTTGTCTTATTTAACAATGAAATGTCTGTCTTGTAAATGAAATACATTTTTGTTATAAGTCAAAATAGAGACACACTTAAAACTGATATTTGAGGTTAAATGTCCGAGAGAAGTCTTATACTGAGGTGGTAATGGTTAATGTCTGAGAGAAGTCTGAGCTGGTAATGTTTAATGTCTGAGAGAAGTCTGAGACTGAGGTGGTAATGTTTAATGTCTAAGAAAAGTCTCAGACGGAGGTAATAATGGTTAATGTCTGAGAGAAGTCTCAGACTGAGGTGGTAATGGTTAATGTCTGAGAGAAGTCTGAGACGGAGGTAATAACATTCAGCCCAGACTATCGCTATCACGTGGGATCTTTGGATTAAATCATTCCGATATTCTAAGAAAAGGGAAGTGAAATTAAAGGAAATGAAGAAATGAAACATAGGCGTATCTGACGGCATACACCAGTTCAAAGATCAAACTGAATATACCGGGTACTATATATTTGTTTTTAAAATTGTGTTATCTTTTGTTCCTTGAGGTTTTCATTAAAGCATCCATCTATTCATTAGATGCTTTTTCTAAATTTGTTGAAAGAGAAAAAAAAAACACATAAAACATAATTTTCATCTCACTGTGTTTAGTTTTAACATCCAGTTAAACACATCTTTACGTCATCTTGGTGAGCGTCAATATTTGTTTTTTCTTACCTAGTTTCTAAAACAAATAAATAGCTCAGCACTCATTTCTGAGTTCCCAGTTCCTATCCAACATCTCCCAGGAATGGTTACAAGTCTAAGTATTATTTGGTTAGGGCAACGTTATAGAAGATGAATGTTTACAAGTTATAGAGTGTCGTAACAACAATACATCAGATGAAGGATGTCATTTATTATTTCGTTACCAAATAACAAAGAAGCTGACCAACTTTTTAATCAATGTATTTTAATAATCCATTCGAAGTTGTAATCTCAAATTAAGAATGAGTAGGCCATAAGGTTTGGTGTCAGTCCTCTTTCCTTTCCACCCTTTAAAAAAAATATTTAAAAAAAACAAACAAACAAACAAACAAACAAAACAGACCAACAAAAAGACAACAGGTTCCCCAAATCAGTTTTGGATACACACATGACGGTAGGTGACGTTTTGGCGCAGAGCCATTTTGGCGCAGGTCATTTTGGTGCAGGTCATTTTGGTGCAGGTCATTTTGGCGCAGGTCATTTTGATGCAGGTCATTTTGACGCAGGATATTTTGACGCAGGTCATTTTGACGCAGGTCATTTTGACGCAGGTCATTTTGGTGCAGGTCATTTTTGTGCAGGTCATTCTGGTGCAAGTAATTTTGGCGCAGGTCATTTTGACGCAGGTCATTTTGACGCAGGTCATTTTGGTGCAGGTCATTTTTGTGCAGGTCATTCTGGTGCAGGTCATTTTGGTGCAGGTAATTTTTGTGCAGGTCATTTTGGTGAAGGTCATTTTGGCGCAGGTCTTTTTGACGCACGTTATTTTGACGCAGGTCATTCTGGCGCAGAGCCGTTTTGGCGCAAGTCATTTTGGCGCAGGTCATTTTGACGCAGAGCCGTTTTGGTGCAGGTCATTTTGGCGCAGGTCATTTTGGCGCAGAGCCGTTTTGGCGCAGGTCATTTTGGTGCGGGTCAATTTTGCGCACAGAGGGCCTAAGCCATTATTCACCGTTCCTGGCTTATCATGCGTGCGCATCACATTTATAAAAGTGCAAGAGTGTTCTAGACTAAAATCATAAGTTAAGTAGAGTTTCATAAATAGATCACATATTATAATTCTGTTAAACCGGTGAAATGGAAAATGTTACATCGAAGCGTGGTCAAGAAAAGTTGAATCACGAAGGATACTGTCGTGTGTTCGATAAGTTTAGTGTAGTTCAATAAAAAGTTTTTTTAAAAAGGCGCCAACATGTCCTGCGCCAAAATGTCCTGCACCGAAACGGCGGCGCCAAAATGTCCTGTTGGATAAGGGGACTCATGTTTATCAGTTAAATTGGTTTAATAAACGATGTTTCAAATCTGAACAAATTCAATAGATGTCCGAATCTGGGGCGATTCTCAAATTTTCATCGCTTCGTCATGAAGAGTACTTGGATATAATATCTTCAAAATGTTAAACAGTAAGAAAAAATCAACTTAAATAAAAGCTTGTTGAACTAGATTCCTTGTTCCATCTTATGATAATCTACAGATGATCCCCGAAAATATGACGCGCTGGCATAATTATGATCGTATTAAATTGTATCCATCGCACGATCTTCTGCCAGACAGGATAAGATTAGATATCAAATATTAACAATGCATAAACTATATGGAGCCCCAAAAAAAATTGGAATGCTTAGTTGAAGCTAACGTTAGGGTTAGTGGACATTGTTTGTGTAAGTGGTCGATGCTTGGGTAAGTGTTAGATGTTAGGATAAGTCGTCAATGTTAGGGTAAGTGGTCGAAGTTAGAGTAATCGGTTAATGTTAGGATATGTGGTCTATATAAGGGTAAGTGGTCAATATAAGGGTAAGTGGTCAATGTTAGGGTAATTTGTCAATGTAATGGTAAGTAGTAGATGTTAGGGTAAGTCGTCAATGTTAGGGTAATGGTCAATGTAACGGTAAGTGGTCAATGTTAAAGGATGAGTACAGGAAGAAATGTGATACGAATTGTGGGGATAATTGGTTGAATGTTTCCTAACTACATACACTTCCTTGACCACACCAACTTCCTTGACCACACCAACTTCCTTGACCACACCAACTTGCTTGACCACACCAACTTCCTTGACCACACCAGCTCCCTTGACCACACCAACTTCCTTGACCAGACCAACTTCCTTGACCACACCAGCTCCCTTGACCACACCAACTTCCTTGACCACACCAACTTCCTTGACCACACCAACTTCCTTGACCACACCACCTTCCTTGACCACACCAACTTCCTTGATCCCGCCCACTTTACAAAGCCAACTTCCTAGGCACCGCCAGCTTCCTTGAACACTCTAACTTCCTTCAAAACTCAAACATTCATGACCAAGAAAATGAAGAGCATTCCCTCACAAGATACGTTCACCCCTTAAAAGAATATTGAAAAAAAACAACCAGATTTCGTCCAGGAAAGATAAACTTGTGAGATTGACATTTACTTGACCTCAGAGTGACGTAAACTTGAGCTAAGAGTGACGTTAACATGACAAGAAACTGGCCTAATACTCTCTCCTTTTTTTTCTGGCCACAGCTACAAAATAGGTCAGACACTAATATAACCACTTTACACCAGAGAAATCGTCGATATTTTCGGTGGCGGCATTCTCTGAACAATTTCAGTTAGAGATTAAGACCTTTTGTCTCTGAGACTTCTGCAACAGGAAAACACTGCGCCATTATAGCGTACACTACTTAGTCGAGATCTTTTTCCTTTCTGATTGGCTAAAATCATCTCTGAATTATTTCATTGCAATCAGTTACTGACGCCATACAGAGCGTCAGAATCTGGGTCAACGATGGAAACATATGGTTGCCATCCATACAACATAACAAGCTGTATCATTTTATTTTGATCAGAACGTTTGTGTCCAAAAGTCTGTATTTGACCTACTAAACGACGTCACTTAAGCACTTGACCTACTAATCAACTTGACAAAAAACTTGACCTACTAAACGACGAGACTAAACTTCTTGACCTACTAACGACGTGACTAAAGTACTTGACCTACTAAACTAGGTGACCAAAATATTTCGCCTACTCAACGACGTGACCAAAGTATTTGTCTTACTCAACGACTTTTCTAAAGTATTTGACCTACTAAAAAATTTGACTAAAGTATTAGACCTACAAAACGATATGACTAAAGTAACTGATTTTCTAAACGAGGTGACTAAAGTATTTGAACCATTAAATGATGTGAGTAGCTACTTGGGTTCACTTTGAACCATTACCTCCCTGCTAGATCAGGCAACCAACTGATTACTTGGCTTCAATTTGAACCATGAATGAACAAAGGAATCATCTGTTGCTGTAAACTCTACTACCAACATCCCAGGAATTTGCCGCACGTATTGCCTTACCCCCCCCCTTCCAAATTTCGTGCCCAACAAACCAGCAGCCTTAAGGGAGTATTCCCTCTTAGACCAACACACCAACATCCCTAAAAGAGTATTCCCTCTCAGACCAACACACCAACAGCCTTAAGAGAGTATTCCCTCTTAGATCAACACACCCTCTCTCTTAGACCAACACACCAATAGTCTTATGGGAGTATTCTTTCTCAGACCAACACACCAAAAGCCTTAAGAGAGTATTTCCTCTTAGACCAACATACCAACAGCCTTAAGAGAGTATTCCCTCTTAGACCAACACACCAAAAGCCTTAAGAGAGTATTCCCTCTTAGACCAACACACCAACAGCCTTAAGAGAGTATTTCCTCTTAGACCAACACACCAACAGCCTTAAGAGAGTATTTCCTCTTAGACCAACACACCAACAGCCTTAAGGGAGTATTTCCTCTTAGATCAACACACCAACAGCCTTAAGGGAGTATTTCCTCTTAGATCAACACACCAACAGCCTTAAGGGAGTATTCCCTTTTAGACCAACACAACCAACAGCCTTAAGTAAGTATTCCCTCTTAGACCAACACTCTAACAGCCTTAAGGGAGTATTCCCTCTTAGACCAACACACCAACAGCCTTAAGGGAGTATTTTTATAAGGCCAACATCCCAGCAGCATTAGGGGAGTATTCCCACTAAGACCAACTTATGCTCCGAAGCCCTCTGTTAGGTTGCCCCACTCTTTACGGATCTACCTCACTAAGAGGATGACGTTAGATCACGTGACTCGAGAGCTCAGGCCTAGATTGGCCGGGAATGCTGACGGACGCCATGTTAGGGTGACTCGCAGAAAATCAGGGTCGGAGGGGGGTGGGGGTGTGGTGTGTGCGTGTTCAGGCACACCAGTTCTATTGCGTGACAACTTGTCTGTTTGTTCGTCTATATCGAGGATAAATATAAGGGCGAGGGAGAAATAGCTTTTTAAAATCTCTTTTTTTTGGTCACGTGGCATTACATTGGCTTATTTATCAGTTCACGCGCTCATTCCTGATCTTTAGATGCGCATTTTCAATGCATTTTTAAAAAGAAATATTGAAGTAACGCTTTATTTAGAGTTGTTCACGCCAGATAGAAAGTCATAACAACATATTTCAAAGATGCAAGGTGTTTGTGCTAACAGTTTTAATGAAATAAATCATCGATATTATAGTGTGTTTATATTCCTCTGTGTGTGTGTATGTGTTTGTCTCCGTCTGTGTGTATCTCTGTGTGTGTCTGTGTGTGTTGTGTGTGTGAGTGTGTGTCTGTGTGTGTTGTGTGTGTGAGTGTGTGTGTGTGGGTGAGTATATGGGGACGTACACGATAGTTAGTGACGTATAAGTTTGCTTATTGCTAAGCAATGAGTATAACATGTACACAATAAAGCTGTACACTTGTCACAATCCCATGTACACAATAACTTTGCACACTTGTCACAATCCCATGTACACAATGACGCTGCACACTTGCCACAAACAAGTTTCTCAAAGATAAAAATAAACATAATTGATGGCATGAATGTTTAGGGAAAAAATCACTCCAAAAATACTAGTAACGAAAATGCTTTTGGCAGCTGACACAATGGTTTAACTGGCACCTACTGCTATATGATCACAGACCCCCTCAATACGCACCTCCACATAGACATATTTTGTCAAAACCTTGCCTCAGTGACAATGACAATGACAATGACAGTGACAATGACGGTGACAATGACAGTGACAAAGACAGTGATAATGACAGTGATAATGACAGTGATAATGACAATGACAGTGGCAATGACAGTGACAAAGACAGTGACAATGAAAGTGGTAATGACAATGACAGTGACAATAACAGTGACAATGACAGTGACAATAACAGTGACAATGACAGTGACAATGACAGTTACAATGACAGTGACAATGACAGTGACAGTGACAATGACAGTGACAATGACAGTGACAATGACAGTGACAATGACAGTGACAATGACAGTGACAATGACAGTGACAATGACAGTGACAATGACAGTGACAATGACAGTGACAATGACAGTGACAGTGACAGTGACAGTGACAATGACAGTGACAGTGACAATGACAAGGACGGTGACAATGACGGTGACAATGAAGGTGACAATGACAGTGACAATGAAGGTGACAATGACAGTGACAATGACAGTGACAATGACAGTGAAAATGACAGTGATAATGACAATGACAGTGAAGATGACAGTGGCAATGACAGTGACAATGACAGTGGTAATGACAATGACAGTGACAATAACAGTGACAATGACAGTGACAATAACAGTGACAATGACAGTTACAATGACAGTGACAATGACAGTGACAGTGACAATGACAGTGACAATGACAGTGACAATGACAGTGACAATGACAGTGACAATGACAGTGACGATGACAGTGACAATGACAGTGACGATGACAGTGACAATGACAGTGACAATGACAGTGACAATGACAATGACGGTGACAATGACAGTGACAATGACAGTGACAATGACAGTGACAATGACAGTGACAATGACAGTGACAATGACAGTGACAATGACAGTGAAAATGACAATGACAGTGACAATGAAGGTGACAATGACGGTGACAATGAAGGTGACAATGACGGTGACAATGACGGTGACAATGACGGTGACAATGACGGTGACAATGACGGTGACAATGACGGTGACAATGACGGTGACAATGACAGTGGCAATGACAGTGGCAATGACAGTGGCAATGACAGTGACAATGACAGTGACAATGAATGTGACAGTGACTGTGACAGTGACAATGACAGTGACAGTCACAATGACAGTGACAATGACAATGACAGTGACAATGACAGTGACAATGACAATGGCGTTGACAGTGACAATGACAATGACAATGACAGTGTTAATGGCAGTGACATGGACAATAACAGTGACAATAAACAGTGATAATGACAGTGAAAATGACTGTGACAATGACAGTGAAAATGACATGGACAATAAACAGTGACAATAAAGAGGTGACAATGACAGTGACAATGACAGTTGCAAAGGCAGTGACAATGACAGTGACAAAGACAGTGACAATGACAGTGGCAATGACAATGACAACGACATTGACAGTGACAATGACAGTGACAATGATAGTGACAATGACAGTGAAAATGAAATGGACAATAAACAGTGACAATAAACAGGTGACAATGACAGTGACAATGACAGTGACAATGACAGTGACAGTGACATTGACAATGACAGTGACAATGACAGTGACAATGACAGTGACAATGACAGTGACAGTGACATTGACAATGACAATGACGTTGACAATGAAGGTGACAATGACGGTGACAATGACGGTGACAATGACGTTGACAATGACAGTGACAATGACAGTGACAATGAAGGTGACAATGACAGTGACAATGACATTGAGAATTACAGTGACAATGACAGTGACAATGACAGTGAAAATGACAGTGAAAATGACAGTGAAAATGACAGTGACAATGACAGTGACAGTGACAGTGACAATGACAATGACAATGAAGGTGACAATGACGGTGACAATGACGGTGACAATGACGGTGACAATGACGGTGACAATGACAGTGACAATGACAGTGACAATGACAGTGACAATGACAGTGACAATGACAGTGACAGTGACAATGACATTGACAGTCACAATGACAGTGACAATGACAGTGACAATGACAGCGACAATGACAGTGACAATGACAGTGACAATGACAGTGACAATGACAGTGACAGTGACAATGACAGTGACAATGACAATGGCGTTGACAGTGACAATGACAATGACAATGACAGTGTTAATGGCAGTGACATGGACAATAACAGTGACAATAAACAGTGATAATGACAGTGAAAATGACTGTGACAATGACAGTGATAATGACAGTGGCAAAGACAGTGACAATGACCGTGACAAAGACAGTGACAATGACAGTGGCAATGACAGTGAAAATGACAATGACAGTGACAATGACAGTGACAATGATAGTGACAATGACAGTGAAAATGACATGGACAATAAACAGTGACAATAAACAGTGACAATAAACAGTTGACAATGACAGTTACAATGACAGTGACAATGACAGTGACAATGACAGTGACAATGACAGTGACGATGACAGTGACAATGACAGTGACAATGACAGTGACAATGGTAGTGACAATGACAGTGACAATGACAGCGAGAGTGACAGTCACAATGATAGTGACAATGACAGCGACAATGACAATGACAGTGACAATGACAATGACAATGACAATGGCGATGACAGTGATAATGACAATGTCAATGACAGTGACAATGACAGTGACATTGACAGTGACATTGACAGTGACAATGGTAGTACAATGACAGTGTTAATAACAGTGACAACGACAGTGGCAATGACAGTGAAGATGGCAGTGGCAATGACAGTGACAATGGCAGTACAATGACAGTGACAATAACAGTGACGAAGACAGTGACGATGACAGTGACGATGACAGTGACGATGACAGTGATGATGACAATGACGATGACATTGACGATGACAGTGACGATGACAATGACGATGACATTGACGATGACAGTGACGATGACAGTGACGATTGCAAAGACCATGACAAAGACGATGACAGTGATATGACAGTAAAAATGAGACTGACAGTGACAAGGACAGTGACAGTGTTTTGATATTTTGTAAGATTTATAAACATAAAACCTCCAACCAAATTACCAGAAAGTTTTCCACCAACATTTTCCTTTGAAGTTGTAGACATCCTTACAATGTTTAATATTTCAACATCAATTCTTTAATCCGACTAATCCATCACTTAAATAAATAAGAACTTAATTTTATTAAAAATATATGAAACGTCGGCGTTAGATTATCACATCAAATTATTTAAAACAAAAATATGTTTTAAAGGATGTAAAGAGAAGAAGAAACTTATTTATGCATCATGTATTGACAACATTATACCAGAGATGATAATTTCTTGATGCAGAAGACCGTGGGAAATCGTCATGCGAGAGTTCTTCTCTTTTGAGAGCTCTTCTCTTTTGAAAGCTCTTCTCTTTTGAGAGTTCTTCTCTTTTGAGAGCTCTTCTCTTTTAAGAGTTATTCTCTTTTGAGAGTTCTTCTCTTTTGAGAGCGCTTTTCTTATGAGTGTTCTTCTCTTTTGAGAGCTCTTCTTTTTTGAGAGTTCTTCTCTTTTGAGAGTTCTTCTCTTTTGAGAGTTCTTCTCTTTTGAGAGTTCTTCTCTTTTGAGAGCTCATCTCTTTTGAGAGCTCATCTCTTTTGAGAGCTCTTCTCTTTTGAGAGTTCTTTTCTTTTGAGAGTTCTTCTCTTTTGAGAGTTCTTCTCTTTGATAAAATGCATATCAGACTTTGTCCGTATACTCTAAATCAAGGTTGTCAAACTCCATCTCTCGGCGCCACAAAACTCGAATCACACGTTAGGTTGCCGGCTGATCAGGATTAATTTTCAATAATCGGAAAATTAATCTTTTTTTAAAAATATTTATATAAATGAAAATAGAAAAAAAGTTTTAGTAATTTAAAATCCTATCCATACCCATTTTCGCTCTTATGCCAATTTCTCAGAGCATGATGTTTGGCCCATTTTCTTTGCTTCAAAAGTTTGTTAATATTCGGAGTATCGTTCTGTGTCATATGTGCTACACAACATGCTCAAGGTTTGAGCCGCATGTAGACGAACCTGGGGCATGTCTTCAGGAATGATTGAACGATTGAATTGTGCAGGCCCAACTGTGTCGTACTTTGCCTTTAGTGTCCCATTACACTTTAGTTCTATTAGCTCCATCTGCACATTTAGAGTCGTACTTTGCCTTTAGTGTCCCATTACACTGTAGTTCTATTAGCTCCATCTGCACATTTACAGTCGTACTTTGCCTTTAGTGTCCCATTACACTGTAGTTCTATTAGCTCCATCTGCACATTTACAGTTGTAGTTTGCTCGTCTATGACAAATTGCTTACCAAACTGCTCGAAATTACATTTCAGGGCTTCAAAGTCACTAAAGCGTCGTGCGAAGTGAGCTATGTTTTTTGCAAAGTGTGCATTGGGAAACAATATAGCGTTGACCATAATCGTACGCCGGGCAAGACCTCGTGGGCCTGATATAATTCTACGGCGGGCCGGATGTAGCCTTGAGTTTGAAACATGTGTTCTAAAAGGATAAATGCAGTCAATTTGAGCATTTCGAAATAAAAAGCTGATTGGGCGGCTTGAGATAACGCTAACACAACGAATGAACGTTAAAACTAACTCCAAATGTTGTGTTATCCCAATATCACGATGCCAAATCAAGGCAAACACCTGACATATGTTGACGACAAGAACACCTGACAGACAGATTTTGACAACTCAAAAACCTGACAAAAAGAAAAATGTTGACAACTCGAACACCTGACAGACAGATTTTGACAACTCAAACACCTGACAAAAAAAAAAAAGTTGACAACTCAAACACCTGGAAGACAGAGGTTGACAACTCAAACACCTGACAAAAAGACAGATGTTGATAACTCAAAAATCAGGACTGAAGACGTTTGCTAGACTTACCACGGTTGATTTATCTCGGGTCATGTTACCCAATAACAAATGATCCTTTAACTTCAATGTTTTTGTTTTTTTTAATAACACTCATTTTATGATCAAAGACTTGTTCTCCATTAAACATTTCTAGCCTTCTTTTGCGTTCAGTTTCATTCAAAGATATTTTGGATCAGGTTATGACGCGACGATTGACAATATTAAACACTGACATAATCCAGTCTACGAACTTTTGAACCCTCAAAATTCCACAAAAATAAAACTACACTTATAATGGTACCAACAAATTACTTCCAGCCATTTCAAGACTTAAAATCCTGCCAGCACCTACCTTTGATAATCGGTAAAAGCGTTTTGTTCCCGGCCAAGTGAACTCAGAGCTACAGAGACGTTCAAGAAATATATCCCTTCTAGGAAAAACACCAGTGGAATCATAAACACGAAACTAATGCTTTGACGCCACGGGAATAATTTAGTCCAGGCCCGGTTCAAGACCTGTAATAACCGTTAGTTCCAGAGAGAGGTGGGTCACGGGCCACACTTTCGTCCCTGTCAATCAATACGCTTCTGCTAGTGGAACTTCTTTTTTTTTTTTTTGTGAAGGTTATGGGAAGGGAGAGTGGGTGGGCGGTCGAACAAAATCAATCTGGTTAGATCAGAGGGTCGGTCAGCAGAGACACGCTTCCACAGGAGGAAGGAGGTGAGATAGGGGGAAGGGGATAGAGTGGGGGAAGCGAAGAGGGAGGAGGAATCCCAGGAAAAAAGATTGAGACGCGGACATCGTGGGGGGGGGGAGATAGGTCGGAAACGTCATGGTGGCTGGGTGGGAATGATGAGCAAACATACCATGAGGGTGGGAGGGAAGAGTGGGGAAGGTAAGGGAATGTTTGGCGAGGGGGTGGAGGGAGGTTGCTTCAGGTTTTCTACCGTTGATGTTCCAGTGAAAGATGTACGCGTGAGATCACAAGTGTAATAGTAGTACTAGTAGTACTGTCATACTGCTTGATAACTGTACTGGACCCGACAGCGCTCGCTGCGAACGTTTCTGTACGGTAAGTAGAGACTCAGAACTTTACATAATAACAGGTGACGCTCATGTACAGCGTACCTCATTTAAAAGAACAACACATTTGGAAGAGTGCTCCCGTCATTCCGTTCGTCAGACGCGTCTCTGACAATAGTCGGGCAGTTGTCAAAACATTGAGATTAGAACTTTAAAACCATGGGGGTCGTCCATAATGTAGGTCACTTTTGGGTTGGGGGGGGGGGAGAAAATTTTACCTTTCCCCTTCCCCGGTGTCACGCTTTGTTAAAAAATCTCAGAGACCTCCACCCACCCCAACGAGCGTCATACTTGTCAACAAAAACAAAAATAAATTTTAAAAACTTTGACAATAATTACAAATAAATCTGAAACAGACTTCTCAAATAAACTATTAGGTTAGTTCATAAAATTGACATCGTGTGACAGAATGCACCCATCACAACAGAAAGTTAAACATCACTGTCAATTTTAGATTTTCTATGTAGGATACTTTTAAAAAAAAACAAACTATATTTGAAGTTCAACGTGATCTTAGCACACCAACGTCACACCATCGCCACACAAACAGTCACACTTTCTTAGACCCCCCTCTTTTCTCCAGAGCTTAACGTACTTTATCGACGCCCCCCCCCCCCCCCCCCCCACCATCCTAAAAAATGTACGAAAGGTCAAAGGTCCTAAATATGTTGGCCTGTTAAGATTCTCTACCTATTAAAAGTCATGGTATTTCCCGCCAATTGTTTGCGGATGACACGGGACTGTACAGGTGTTTCCGCCCCAAACCTTTGGAGTGTGCTTCTGCTGTTCAGGCTGTCGAGGACTGCTGTCTTGCTGTGAAAGAATGGATGTCTTCAAACAGACTAAAATTAAATGATGATAAGTCTGAGGCAATTATTTGTGGTTCGAACGCCAATCTTCAGAAGGTTTCCATCGCATCAATAAAAGTTGGTGAATCTGAGATGCCGTTGTCCTCCACTGTCAGAGACCTTGACTTTTTGATTGACAGTAAACTTAGCATGATTCCCTATATCAGCTCTGTCGTTAGGGCATGCTTCTGTCATCTGCGCGCCCTGGGTCTGCTGCGTCCTCAACTCAATAAGAGAAAATCCAATGCAATAGCGGTAACTCTAATTCAGTCAAGATTAGATTAATGTAACAGTTGTTTATGGGGTTTACCTCAAAAAACAAATTCAGAGACTCCAGAAGTTACAGAACACTGCATCACGTATTGTATCACGATTAAAGAAATCTGACCACATCACACCAGTTCTTAGAGATCTCCATTGGCTTCCTGTAAGTGAGCGCATTGACTACAAAATTCTGTCCCTTGCGTACAGCTGTATAGAAGGCTCAGCACCGGAATGCCTCAAAAGAATTGATTTCTAAACACGTGTCCTTAAAGAACCTGCGGTCTTCAACACAGTCCTTCCTGAGAGTTCCCAGTGTGGATGGACACAGAAAAAAGTCTTACTGAGTGCGCTCTTTTCAAGCTATAGCACCTAAATTATGGAACAGTTTGCCCCAATCCTTGAGGGACATTGACAATGATAAAAAATCTTTTAAGAAACATTTAAAGACTTTTTTGTTTAAATAGATTTAAGAACATCAGAGGGCTGTGTGCATGCTAAAGTAGCATGGATACACGCGCTATATAAATATTCAATTCAATGCCATTCAGTTCAATACCTTATTTTTCACACCACCAATATTTTATATTCTTTCACTTCCGGTAATTCTACTTCCGGCAACAAAAGGAAATCTCTAAAGTTTTTCTTTACTGTAATCTGACACTTGTTAAACCTCTTTCTGTCTTGTTTTCTGATGAAGGCTCAAAGCCGACACGCTAAAATCGTTTGTCATGTTTATGAATTCAAGTTTGGCAAACCTTGTTCTTATATTGCTTTTGGTTTTAATAGATGCCATAGAGTGAGCCCTGATCTAATATATCTTCACAAAATTATTGCTAGAGTGAAATATGAAGCTTGTTTCACGTATTTTAGGAGTACATATCAGTGTGTGTTTAGCATGTCCCACTGCAATTAATCCCAGGTATGTTCTATCCCTATAATAAGAACGTCTGACCTCAACTCTAGCCTCGCCTATCACAGCCAGGTCCTCTGGTTTGTTTGTGTGTGAGAGAGGTAGAGAGAGAGAGAGAAATCATAACATTGTGGACATAACCTAACGAATCCCACGTCCTCTAAGACAGGAAGTCAAACGTCCAGCCATGGAATGGGAGAGACAAGGGCAATGAAATTTAAGCTATGTTCGGGAATTTAAATTGCAATTCAAAGGAGTGAGTGAGGTATAGGGATACAAAGATAGAGAGAAGGAGAGAGCGCGAGAGAAAGACAGAGCGAAAGCGAGAGAGAGAGAGAGAGAGAGAGCGAGACAGGAGAGAGAGAAAATAGAGAAACAGTGAGAGAAAGAAAGAAATAGGAAGAGCGACAGGAAGTGAGAGGGGAAAAAAGAAAGAGAGAGCGAGAGAGAAATGGTGAGAGAGAGCGAGAGAGAAATGGTGAGAGAGAGCGGGAGAGAAATGGTGAGAGAGAGCGAGAGAGAAATGGTGAGAGAGAGTGAGAGAGAAATGGTGAGAGAGAGCGGGAGAGAAATGGTGAGAGAGAGCGAGAGAGAAATGGTGAGAGAGAGCGAGAGAGAAATGGTGAGAGAGAGCGAGAGAGAAATGGTGAGAGAGAGCGGGAGAGAAATGGTGAGAGAGAGCGGGAGAGAAATGGTGAGAGAGAGCGAGAGAGAAATGGTGAGAGAGAGCGGGAGAGAAATGGTGAGAGAGAGCGGGAGAGAAATGGTGAGAGAGAGCGAGAGAGAAATGGTGAGAGAGAGCGAGAGAGAAATGGTGAGAGAGAGCGGGAGAGAAATGGTGAGAGAGAGCGAGAGAGAAATGGTGAGAGAGAGCGGGAGAGAAATGGTGAGAGATAGCGAGAGAGAAATGGTGAGAGAGAGCGGGAGAGAGAATGAGAGAAAAAGAGAGAGAAAGAGTAAGAGAATGAGTGAGAGAAAGAGATAAAGAGTGAGAGAACGAGAGAGAAAAGGAGGGAGACGAAGAGAGAAAGAGAGGTTGGGTGAGTTGTTAGTGATATGTTAGAGGCAAGAACAGAAACAAAAACACGAACAAAGAAACAACCAATCAAAGTAAAGAAGAAAGAAAGAAAACAGAATTAAAGAAAGAAAGAAAGATGAGAAAGAAACACAATGAATTAAGAAAAAGAAAGAAGGAATGAAAGAGGCAGAAAATATAGATAAGTTACAAACACTCAAGAGGCCCAAAATGGCGTCCAACTCTTATACGTAGGAAAAACAACTAAAGTTCTTCATTTTAAGAATCTCAGAAACAAGGGCTGTAGCATTGTAGTACACGTTTCTTTCCAGCCAATCTCCATTGTTTTACCTCCATTCCCAAACGAATCGATAGCACCAAAACTTAGAGAGCGGAAAAATGTCTTGGAGTTACCTCCCCCTGTGCCCCCGTTTCCTTTCTGTGTCAGCCCCCCCCCCCAACCACCCATGGGACCCACATTGTCACGCCATAGATATGTATCTCAGGTGCGAATGGAACGTTTTTTAAAAATAATAAACATTACAAGTGGATGGAGACGTACCTGCATTTGTATCAAGGAACAGCGGTTCTAATACTGTATTACAATTATAATACAAATGGGGATTTCTTCATAGACACGCACTGGTTGTAAAACTGTAATACAATTATAACAATATGGGGAACTTGTTTTATATTTTCAGAGCCACCCAGTGATTCTAAAACTGTATTATCAATATAAAAAGAAGCTACCATCTAAAATCGATTGAATAACATAACGAGACGGAGAAGCTCTCAAACTCACAGTCATAAATTATGACCATTTAATTGAATAGGTTTATTATACAACACAGGCCTCCCGTCTCAGCACAGTCAGGAGTTACGACCCTTGCGCAGAAAAGACAGTACATATAAATAACAATGTTTCCAGTGGAAATCATTTCCAAGACAATACAAATAAATGGCCGAGAGAGCATATCTCAAATGACATTTTGAAACATTGTCATGCAGTTAATATTNGAGAGCGGAAAAATGTCTTGGAGTTTCCCCCCCCCGGGCCCCCCTTTCCTTTCTGTGTCCGCCCCCCCCCCCCCCAACCACCCATGGGACCCACATTGTCACGCCATAGATATGTATCTCAGGTGCGAATGGAACGTTTTTTAAAAATAATAAACATTACAAGTGGATGGAGACGTACCTGCATTTGTATCAAGGAACAGCGGTTCTAATACTGTATTACAATTATAATACAAATGGGGATTTCTTCATAGACACGCACTGGTTGTAAAACTGTAATACAATTATAACAATATGGGGAACTTGTTTTATATTTTCAGAGCCACCCAGTGATTCTAAAACTGTATTATCAATATAAAAAGAAGCTACCATCTAAAATCGATTGAATAACATAACGAGACGGAGAAGCTCTCAAACTCACAGTCATAAATTATGACCATTTAATTGAATAGGTTTATTATACAACACAGGCCTCCCGTCTCAGCACAGTCAGGAGTTACGACCCTTGCGCAGAAAAGACAGTACATATAAATAACAATGTTTCCAGTGGAAATCATTTCCAAGACAATACAAATAAATGGCCGAGAGAGCATATCTCAAATGACATTTTGAAACATTGTCATGCAGTTAATATTATACTGATAAATATAACATAGATATAACTTTAGACCAAACATAACAACCCACTTTTATAACACTTGCCTGCCCCCCCCCCCCCCCCCCCCCCCCAACAACAAAAAAAAAAAAAAAAAAAAAAAAAAAAAAAAAAAAAAAAAAAAAAAAAAAACAAAAAAAAAAAAAAAAAATATAACTTTAGACCAAACATAACAACCCACATTTAAAACACTTGCCTGCCCCCCCCCCCACCCAACACCTAAGTCATTAAAAAAAAACCCACCTAAATACATATTTAAAAATGTGGGAAAATTAACACACAAAAAAACAACAACAACACATTGCTCAAATCACAAAACGCGACATTGTTCAGATCACAAAATACGACTTTTTCATATCATAAAATACGATATTGTTCAGATTACAAAACATGACATTGTTCAGATTACAAAACATGACATTGTTCAGATTACAAAACATGACATTGTTAAGATCACAAAACACGACATTGTTCAGATCACAAAACGCGACACTGATCAGATCACAGAGCACTACATTGTTCAGATCACAAAACACGACATTGATCAGATCACAGAACACGACATTGTTCAGATCAAGCGTTTTTTGACGAGCTCTTAAACACCACAAACACTTAGCCACGGTTGGTCGCACACGTTTAATTTCATTAATTAAACACGGATGATTGACCGGCCTCACCTGTATAGACATGCAGCATTAATCGTAGCTTTACGTTTCACAGACGTCATTTAATCGATGCCACACACGACACCAAGGCCACTGAAACAGGCCACTGAAACAGGCCACTGAAACAGGCCACTGAAACAGGCCACTGAAACATGGCCACTGAAACAGGCGACTGAAACAGGCCACTGAAACAGGCCACTGAAACAGGCCACTGAAACAGGCCACTGAAACAGGCTACGGAAACAGGCCACTGACAATATGCATTGTTAAAGTCCATGAAGCGTTGAATACCGTGGAATCAAGAACATCGTGCTACAGTTTATGTAACAAGTGCAGTCCAAAGGGAAACATAAAATAGAAGGGCTGACGGGGGAAGAGGGCGGGTAAAGAAGGTATCTGTGACGTAAACGGAAGGTAAGTGAAAGTAGACAAACATTTTAAAAAATATAAAACATAAAAGTGCACCGCTTTCAGTTATCACTATTTTCTGATATGTTCATTGACTAGTAAATTTACCGTACAAAATGAAAGGGTAAGGAGATTGTTATCACCATTTATTTCTAGTTTAAAAATCATATGAATATTACTTTTTTCACGAATTTTAAAAAAACAAATATTTGTGCTAATGGGTGACATTCTTTTGAGTTTGTCCCGTTTGTTTCCTTTTTATCTCTGTACACTCCTAAGTCTTCTTGGATTGATTACATTCGTCAAGTTCCTTTCACACGTTGAAGCGCCGTACTATTCCTATTATCATTGAACAAACTCAACTCCTTTTCATAATAACTATAACTTTAATGTATAAGTAAATATAATACACATAACACGTGAATATAGCGCAGCTCGCTATCAGACCTAAATAATACACATCCTATCACTCCAAAGTTCCACTAAAGACTGCCGCACAACTAAAACATACGTCACAATACTGCATAGACAATACCTCACGTATCAGCATAAAAATATGTCATAGAGACAATGGCGGGAAGAGCGTTCACTAACTATAATAGTCAAGCGCGGGAAAAGCGTTCAACAACTAATGAACATATTATTGAGTCGCAACAATTACTAATGAACTCCCATACTCGACTATCTCCTACGCAATCCTCACGATTCCCGTACATACAAACACTTATATGTTATTTTATGTTTAAATACACTTAATTAAACTGCAGGTAAGTCTGAGTTCTTTTTCCTTTTACAACGTCTACGCATATAAACACACGATAGTCTCCCCTTTCTTTGGCGACAAATTCCATCTCCTTCATTGTAGACGGGTCACTCCTCGCTAATCCTCTCGCTCTACTAACAAAAGAAAGTTGTTCGCCTACTATTAAATATAAAGGCGATTACACTTTATATTAGGAAAAAAGTACTTCGAGTAGGTCAACTACACTATATAAAAGGAAAACTATACTTAATACAGAAATATCTATACTTTATTTACAAACTTCCAGCAATGAAAATAACGAACAATTTAGTTTTCGAACCAGTTTCTATTTCTTATCGTATTTTCAGTTCTCCTGTCTGCCGAGGAAAGCTCTTGGCCGAAACGATCTCTTATTGTTTTCGCTTTTGGTGGCCCAAGAATCTGGAACGCCCTTCCTGTATCTCCCAGCAACAGCCAGACACTGCAGTCTTTCAAAACTGAGGTGAAAACCCATATTTAGCGCACTCACCTGCTGTGGTGATGTAATATACCTCCTTGTTTCCAGCGCCCTCGTATATCCTCGAATGTCTATTGGCTTGTATTATCTATTGCGGGAAGTAATAAAAGACTTTGACTGAGTATTCTTTTATGTAGGTTTTTGTATTTTTTTGCGTTTTGTACTTTAATGTGCAAAATATAAATTGCTATGCATGGTTGACTTTGTAACGCACTTCGAGCCTTAAACTAGGGACGAAGCGTGTTTTTGAAATGAACTTTATTATTATTATTATTATTATTATTATTATTATTATTATTGTCCTCTCTTTCGATTCAAGCTTCCTTACAACTAGTTCTACTATTTACTTTATTTGCAGAGATCTTTGACGTTTTACCCCATAGCAATTCTGTTTATGAAATTCTCACTATGCCTGTGTTCCTCTTAATAGTGTGTTTCATTCTTAAAATAAATGTTGTGCTATTTCACCGCCGCCCAAAAGGCATAAAAACAACTTCCAATATCGAACTCCTCGAGTATCGATTTCGCATCAATCTAAATACCGGCTTCGATCTACGATAACTTGAAAATCGTTTAATGAGCAGCCATAAACGAAGACCAGGCCTGGGAAACACTTTCCCAAAAGAAAGAAAAAGGGGGGGGGGGATTGATTTCTAATAATCGTGGCTAAATGGGTCAAACCATTGAGTCGGACGTTTGGAATGAGGGAGACTATCCTGGTGAACGTAAGGGAGGATGTGAGACACGTCACAAACATGGATGGGGGGTCAGTTCGTTACATGAGCGATGGTGTTGGATGTGTACAAACATGGTTGGTGGTCAGTTGGTTTCATTAGCGATGGTGTTGGGTGTGTACAAACATGGATAGGGCTCAGTTCGTCACATTAGCGATGGTGTTGAGTGTACAAACATGGATGGGGGTCAGTTCGTAACATTAGCGATGGTGTTGAGAGTGTACAAACATGGATGGGGTCAGTTCGTTACATTAGTGATGGTGTTGGGTTTGTACAACATGGTTGGGTATCTGTTGGTTACATTAGCGATGGTGTTTGATGTGTACAAACATGGATGGGGGCTCAGTTCGTCCCATAAGCGATGGTGTTGGATGTGTACAAACGTGGATGGGGTCAGTTCGTTACATCAGCGTGGGTGTTGGATGTGTACAAACATGGATGGGGCTCAGTTGCTTATATTAGCGATGGTGTCTGAAGTGTACAAACATGGATGGGGCTCAGTTGGTTACATTAGCGATGTGTTGGACGTGTACAAACATGGATGGGGCTCAGTTCTTCACATTAGCGATGGTGTTGAGTGTGTACAAACATTAACTCATGAGTGTTTGTAACAACAGTTTTCAAAATAAAAAAAAAAATCATTGATAATACATTTTGGAATGGGCATATCTTAAGATGGGTTAACTAATTAGAAAAGTCTACTCAAAGATAAAGGGGAATGAGACGTACATTTGTAATATTTCACAGTAAAAATTCTTTAAATTTTTCAGACTGCACATCTCAAGAATTTGATGTTTACTTGCAGGCCCGAAGAAACATTTTGAGCGAAAGCAGACAAAAAGTTACACCTGATGACCTCATGGGCTTATTATATCCAACACATCATATCCCATTCGTCCTATTTCACATACGCCCTATCCCACACACGACATATCCCATATACGTCCGACCCACAAATGCCCTATACGAAACACGACCTTTTTCACACATGCCATATCCCACACACGCTCTATCTCAAAACGCAACCAATGGTTCAATCTTTAGTTGACCAACCAATGGATCAATCTATACTTGACCAACGCAACCAAAAGATCAATCTATAGTTAACCACACAATGGTTCAATCTATAGTTGACAACCCACACAACCAATGGTTCAATCTATAGTTGACCAGCCAATGGTTTAATCTTTAGTTGACCAGCCAATGGTTCAATCTATAATTGACCAGTCAATGGTTCAATCTATAGGTGACCAGCCAACGGTTCAATCTATAGTTGACCAGTCAACACAACCAATGGTTCAATCTATAGTTGACCATGCAGTCAATGTTCAATCTATAGGTGACCAGCAAACGGTTCAATCTATAGCTGACCAGCCAACACAACCAATAGTTCAACCTATTGTTGAACAGTCAATGGTTCAATATATAGGTGACCAGCCAACGGTTCAATCTATAGTTGACCAGTCAACACAACCAATGGTTCAATATATAGTTGATCAGTCAATGGTTCAATCTATAGGTGACCAGCCAACGGTTCAATCTATAGCTGACCAGCCGAAACGACCAATGGTTCAATCTATAGTTGATCAGTCAATGGTTCAATCTTTAGGTGACCAGCCAACGGTTCAATCTATAGTTGACCAGCCAACACAACCAATGGTTCAGTCTATAGGTGACCAGCCAAAAGGTTTCATCTACAGACGTCCCCCCCCCCCCCCCCGCCCGTTATCCCACGTTATAAATATCCACTTTGTTAAAGGTTTCATCTACAGTCGCCCACCCCCCCCCCCCCGCCCGTTATCCCACGTTATAAATATCCACTTTGTTCCTGTATTAAGGCACGAATTATTCCACCATAAGCTCGTCTCGACGGTGTCACCATTGATTGCCCGCCCGGTGGCCTTTAAATGCCAGCACGGACCGCTGGTAATGATGGGGATGGTATCCAGGAGGGTCGTGATTGATGGTCACTAATCTCAATCATTAGGTAGCAGACGGCTTGTTTGGGTACCAGGACGAGTACAAGTGACTTGGCACCCGCTGGAACCGGTTAATTTATTCCTCGTGCAGCTCAAGAACTTTCCGGCACGAGACTCGAGAGCAGACTTTCCGGTACGACCCGTCCACTCCATATATGCAAACTATCATATGGTGTATTGTATGGCCACTGTCCATCAAGATCCGTCCACTTCATATTTGCAAACTCTCATATGGTGCATGGCCTCTGTCCAGCAAGACCCGTCCACTCCAATTATGCAAAATCTCATATGGCATATGCACACTATCAAGTACGTCCCATGAAACTCTATTCATACAAACTTTCATCCGTTGTGTTGGTAATCATATAAGCAAACAACTTTTATAACATAATATTGTGTGCACGTGCTTTATTGGAAAGTATGCGCGTCAGTTTATTACAGAGGTTCTCAAACCGAGTCAGAAGAATGCTCCTCTCATTTTAACTCCCATGCAATGCTGTAGTAGGGAGCAGAGTCCAGACGTGTTATTTTAAGATCGATAGATGGATATGAGATCAATTTATGCATGACCATTCATGGCACGTGATATCAACATTTAAATGTCACATGACATCACTTTTTAAATATCACATGACATAAACTATGCAAATATTTAAACCATGCAACTTAAACCTTTCAAAAGAAACGCTTTGATGGGGAATTAAAAATTGATTCGCTATTCTATAAATTTTTTACATCAAGGTAAATTTTCCCTTGACTTAATTCAGATAAAACAACAGCTCAGGTGAACCAGTGGTCATTTATTGGAAATTCATTGTACTCGCTCAGGGGAGTCAGGTATAAAGGTAGGCTGGGGGGTGGGGGTTGTAATTGATTCCAATCTTACTTTAATTTGATTTGCGTTGAACATTTTTCACAACAAGAACACAACGGAAACAACGCGAGGTCTTGAGAATGTTTGAAGTGGAAGAGTGAAATGACGTGGATAAACATTTAAAATAAACAGCTGTCTTGAAACAGAGGTTCGAAACCAAGTCCAGGCCATAGACCCCCCCCCCCCCAACCTCCCTCACCCGAACCACTCATCCAAAATACATTTTTTTTAAAGGAAAAAAAAAGGGTGGGGGGGGGGGCTTTTGAGAAGGAGCTCAAAGATGTTCGGGCTCACGTGAGATCCATCAGTTGGTCATCTATGAACCTAGAGATTTTTTAAACTTTTAACGAATGATATTACATCACTAAATTTCTTATAAGCAGACTATACAAGGCACTGTATGCTAGAAAAAGCTTGTTTGAAAACAAGCCGATGTTTCTATTTTTTGGTACAAAAATTTTATATTGGAGAGTTCTAGGGGAAGGTATAAAGTGTCCTGACAACGCATGAAGTGTCGTGACACAGTGTGAGGTGTCCGGACATAGCATAAGGTGTCCCAACACACGTTGATGTGTATTCATTATTTTTTTAAATACTTTTATATTTTGCATTTGTCCTGATATGTTAGCAGTTAACCACTTCTCTTCGACATGTGTGTTGTTTTCCTCCGACCCTGCGAGTTTCATTTCTAAATATGTATCTGTTGATATATCCCTATCTAACGCTGTAGGAATTTACGGCTTGCCTGACTATGAAAATATGTCCACATCGTAAATATGTTTAACAATGTAAATATGTTTCGTGTTAATGCATAAAATTCATCTATTGAAAAATCTTATAATTAACCTTAATAAATCATTACTTCATTAATAAATTGATTGCGACGTCTAGAATTTACATTACAGCCGTCGTAAAGGCGGAAGAAAAAATGTGATTAACTGAACTAAAAATGTCTTCGTCTTGTCTCAAAACAATCAGAGTTACAAGACAGCGCCGGATCTCATTTTAAATAAAACTACATTCAGCAATAAAACATTTCTTCCTACAATGGCGCCAAGAAGATTTGTTTGTTTATTTACTAAATTTTTTGAAGCATCCGTCCAATTTGTTGAAAAGACACCGCGATTCAGATCTCAGCTAATTGAACAGTGTTGTAGAGGTACAGATCCTAGTAAGTCTGCGTCAGTGGATCAGCTAGAGAAGTGACGCAGATTGTTGGTATTATTGGATTAGCTAGAGTTGTGACGCAGTAAGCCTGTATTAGTGGATTAACGAGTTGTGACGCAGTAAGTCAGCATTAGTGGATTAACTAGAGCTGTGACGCAGTAAGCATGTATTAGTGGATTAACTAGAGTTGTGACACAGTAAGTCGGCATCAGTGGCTTAACTAGAGTTGTGACGCAGTAAGTCAGCTTTAGGGGATTAACTAGAGCTGTGACGCAGTAAGTCGGCACACGTGGATTAACTAGAGTTGTGACGCAGTAAGCCTGTATTAGTGGATTAACGAGTTGTGACGCAGTAAGTCAGCATTAGGGGATTAACTAGAGCTGTGACGCAGTAAGTCGGCACACGTGGATTAGCTAGAGTTGTGACGCAGTAAGCCTGTATTAGTGGATTAACGAGTTGTGACGCAGTAAGTCAGCATTAGTGGATTAACTAGAGCTGTGACGCAGTAAGCATGTATTAGTGGATTAACTAGAGTTGTGACGCAGTAAGTCTGCACCAGTGGATTAACTAGAGTTGTGACGCAGTAAGTCGGCATCAGTGGCTTAACTAGAGTTGTGACGCAGTAAGTCAGCATTAGGGGATTAACTAGAGTTGTGACACAGTAAGTCGGCATCAGTGAATAAACTAGAGTTGTGACGCATTAAGGCTGCATTAATGGATTAATTAGTGCTGTGACGCAGTAAGTCGGTATTAGTGGATTAGCAAAAGTTGTGACTCAGTAAGTTTTCATAAGGGGATTAACTAGAGTTGTGACGCAGTAAGTCACCTTAAGTGGATTAGCTAGAGCTGTGATGCCCGGTATGATCCTTGATTTGGTTGAAGACAATGATTTGTATCAGGTTCTTTGTCTCCCAGGCCAAGTGGAGGACCAGGTCATGTGTGGGACAATGTTATTTGTGGGACCAGGTCATGTGTGGGACCAGGTCATGTTTGGGACCAGGTCATGTGTGGGACCATCTCATGTGTGGGACCAGGTCATGTGTGGAACCAGGTAATGTGTGGAACCAGGTCATGTGTGGGACCGGGTCATGTGTGGGACCTGGTCATGTGTGGGACCAGGTCAAGTGTGGGACCAGGTTAAGTGTGGGACCAGGTCATGTGTGGGACCAGGTGATGTGTGGGACCAGGTGTTGTGTGGGACCAGGTGATGTGTGGGACCAGGTCATGTGTGGGACCAGGTCATTGTGGGACCAGGTCGTGTGTGGAACCAGGCCATGTTGTTGACCAGGTCATGTGTTTGACTAGGCCATGTGTGGGGCCACGTCATGTGTGGGACCAGGTCATGTGTAGTACCAGGCCATGTGTGGGACCAGGTCATGTGTGGGACCAGGTCATGTGTAGGACTAGGTCGTGTGTGGAACCAAACCATGTCTTGGGCCAGATCATCTGTTGAATCATGCTGTGTGAGAGACATGATCATGTGTGGGACCAGGACATGTGGGGGGGTCCAGGTCATGAGAGGGGCACTCGCAATTTATTTTTTTAAATTAGCAGATCATCTTAAAATCATGACTTTTCATCCATTTTATTGTAATTATCCTCATATACAACAATTAATTTTCCACAGGCCACGAAGAAAACAAATGAAAAAAAATGGAAAATTAATGACGTGATTTTTTATTACTGTATTGATCTTCCCAGATCTTTTCTTATCTTTCTACAGATTTATCGCCATGAGCCCAATGCAGATGCATATTTGGGGAAGTATCACCTGCGTCATGTCAATTCTTTAAAAAAAAAAGGGTAAAAATAACATTGTATTGTTATTGTTGTTGTTGTTGTTAATGTTGTTGTTCTTGTCGTTTTTATTTTTTAATTTGTAAAATAAAGTAGTTGAAGAAAATAATTGTGTGACACCTTGACACCACACGGACCACACCACCCACCACACCACCCACACACCACCCACACACCAACCACCACACCACACCACCCAACACACCACCTACCACACCACCCACCATACCACCCACCCACCACACCACCCACCACACCACCCACCACACCACCCACCACACAACCAACCACACCNCACCACCCCGCCCCCCACCCCGCCACCCACCCCACCCCCCACCCCACCACCCACCACACCACCCACCACACCACCCACCACACCACCCACCACACCACACGGACCACACCACCCACCACACCACGCTTGCCACTTACGTGTTGAAATCTCCGCCACTAACACTATCCGCTTTTTGGCCCATCTTCTACAAACTTAATTTAACGAAACAAGACACAAAAGTATTCAAAAACACTTTTAAAAAAGAACACGCGCTGATTCTTTAAAACGAAATTACTATAAATTATAAAATAAATATTCCCCTAAAACTTCAGAGTTGTTTCAGTTATTAGACTAAAAATAGCCTGGGGCTCCTGTGAACTCAATGTTCTTTGCAAATTGCAAAGACATGTTCGCAGCGGTATCGCAAATTTCATTCCACTTATCGAGATCATGATCAATATGAGCATAGAACAGTAATGTAACGCAGTTGTGAGAACTCATATTTCCATGATTAAATAATATGTATCCAAGCAATGGTCTGACATAGCACTTACTTGCGGCATTGCAAACGTACACAAATGTCCAGAATTGTAATTGTCGGGTCACACAACATCACTGTATTTTATAGATATCCATAGTTTTTTTTAGTTATATAATTGTAACTACTCTGAAGTTATACTTTTAGTGAATTTTCAGAAAAGAGCAAGTGTTTTTAAAAAGTTTTAAATTTTTTACTTTTTAGTCTTGAAAGATGTTGCAGGAGACCAGGAAGTTGTTTAGAAAACATGACTAAAAAGTGTGTGGCGCCCCATAAAACTACAATCACTTGAAAAGGTCTGTGGCGACCTTTCTGAGATGAAAATGTTTCTCATGGTTGATAGTTAACGGCAAAGAGCAACTGCGCAATCAGAAAACGCTGTACTGAAAACTCATCCCTATCCCTTCCCGTTGCTGATTTATCCGCACGAGGTCCTTCAAGGGTAAGTGGAAGTCACTAGTGACCCGCTGATCATGAAAGACTTCATTGTCATCGGGGCTGGCGTCTGGAGAAGTGTGCAACGTTTCATCTAAATTGAACATAAGGCAATTGATCAAACTTGTGACGCAAGATTCCACCACAAACAAAATAACAAAGCACGCTAAAAAAAAGGGGGGGGGGTAGCGGGGGTATAAAAAAATGGAACCATCTTGATGACGAGATTGTAATGTAGATTGTTCGTGATAGCGGCAAGAGAGATTTGGGTGCGAGATTAGTTCATTAATTGAATCGTATCGCCTTGCGGTAGCGAAGGACGCCAAGCTTCAAGGCTGGATCTAATCATGGTCTGTAATGGCGTCCAGAAGGGATGGGGACGAATTGGTGCTAACAGCTATTTTGTAATAAGGAAACTCGAAAGTGGTGCAGAATGTGGGATTAGGGAAACGGCTGATTATGTAGGGCAGAAGGTGGAGTCAGGGCAGTGGTTGATTAAACAGGGCAGAAGGTGGGGTTAGGACAGTGGATGATTATAGGGCAGAAGGTAAGTTAGAGCCACGTTTGATTAAATGGAGAAGAGAGTAAGCTAGGGCGTCGTTTGATTAAATGGAGAAAAGGGTAAGTCAGGGCGTCGTTTGATTAAATGGAGAAGAGGGTAAGTCAGGGTGTCGTTTGATTAAATGGAGAAGAGGGTAAGTTAGGGCGTCGTTTGACTAAATAGGGCAGAAAATGGGTTTAGGGCAACGGTTTATTTTCTGCTGTCGTTACAGTGATGCATAGGTAGAACACGATAATTATGGAAAGTGATAACTACACCTGTAAACATCCGTCATTATATATTTAATAATAACAAAAATAATAGCATTAATAACAAAAATAATAATAAGCGGATTCAAAAAGGATTATATAATCTCATTATTAAAACTGATCAAAATTCCTCATCTTTCTTTATTGTTAATTATTCATTAAAAAATGACTGAAAGAAAAATCTTTCCGCGAGTCTTCAAGTTCACAATTCATGGTTACAGAAATATTAAAGGAGAGAATATTTTGTATTACAAGGGTTAATGCCACATTCAAAATTTCCAGACATCTTTACTAACGATGTACTTCCACACAGTTTCGGACAGGTAGATACAATCTCAGACTTCCAGATTTCTTTTGAGAGTATGTTGTTACCCTTTAAAATCATATTTAGCCAACTGAGTGCGACTCTTTAGCAAACAGAGTGCGGCTCTTTAGCCAACAGAGTGCGGCTCTTTAGCCAACTGAGTGCGGCTCTTTAGCCAACTGAGTGCGGCTCTTTAGCCAACTGAGTGCGGCTCTTTAGCCAACTAAGTGCGGCTCTTTAGCCAACTGAGTGCGGCTCTTTAGCCAACTGAATGCGGCTCTTTAGCCAACTAAGTGCGGCTCTTTAGCCAACTGAGTGCGGCTCTTTAGCCAACTAAGTGCGGCTCTTTAGCCAACTGAGTGCGGCTCTTTAGCCAACTGAGTGCGGCTCTTTAGCCAACTAAGTGCGGCTCTTTAGCCAACTGAGTGCGGCTCTTTAGCCAACTGAGTGCGGCTCTTTAGCCAACTGAGTGCGGCTCTTTAGCCAACTGAGTGCGGCTCTTTAGCCAACTGAGTGCGGCTCTTTAGCCAACTGAGTGCGGCTCTTTAGCCAACTGAGTGCGGCTCTTTAGCCAACTGAGTGCGGCTCTTTAGCCAACTGAGTGCGGCTCTTTAGCCAACTGAGTGCGGCTCTTTAGCCAACTGAGTGCGGCTCTTTAGCCAACTGAGTGCGGCTCTTTAGCCAACTGAGTGCGGCTCTTTAGCCAACTGAGTGCGGCTCTTTAGCCAACTGAGTGCGGCTCTTTAGCCAACTGAGTGCGGCTCTTTAGCCAACTGAGTGCGGCTCTTTAGCCAACTGAGTGCGGCTCTTTAGCCAACTGAGTGCGGCTCTTTAGCCAACTGAGTGCGGCTCTTTAGCCAACTGAGTGCGGCTCTTTAGCCAACTGAGTGCGGCTCTTTAGCCAACTGAGTGCGGCTCTTTAGCCAACTGAGTGCGGCTCTTTAGCCAACTGAGTGCGGCTCTTTAGCCAACTGAGTGCGGCTCTTTAGCCAACTGAGTGCGGCTCTTTAGCCAACTGAGTGCGGCTCTTTAGCCAACTGAGTGCGGCTCTTTAGCCAACTGAGTGCGGCTCGGCCAGTCGCCACAAATCGGTTTTTAATCTGAAAACCAAGGTTCTTGAAAAGAAATTCGGCTCTAAACAAATTGTTTTATGGTCCTCCTGCTGACTGTTGGCTCTTTTGACTAATGGTTTTGTCGACCACTGGTCTAGTTGAACTGTCTTCATGGGATGTAACTCAGGTAAATATCTTCCGTGGACCTTAAAACGCGGACAGAATATGTGAATCAGCAAGGTGTCAAAATAAACGAATGGGCTTTTACCTTCTAACACCTACCAGCCCCCTTACCCAGGTCTGTTACTACAGGATCATCGTACACCTTCCTGAACTTGCCCAGTGAGAATAGGGCAATAAATTGCCCCGCGTTGAAGGAACCCATTCGGCTGAAAGGGATTTCATCAAATTTGCATTCAATACGCTCTGAATAAAAATGTGGCTTGGTTATACTTTGCGGTACAATGTAGGACAAGGAATGGGTCTTAAGATGTGTAAAATGTAGGGGGTAAAGTGGATGATTTTACAATGTAAGTGTGATCAATGTTCGTAATGCAGTGTTGGAGCGTACAATGTATTTGTGTACAATGGTACACCAAATGCAGTGGAATCAATGAGTATTTTGTTGTTGAATTTGTCCAAGAATTTCTTCTCTGTCTTAAGGTTTTTGAAAAACTAAGATGGAGCTCGTACATTCAACCACCACACTCTAACCACCTCAGCCTAAAAACTCATCATAGCAACCAAAACGTAACCTCCAAACCCTAACCATCTTGACCTAAAATCTAACTCTAACCACCACACCTACACCACCCTGACCTGATTACTCATCTTAATCATCACACCTTAACCATCACACCCTAACCATCACACCCTAACCATCACACCCTAAAATCCCCGACCTAATTACTCACCTTAACCATCTTGACCTAATAACGTACCCTAACCACCTGACCTGATTACACACCCTAACTATCACACCCTAACCATCAAAAACCTAACAACCCCGACCTGATTACTCACCCTAACCATCACACCCTAACCACACCGACATAATTACGACCTCAACCATCTTGACCTAATAACTCACACTGACCACCCTGACCTAAAAACTCACCCTAACCATCCCAACCTAATTACTCACCTGAACCATCTTGACCTAATAACTCACCCTAACAACCCCAACCTAAAAACTCACCCTAACAAGCCCTACCTAATAGCTCACCCTAACCACCACACCCTAACCACCAAACCCTAACCACCACACCCTTAAATCCCCATCTAGCCATCCCTTTCTCACCACTCCTTCTAAAATCTCGTACACTATATTTGTTTTAGAAAGAGGACTGTTTGAGTACCCTGTATCACTACGCGTGCCTCATGTCATGATTATCACGCTGTGCATCCAGTCAGGTACGAAAGGTGCAACAACTTTCAGTCCAGCAGACGTGAATGACGGTTGTAACCGTACCGGATGTGCTCTCCTCCTAACAGTAATCAAAACTGCCCAGTTCTTAAATCTATCTCTGGCTGTTGAAATCCCAAGGATATTCCATTTTAGGAACATCCTCTTCTTTTTTTTATTGATTAAAACTGCTCGTATCTATTATTTATCAACTATCATCTAGCTGATTTAAGCATGAGACGAAGACAATATGATTTATGATTCTTTCCACACACACACACACAAAAGAGTGACCGACCGATTCCTTTGATAGACAAAAGAGATATAAGGAAAACGAAGTGGTCAAAGTTTTTAATTATGTCAATAGTAATTCCAATAAATACTGCATTTCTTTTAGTAAATCTGTGAGACGAGGTATTGTGAAACCTGAGGGGCGCTGATGAAGTGACGAAGGTGTCGGCAAGACGTCTGCTTCAGGGAACAAAGAAAAAGACAAACTTGGCTGAAATGTGGTACCAGAGAGAACGCCAAGAGGTGTCGACATTCGAAGTTGTTGGGTTGCGTCCCTTGTTCAGGTTTTCCCGTACCTTGTCTCACATACTTCAATCTACCTAAACCTGACTGCAGAGCTTCTCTCTCTCTTTCTCTCTCTCTCTCTCTCTCTCTCACTCACTCCATCCCTCCTCGTCCCTCCCCCTCTCTCTCTCTCTCTCTCTTGCTCTCTCACACTCTCTCCCTTCCCTCTCTCTCTCTTGCTCTCTCACACTCTCTCCCTTCCCTCTCTCTCTCCTTCACTCTTTCTCTATCTTTTTCTCTCTCTCTCTCTTTCTCACTCATTCAAGTTAGATGGCATCAAATCCACACTCCTGTTCATTTTTCGTTTCCCATTTGTTCAACAAACTTATGACTCCGTCCAATTTGTCACGGTCGAGTGCATCCTAACAATTTGACAAGCCCGAAGGACGGCTGATGCAGTCTTATAGAATTATATAAATCAAATTTATAACCTTGACCCTCTTTGTTCCAAGGACCCCTGGACAGTTTGATGGAGGCCCGGAATAACGTTTCTAAATGTTTTCAATACAATGACAAAATAAATGGATCTCACCGGGCTTTCTAACGGCCCCATAAGGGGGTCCATGGACCAAAGGCAAGGGAGACCCTGCTCTAAACTATGTATCGAGGGTTCTCCACCCTGAAATGACTGTGAAATCCGTCTATAAATATGATGTTAATTCAACCTTAAATTTGTAATTAATTAGATAACACTTTTTCAAAGAAGATTGTTCCTAGGGCAAGATCAGAGTCAATGGTGTCATCATACCGATTGTCATAGTTGGTTTAGTTTAACCAGCAGTGTTGTAGTGGAGGGTGTACCGTGTCAAACGCCCGATTTCTTCCAGGTTGTTCAGAAAGAATGGCCTGTCATTTAAAAAAAAAATTTTTGGTTGCTTTTTAGTGCGTTTCAACTCGTCTTCCAGATAAATATTGTTTAAAATAGTTTTGTTTTACTAAGCGAATATCTTTTGGAGCCTTTACGACTGTAACTAGTTAACAAGTAACGCATAACATGTGGGAAGTCACACAGGTACGTCATGTTGATAGACATATAATTGGAGTCGGAGTAATATGATTTCCGTGTAGCCGTCAAGATGGCGACACCCTGGGAAAAGTGGGTAAACCCCAGTTAAGCTAGAGCCCCCCCTCCCGCCCCCCCCCCCATTTTTTTTGAACCAGGTCCAACATACGACCTTGAAAAGATTGAATGGTCGGCCGGGGAACAAAAGAAATTGGATTTTATCAAGGATGATAAAAACTAATAAATATTTTGATTTAAATGTGAATTTTTGTCGCATGAGGTTGGGGGAGGGGGGGGGAGGGGTGGTATTACTTGGGGAAAAAAAATCAAGTTGTAGATTGTAGAGCGATAAGTTGGTGAATGGAAGATAGAATATTGATCGAGTTTTACACAAATATGTGTACAAAGGAATGTGAACAAGTTCCTACACATACTGTAAAACATTGAATAAGTGCAGACACATTTCTGAACAAGTTTTCTATACTTCAAAATGGTTAGATGATTCTCTGGGCTCTTCCTGACATATCATGGACTCATTTAAAAGTTACTGAAATATCATAGACTAATTCAAAAGTTACTGACCTATTATAGACTAGTTCAAAAGTTACTGACATATTATAGACTAGTTCAAAAGTTACTGACATATCATAGACTAATTCAAAAGTTACTGACCTATTATAGACTGCCTCAGATGTGACAAATCCTATCGTAGACTGACGTAGATGTCACTGACATATCAAATACTGACTCAGATGTCACTGACCTGTCATAGACTGATTCAGATGTCAATGACCTATCTTAAACTGGCTCATTTTTCCAGTTACCTCTCCTTGACTGAATCAGATGCCATGCCAATGACCTATTCTGGACTGAATTATTTTCCATTGACCTCTCCTTGACTAAATCAGATGTCAATGACCTATCATAGACTGACTTATTTGCCATAATCTTTCCTAGACTGACTCAGATGACAATGACCTGTCCTTGGCTGACTCAGAGGCCACCGGTGCATAGCATTGTTCCACAACTTTCCAGAAACGTTTCGTGTACACAAAAAAAAAAAAAAAATTAGCCAAAGAAGACGGTTATTTGCCATAATCTTTCCTAGACTGACTCAGATGACAATGACCTGTCCTTGGCTGCCTCAGAGGCCACCGGTGCATAGCATTGTTCCACAACTTTCCAGAAACGTTTCGTGTACACAAAAAAAAAAAAAAAATTAGCTAAAGAAGACGGCCTTGAAAAGTTCTACGTGTAAGGCCTGACAGAGGTACATACAGGTGTAAGGCCTGACAGAGGAACATACAAGTGGATTACCCGACGCGGGCACACGATGTAAGTTACGTGATGGCGATTACAGGGGTAATAAACACCAGACAAGGAACACCTGACAGTTAACACTTACCGTTTCAAGGTAAGTAAAGAAAGATCGGTAGGAAATGGAGGTGAGAGATCTAGCAGTTATGTACAATTGTCCCACTTTTAAAAACAAGCATCAGTGACCTTTGCGGTAAAGTTTTGTATTATTTTAGTAGAGTCCCAATAGAATTATTTTTTTGTTTAAAGAAAAATGAATAGAGCTTTAAAAAAAGTTAAAAGCACGTTTGAAACTGTACACGACGGTCACAATGGAATGCGCTTGGGGGGGGGGGTGGTGTTGGGGAGGCAGTTACTTATTTGTTCCTCCAGGTAATACTAAGATCATCGAATAATACCAAGGTCATCGAATAATACCAAGGTCATCGAATGATACCCAGGTCATCGAATGATACCAAGGTCATCGAATGATACCAAGGTCATCGAATGATACCAAGGTCATCGAATGATACCAAGGTCATCGAATGATACCAAGGTCCTCGAATGATACCAAGGTCATCGAATGATACCAACGTCATCGAACTTGGAGAGAATGTCAAGACGTAGGTAACTGTAACGAAGACGAACATATTTACATTACCATGTTCTCTCTACTGGGCTGTCCATTACATTGCTAAGTCTTTGATGGAATACATTCGTCTAATAAGCATTGGATTTTGGTTCTTTAGTAGACGACTTTTATTTAGACTATATATTTAAAAGAACATTTGAGAGAATTCCTTATAACATACAAAATTATCGAATATTAAGATTTCTAAATTTAAAAAAAAAATAGACATAGTAGGTTTCATCAGCAGGACTCAAAATAATTAACAAATGAATTCATCGCTGTGTCCATTGAGTGGTTCTCACGTCCTTAACTCGATATGAAGAACAACCAGATGCGGTTAACAATATCATATGATGTCGTCTATACCAGTGCTTCTCAATCTGTTCAGTGTCGTGGTCAAACAAGAATCAACCACGTTGTAGCTGTGACCTATGCCCCATTTAAAAAAAAATACCAATACATTTTTCTATCTGTATTAATTGTTTAAGCGTCTGAGTACCGCTGAACGGGGCATTATGTGTCAGTACAAGTCCACGACTTTAAGAATTATGGTCTACACCAACAGCTTCAACACCCCTTCCCAACTCCAATTCCCCACTCCCCTTCCAAACTCCACTTCCCCCCTCCCCTTCCCAACTCCCCTTCCCCACTCCACTTCCCCACTCCCCTTCCCCACACCCCTTCCCCACACCCCTTCCCCACTCCCCTTCCCCACAACCCTTCCCCACAACCCTTCCCCATTTCCCTTCCCC
>CAXITT010000092.1:982848-1011985 GCA_964033795.1 Lymnaea stagnalis | reverse complement strand
AGTGGGTGGACATTTGTAACACAAAGAACAAACACAGGTGCAGTGGGTGGACATTTGTAACACAAAGAACAAACACAGGTGCAGTGGGTGGACATTTGTAACACAAAGAACAAACACAGGTGCAGTGGGTGGACATTTGTAACACAAAGAACAAACACAGGTGCAGTGGGTGGACATTTGTAACACAAAGAACAAACACAGGTGTAGTGGGTGGACATTTGTAACACAAAGAACAAACACAGGTGCAGTGGGTGGACATTTGTAACACAAAGAACAAACACAGGTGCAGCGGGTGGACATTTGTAACACAAAGAACAAACACAGGTGCAGTGGGTGGACATTTGTAACACAAAGAACAAACACAGGTGCAGTGGGTGGACATTTGTAACACAAAGAACAAACACAGTCGTCGTGGTGGACATTTGTAACACAAATAACAAACACAGGTGTCGTGGTGGACATTTGTACCACAAATAACAAACACAGGTGTCGTGGGTGGACGTTTGTAACACAAATAAGAAACACATGTGTCATGGTGGACATTTGTAACACAAAGAACAAACACAGGTGCAGTGGGTGGACATTTGTAACACAAATAACAAACACAGGTGCAGTGGGTGGACATTTGTAACACAAAGAACAAACACAGGTGCAGTGGGTGGACATTTGTAACACAAAGAACAAACACAGGTGCAGTGGGTGGACATTTGTAACACAAATAACAAACACAGGAGCAGTGGGTGGACATTTGTAACACAAGGAACAAACACAGGTGCAGTGGGTGGACATTTGTAACACAAACAACAAACACAGGTGCAGTGGGTGGACATTTGTAACAGCAACAACAAACACAGGTGCAGTGGGTGGACATTTGTAACACAAATAAAAAACACTGTTGTCGTGGGTTGACAACACAAACAACAAACACAGTTGCAGTGGGTGGACATTTGTAGCACAAATAACAAACACAGGTGCAGTGGGTGGACATTTGTAATACAAATAACAAACACAGTTGCAGTGGGTGGACATTTGTAACACAAATAACAAACACAGGTGCAGTGGGTGGACATTTGTAGCACAAATAACAAACACAGGTGTAGTGGGTGGACATTTGTAACACAAACAACAAACACAGCTGCAGTGGGTGGACATTTGTAACACAAATAACAAACACAGGTGCAGTGGGTGGACGTTTGTAACACAAATAACAAACACAGTCGTCGTGGTGGACATTTGTAACACAAATAACAAACACATTAGTCGTGGTGGACATTTGTACCACAAATAACAAACACAGGTGTCGTGGGTGGACATTTGTAACACAAATAAGAAACACAGGTGTCATGGGTGAAAAGTGTCTGTTCAGGGAGGATGAGGTAAGATAATGAGATCAGCACACTGAACCCTCACACAAGAGCTCTATTATGGCAATAGGTAGAGGTGGAAAAGATGGAGTAATGTCCACCAGTATGTCATAATGGACGGAAATCAAGAGTCTGAGAGCAGGGGAGGTAAGAAAACATTACTGGACACAAACACATAAGGGAGAGAATTGGGTTTAAGAGGGGGAGAGAACATCGCCATGTACTAGACTCACATTCTAACTTTGCGAAGTTACCGCTCCTGATTAGCCATCAATTATTCAAGATCCACGACGTGGCCAGGATTATTGGGACACACACAGGAATAAAAATCAGCACCATTAAGACAAAGGGTAATAAACAAATAGTTATCACGGACAGGTGAGGACAAAGGTAATCAACAAATATTTGATACAGAAAGGTGATGACAAAGGGTAATCAAAAAATAGGTGTCACGGACAGGTGATGATATAAGGTAATCAACAAATAGTTGTCTCAAACGGTGTTGAAAAGGGGTATTCAACAAATATTTGTCACAGACCGTTGATGACAAAGGGTAATCAACAAAAAGTTGTCACAGATGGGTGATGACAAAGGGTAATCAACAAATATTTGTCACGGACAGGAGATGACAAAGGGTAATCAACAAATATTTGTCACGGACAGGTGATGAAAAAAGGTAATCAACAAATAGTTGTCATAGACAGGTGATGACAAAGGGTAATTCAATAAAGCTGTTACCTTTGTGGGGAAAAAGGGTATTTTTTGTTAAAGAGAGCTGATTAGTGGTCCTAAGGAGAGGGAGCTCAATTATTACTGTGCAAGGATTTTTGTTACAACACGTGTCAGTAGACTGTACAGCCATATATTTAGCCAACGTTAAAGTGGTGTAACATTAGACTGGACACGAACATCTTTAGTAATATTAGCTGTGTCACTCTATAGACGTTCACGACATTCGCTTGGCCACTTCGTGGTTCAGATCAAATGTGCGCCTTTCTGTTCATTTGGAGACCAAATAAAATAGGTCAAGTTTTTAAAAAGGCCAAGTTTATAAATATGTCAAGTTTATAAATAGGACAAGTTTCTAAATAGTTCAAGTTTACAAATAAATAAATTTCATAAATGGGTGAATTTTTAAAATAGGTCAAGTTTATAAATGGGTCCTGTTTATAAAAAGGTAAGGTTTTATATATGACCTTTTGATGTCAGGTTTTATATATGACCTTTTAATGTCAGGTTTATTTTCAAATTCCATATTCTGCGATAGCTTCGTCATTGGCTGAACATTCAATGTTCTCCATCTATTACAAGAGAAACTTGTCACTTTAAATCTAACGCCACATATCTAAAAGTCAATAGCATTTAATTTGTTAAATAAAATATAATAAATTAGTAAGGGGACAAAAGGAAAAAAGGCCGTGGCTTTTTCGGATAAAAAAGAAAGTGAAAATAGAGAAGAAGAAATAAATTATAAAAGCATTGTTAACACATCCGGTTACGAAGAATACAAATGCTTGTCTGCCCTTGTCAAGTCCAGGGGCCGCAGCTACCGCTCCAGGCCGTTCAGATTTGAATCTCCGAAATATCGACATGAATATTTATGTTTTCTGCTGGGTCTCGTCAAGGGTCAGACTTAATTATCTGCCCTCTCATTAACGTCTGACTTATTCACCTTTTAACCTGTAGGATTTAAATAATACTCCTTCTCTACATGTATGATGACAGGACTTCCACATCTGAAGGATTTCTAGCAATTTCTTTAAGCCATGCAAAACATGGTGATCTTTTGTTTATTATTTTTTCCTTTTATTTTATCCCCGAAAAAATGATGGCTGTGAGAGAAAAGAAACGAATGTTCTTGACGTACAGAATGCATGATAAAATCTACACCTTTAAACAAGCAAAATGATATTTAACTACGACCTTCAAACAAGCACAATTGTATATGTGGCTACGACCTTCAAAGAGGCACAGTGGTATATTTGGCTACGGCCTTCAAAGAGGCACAGTGGTATATTTGGCTACGACCTTCAAAGAGGCACAGTGTTATATTTTGCTATGACCTTCAAAGAGGCACAGTGGTATATTTTGCTACGACCTTCAAAGAGGCACAGTGGTATATTTTGCTACGACCTTCAAAGAGGCACAGTGGTATATTTTGCTACGACCTTCAAAGAGGCACAGTGGTATATAGCTAGCGGATAAAAACACAGGCAAGATTCCCCTGAGGCAGAACAAAACCTGGTTGTATACCTCAAAATGCGTACATTCTACACACACCCACACATCAACACTTCCATTTCTCAAAGATACATCAACACTTTTACTTCCCATTGACACATCAGCACTTCTACTTTCTAATGACACATACATCCTTCAACTTCCCAACGACACATCAGCACTTTCACTTCCTACTTCCGCATCAGCACGTGTATTTTCAATTGATACTCCAGCACTTTATTGACACATGGGCACTTGTGCCTCGCACTGGCACAACATCTTTTGTAACGGTACTTTCCTCCGCACTTGTAGTTCTCCATGTCAGAGTTCACCGTGGAATAACTCGTAGAAAATACGGCGTCATGGCTTACAAAAGACGAGATCGATAAAATACTTCGATCATCCATAGAACGGCTCGCCATCACAGCCAGGCGAGGGGGTGGTGAGGGGTAGGGTCCCGGGGGTGGGTGTGAAACAGACCGGGAGAAAGGAAAAAAAAATGTCACGGACGTTGTGAGGCACAGACAGACAACCCGGATAGATTGTGAAAGGGTTTTATCGTCTTTTCCTATCGCAAATAGTGTAGAGGTGACTCATTCAAAGTGTCAATGTTACATAGGGCCCTGGTTATAGAGGGTCCTGGTTCTTGAGGGCCCTGTTTATAGAGGGTACTGGTTCTAGAGGGCCCCGGTTCTAGTGGGTACTGGTTCTAGAGGGCTCTGGTTCTAGAGGGCCCTGGTTATAGAGGGTCCTGGTTTTAGAGGGCCCTGGTTATAGAGGGTCCTGGTTCTAGAAGGCCCTGGTTCTAGAGGGCCCTGGTTCTAGAGGGCCCTGGTTCTAGAGGGCCCTGGTTCTAGATAGCCCTGGTTCTAGATAGCCCTGGTTCTAGAGGGCCGTGGTTATAGAGGGGCCTGGTTCTAGAAGGTCCTGGTTATAGAGGTGCCTTTTTCAAATGGGGAATGGTTATAGAGGGCCCTGTTATAGAGGGCCCTGGTTATAGAGGACCCTGGTTATAGAGCGGCCTGCTTCCAGAGGATCCTGGTTATGGAGGGCCCCTGTTTATAGAGCGGCCTTGTTTCTAGAGTGCCCTGTTTATAGAGGGCCGTGGTTCTAGAGGAGCGTTGTTTTAGAGGGCGCTGGTTCTAGAGGGGCGTGGTTCTAGCGGACCCTGTTTATAGATGGGTCTGGTTCTAGAGGGGCCTTGTTCTAGATGGCTCTGGTTTTAGGGGGCTCTGATTTTATTGGCACTGGTTCTAGAGATTTATAGTTCTAGAGGGCACTGTATCTAGAATGCCCTGGTTCTAAATGGTCCTGGTTGTAGAGGGCCCTGGTGCTAGAGGACACTGATTTTAGTATGCTTTTGTTCCAGAGGGTGCTAGTTCTAGAGGGCACTGATTCTTGATGCCCCTGGTTCTAAATGGCTTTGTTTCTAGATGGCTTTGTTTCTAGATGGCTTTGTTTCTAGATGGCTTTGTTTCTAGATGGCACTGGTTTTAGATGGCCCTGCTTTGAACAGTTAGTGGTTTCTGAATATCAGAGGCTAGGACGACACATCCCTAACGTTGAAGATATGCCATTTTTTTCCTCATGTATAACAACTTGACAATGACAACTGGATTCCCACTGTCAGTTAAGAACATTACTGACGGGTTCCATGTCCCATCGAATCCATAAAATAAGAGATAAAATAAGAGACAGAAATAATTCAACCAACAGCTAAATAATCTTTTATTTGATGATTTCCTTTCCTTTACCGAACGACTTGCATAATGTTAGTCCTAAGTTGTGATATCGTGCTTAGTAGAGCGGACATAAGAAGACACTTTAACGTTGAGAATAAACGTTAAGTTAAACCACAACGTTGCAGGTTTGCTAACTCTTAAGTTAGATCACGAAAAAACTGCATCTTGCACTTATGACTTATGCGATACCAGCCCCATCAGCGATACCAGCCATACAAACCCTACCAGCCATACTAGCCATACTATCAATACCAGATATACTAGCCATTCCAGCCATACTAGCCATACCAGCCCCATCAACCATACAAGCCATACCAGCCATACTAGCCACACCAGCCATATCAGCCATACTAGCCATACCAGCTATACTAGTTATACCAGTCACACCAGCCATACAAGCCATACTAGCCATACCAGCCATATCAGTCATATCAGCCACACCATCCATACCAGCCATACGATCAATACCATGCATGGCTTAACATCTGAGTGTATTTGTATGTTTGTCACTTATGGTGTGCTTGAATTTGTGGCATATCTTCAGATATCAAGATCGTGCCACTGAACCTCTGTCTTCTTAACTCGCGAGCAATGACGTCACTGATTGGGGTGCACATAACGTTTATACGGTTGTCCACAAAGCCGGGGGGGGGGATTGATGGGTAAAATATGTAAATTGTATGCCCCTTCGGAATATCTGCTCGTGACACACCTGCTCGTGACACACCTGCTCGGGACACACCTGCTCGGGACACACCTGCTCGTGACACACCTACCCGCGACACACCTGCCCGCGACACACCTGCTCGGGACACACCTGCCCACGACACACCTGCTCGAGACATACCTGTTCGAGACACACCTGCTCGCGACACACCTGCTATCCTACTGCTAAATAAGTTCAATTTGTTATTACAATTTTGTTTTGACATTATTCAATGATAAAGCACAAACAACAAAAGAGACAGCCATGGATCATATTAATGTATCTTTATTGCTGTAGTTTTTTCCAGGTATAACATGAACAACAACTTAACACACAAATGAACAAAATAGAGGTGTGTGCAAAGACAAGGGTCCTAGCAATATTTAATCAGTGCTATCAGTGACATCTTGTAAAACAAAGCATGACTTGGTCACATGACACACTATTAATGTGTGAAAATAAAACACATGTAAAGAAATAATGTATTATTTAGAATTCATAAACCTAGTAGCGGGACACTGTAACTCTATATTTAGAACCACTGTCACGCGTCCATTATTGTGAACAATGCAACACTTCAGGTGATCCATCAAGGGAATGAAAGGGTAGGTGTGTACTGGTAACATGTTCATGTGAGCAGTCAAGTGATGGGGATAAATTGGCGCTGTTATGTTACATTTTTTGGATACCGTTACTATTGATTTTGTCTGTGAATCACACATTTCTTTTAAAATTGGTTACATGGATCACTCACTTTGATGACACGGAACATCCACTTTGGTGACATGGATCACTCACTTTGGTGACATGAATCACTCTATTTGGTGACATGGATCACTAATTTTGATGATATGGATCACTCACTTTGGTGACATGAATCACTCTATTTGATGACATGGATCCCTCACTTTGGTGACATGGATCCTCCACTTGGGGACACGGAACATCCAATTTGGTGACATGGATCACTAACTTTGATGACACGAAACATCCACTTTGTTGACATTGATCACTAACTTTGATGACACGGAACATCCACTTTGGTGACATGGATCATTAATTTTGACGACATGATCACTCACTTTGGTGACATGGATGTCCATTTTGGGACACGGAATATCCACTTTTGTGACATGGATCTTTCACTTTAAGACAACGAACATCCACTTTGGTGACATGGATCACTAATTTTGATGACATGGATTACTCACTTTGGTGACGTGGATCACTCTATTTGGTGACATGGATCACTCACTTTAGTGACATGGATACATCATTTTGATCACATGGATCACTTACTTTGGTGACATGGATAATTTACTTTGGTTACATGGATCACTCTATTTGGTGACATGGGTCACTCACTTTGGTGACATGGATCACTCATTTTGATCACATGGATTAATCTATTTGGTGACATGGTTCACTCTATTTGGTGACAAGGATCACTCATTTTGATTCACATGGATCACTTACTTTGGTGACATGGATATTTAACTTTGGTAACATGGATAACTCTAGTTGGTAACATGGATCACTCACTTTGGTGACAAGGATCACTCATTTTGATCACATGGATCACTAGCTTTGATGACATGGATCACTCATTTTGTGGACATGGATTACTCACTTTTAGTGACATGAATCACTAACTTTGATGACACGGAACATCGACTTTGGTGATATGGATCACTCACATTGGTGACATGGATCACTCACTTTGGTGACATGTATCACTCCCTTTTATGACATGGAACACTCACATTCGTAATATGGATCACTCACTTTGGTGACATGATCACTCCCTTTAATGACATGGATCACTCACGTTGGTGACACGCATCACTCATGTTGGTGACATGGATCACTCACTTTGAACACATGGATCACTCACTTTGATGACATGGCTCACTCACTTTGATGACCTAGATCAGTCACGTTGGTGACATGCATCACTCTATCTGGTGACATGGATCATTCACTTTGATGACATGGATCAGTCACGTTGATAACATGGATTGATCACATCGTTCAAATGGATCACTCACGTTGGTGACATTGATCACTTGCATTGGTGACATATATCAATCACATTGGTGACAATGATTACTCACATCATTTAAAAGGATCCCCCTCATTGCCAACATTAATCAATTGCATTGGTGACATTGATTTAATTGCATTGCTGACATGGATCATATCCCTTGCTGACACGGATCAATGGCAATGGTGACATTGATAATTCAAATTAATGGCATGGATTATTCACATAGATCACAAAATATTTCTGTCTAAAACCTGAACTTGCACACATATAAAACAAACGTATACAGTTCTCATACTTGATACATATCCCTACATATCCACAAACATTCTTTTAAACACACACACACATACGCCATCGCACACTACATCCAATCAGACTTTCTTACATCCCATAACTTTGCTGCTAGAGAAACTGAAAGAAGAAAAAAAATGTGTCTTTTTTTTCGTTCCACCCGCGACGAGGTATCGAGTTTGTTCCGTTCTCTCGCGGTTCCGAGTTCTCTTCCTTCTCTCGTTCCTCAGTCTGTCGCCCATTCCGGTGTGTGTGTGTGTGAGTGTATCTCCTGGAAGCTGAAATTTGAAGGAAACTCAACCAATGGCCGATTAGAAAATCGATGATCAGAGCAGGATTTGCACCATTTCCAAACATACAGAGGAGTGAGGAGCTAGAGCCTTAAACCACACAGAGGAACCAACCCATTTCAAAGTTACAACCAGAGAGGTGAGGAGTGGCAGGGAGGCAGGGGTAATAGCAGGGTATTGCAGGGTATGAGGGTGCAAGCCAAACACAACACAATGGAGGTGTGATCAAACCAGGGGAATTGGGGGAGGGGGCCTGGGGAGGTTAGTGGGGTAATAGTTGGATGGTAGACAGAGGGGCACACAAAGTCAAGGAATCAAACTCAGGGGTGTTGGTGGGATGTAAGGCAATAGGACTGACTGGGGTAACATCGGTGTAGTAGGGTACAGGCTAAACACAATGGCGGTGGGATCAGAAGGATGGGATTTGGTGGGATGTGAGGGAATGAGATGTTAAGAGAGGTGGGAAAAAAGCAATGTTGGTCTGAACATATGCTCTGATAGATGAGGGGTGTGGGGGTAGGTGGAATTAATTGAAACGAGATTTCGAATAGTGATTTTCAAAAGGAGAAACTTCATATGAACTACAAAGATTTATGGATCTATTTTTTCAATAAAATTGTATGTTCACCGTAGGTGATAGAAAAAGAAAATATTGCATTGATTATTTCTGACGTATCTCCATTGGGGGGTATTGTGAGTTGTGAGACAATGTTACAATAATGACATGATGTAACAATGTCACCCACGCTGTCCAATAATACATTGTTCTAACTTTGTTAACGTCGATGGAAAAGTTGTGTGATTAAAAAAAATTTAGTCTGTTATTTACAACTTTATCACGTTTTCCATATTCTGGACGGAAATCTTGACCAATGGGACATGTAGACCGAATTTATTGGCCAGTGGGGCATGTATGCTGATTGCCTAGGCCAGTGGGACATGTAGACCGAATGTATTGCCAGTGGGAACAGGCAGCTTGGAACTTAATACTTAAAACAAAAGCGATATTTTGAATTGAACGAAAACCATTGCGCGATGATAAAGCCGAGAGACGTCTCGATCCATCACCTCGGATGTGATACAATAATTGGGATAGGATACAATCATCGGGAAGGGATACAATAGCATTGATATGAAACACCACCTAGCATTGAGGATGTAAAGAAATAATTCAAGTACCGAGAATCAATATACATGTCAATGACCTTCTTCTGCACTTATAAAATAACACGAAACATAAAAAAGAACAACACTTAAAGGGGAAAAGGAAAGCTGAAGAAAGTAGAAAGCACAGCGATGAAATTCGAAAGAGATGAGAGGCAGAGATAGAGAGAGAGAGAGAGAGAGAGAGAGAGAGCGCGCTTGATACAGAGATAAAAGGAGAGAGTGAGAGAAAGCGTGTGTAAGAGAGAGAGCGAGGGGAAAGGAGATGGAGAGAGATAGAAAGAGAGAGATAATGATGCAAAAAGAAAGATAGAAAGAGAGATATAAAGAAAGAGACAGAAAGAGATAGAGAGAGATAAAGAGAGAGAGAGAGCGATAAAGAGAGAGATAAAGTGAGAGAGCGACGAAGAGACAAAGAAAGAGAGAGATAGAAAGAGAGAGATAAAGACAGAAATAGAAAGACAGAGATAAAGAGAGAGAAAGAGAGAAATATTTTTTTTAAATATTTTATTCCTATGAGGTTAGAGGGACAGAGACAAAACAAGCAAAAAATGTCCAAGTAAAATACCGTGTTAGGGCCACGTGACAAAGAGCGCCATTATTTGAACACAAAACTAAATAGGTTAGTTTAAGTTTCATGTTAAAAAATGCCTTTACCGTTGGAGGTTATTCGCTTAGGGGAGGGAATAATTAAATCATCCTCCGGGATGTGCATCCAGAATGCGGGGGACGTCGTGGGAGGGGGAGGGGGCGTGTCTGTGGGGAGAATACCGGAAACCAGACTTGGGAATTCTGTCTTCCAATTTCAAAGAGCAGCAGTGAAATCTAAGCCTCGGGAAGGGGTGATGGGGGGTGCGTGGGGGAGGGGGTTAACAGGGGTTTGGTAGGTATAAGAGACTGATGTCATCGCGCCTGAAACTGTTCCAAAGTTTAGTAGCTTGATTTTATAAAGGTTCCAAAACTGTAGAGTATATCAGTCTTATCATTGTAATTGCTACCTGATCTTGAGCATAACTTTAATAATGATGACAGATGATTACGGCTTCAAATCTAATGGTCCGTGTCAGTGCAATACAATGTCAGTATCAGAGTCACTACTACACAATGTCAGTACAATGTCAGTCTCAGAGTCACTACTACACAATGTCAGTCTCTGTGTCACTACTACACAATGTAAGTCTCCGTGTCACTACTACACAATGTAAGTCTCTGTGTAACTACTACACAATGTCAGTCTCCGTGTCACTACTACACAATGTCAGTCTCTGTGTCACTACTACACAATGTCAGTCTCCCAGTCACTACTACAAAATGTCAGTCTCCTAGTCACTACTACACGATGTCAGTCTCAGAGTCACTACTACACAATGTCAGTCTCAGTGACACTACTACACAATGTCAGTCTCTGTGCCACTACTACACAATGTCAGTCTCCCAGTCACTACTACACAATGTCAGTCTTAGAGTCACTACTACACGATGTCAGTCTTAGAGTCACTACTACACGATGTCAGTCTAAGAGTCACTACTACACAATGTCAGTCTTAGAGTCACTACTACACGATGTCAGTCTCAAAGTCACTACTACACAATGTAAGTCTCTGTGTCACTACAACACAATGTCAGTCTCAGAGTCACTACTACACAATGTCAGTCTCCATGTCACTACTACACGATGCCAGTCTTAGAGTCACTACTACACAATGTCAGTCTTAGAGTCACTACTACACAATGCCAGTCCCAGAGTAACTACTACACAATGCCAGTCTCAGAGTAACTACTACACAATGTCAGTCTCTGTATCACTACTATACAATACCAGTCTCAGAGTCACTACTACACAATGTCAGTCTCAGAGTCACTACTAAACAATCCCATTCTCAGAGTAACTACTACACAATGCCAGTCTCAGAGTCACTACTACACAATGCCAATCTTAAAGTCACTACTACACAATGCCAGTCTCAGAGTCACTACTACACAATGCAAGCCTCAGAGTCACTACTATACAATGCCAGTCTCAGAGTCACTACTACACAATGCCAGTCTTAGAGTCACTACTTCACAATGTCAGTTTCAGAGTCACTACTGCACAATGTCAGTCTCAGAGTCACTACTACACAATGTCAGTCTCCGTGACACTACTACACAATGTCAGTCTTAGAGTCACTACTACACGATGTCAGTCTCCGTGTCACTACTACACAATGTCAGGCTCAGAGTCACTACTACACAATGTCAGTCTCCGTGACACTACTACACAATGTCATTCTTTGAGTCAATACCACACAATGTCAGTCCTAGAGTCACTACTACACGATGTCAGTCTCAGAGTCACTACTACACAATGTCAGTCTCTGTGTCACTACTACACAATGTTAGTCTCTGTGTCACTGCTACACAATGTTCAATGATTGTTCTAATTTAATCTGTCTCATTACAAAATCGTCCTTGAGCTACTGACGGTCCTGGATAATGGTTTTGACTTCCAGGGAAGGATTGATAGGTTAAAAAGTCATTGTCGACTTCAATATGTCATTAGTAACCTTAAGTCATAAAAAAAGTTCAACAAGTCATACGATTGCACTGATGCTGACCCTCCGTTGTTCAAAACGGAGGTTATGCCGTCAGTGTTATCATTTCCGAAATATAACTGTACAAATGGTGAAACCTGGAAACACCGAGCCTTGAAATAGCGCTGTCCCTGGCTTATGCTCTAATATACAACTGCACGGAAGGCTTTTTAACATGGGCTGAACCTGCCGATAGCACCATCCCTGCAAATAGCGTCACTTTAGCTGAATCCCCCAGGTTTGAGGTGTATCCAGGTTTCAATGTATTTTCATTATTGGACACGGAAGTGCACAGCTCATTTGTTTCAGTATTTGAACAAGTCTTATGGAACTTAAACACTGTCAAACAGAGGAACATGTTCCAAGGATGTTTGACAGAGGAACATGTTCCAATGATATTTGACAGAGGAACATGTTCCAAGGATATTTGACAGAGGAACATGTTTCAAGAATATTTGACAGAGGAATATGATCCAAGTAGACTACCTTAAACGTTCATTTGACAGTCACGTTGTTGCTCTGTCTGCTGACGAAGGCATCAATCATTTGAAGTCCATTTGACTGTCACGTTGTTGCTCTGTCTGCTGACGAAGGCATCTATCATTTGACGTCCATTTGACTGTCACGTTGTTGATCTGTCTGCTGACGAAGGCATCTACATTTGACGTCCATTTGACGGTCATGTTTTTGCTCTGTCTGCTGACAAAGGCATCTATCATTTGACGTCCATTTGACTGTCACGTTGTTGCTCTGTCTGCTGACGAATGCATCTATCATTTGACGTCCATTTGACTGTCACGTTGTTGCTCTGTCTGCTGACGAATGCATCTATCATTTGACGTCCATTTGACGGTTACGTTGTTGCTCTGTCTGCTGACGAAGGCATCTACATTTGACGTCCATTTGACGGTCATGTTTTTGCTCTGTCTGCTGACAAAGGCATCTATCATTTGACGTCCATTTGACGGTCACGTTGTTGCTCTGTCTGCTGACGAATGCATCTATCATTTGAGGTCCTTTTGACGGTCACGTTGTTGCTCTGTCTGCTGACGAAGGCATCTATCATTTGACGTCCATTTGACTGTCACATTTCTGCTCTGTCTGCTGACAAAGACATCTATCATTTGACGTCCATTTGACGGTCACGTTTTTGCTGTCTGCTGACGAAGGCATCTATCATTTGACGTCCATTTGACGGTCATGTTTTTGCTCCGTCTGCTGACGAAGGAATCTTTCATTTGACGTCCATTTGACTGTCACGTTGTTGCTCTGTCTGCTGAAGAAGGCATCTATCATTTGATGTCCATTTGACAGTCATGTTTTTGCTCTGTATGCTGACGAAGGCATCTATCATTTGACGTCCATTTGACGGTCAATATGTTGCTGTGTCTGCTGACGAAGACATCTATCATTTGACGTCCATTTGACTGTCACCGTTGTTGGTCTGTCTGCAGACGAAAGCATCTATCATTTGACGTCCATTTGACGGTCATGTTTTTGCTCTGTCTGCTGACGAAGGCATCTATCATTTGCCGTCCATTTGACGGTCACGTTGTTGCTGTGTCTTCAGACGAAGACATCTATCATTTGACGTCCATTTGACTGTCACCGTTGTTGGTCTATCTGCTGACGAAGGCATCTATCATTTGACGTCCATTTGACGGTCACGTTTTTGCTGTCTGCTGACGAAGGCATCTATCATTTGACGTCCATTTGACGGTCACGTTTTTGCTCTGTCTGCTGACGAAGGCATCTATCATTTGACGTCCATTTGACGGTCATGTTTTTGCTCTGTCTGCTGACGAAGGCATCTTTCATTTGACGTCCATTTGACTGTCACGTTTTTGCTCTGTCTGCTGACGAAGGCATCTATCATTTGACGTCCATTTGACGGTCATGTTTTTGCTCTGTCTGCTGACGAAGGCATCTTTCATTTGACGTCCATTTGACTGTCACGTTTTTGCTCTGTCTGCTGACGAAGGCATCTATCATTTGATGTCCATTTGACAGTCATGTTTTTGCTCTGTCTGCTGATGAAGGCATCTATCATTTGATGTCCATTTGACAGTCATGTTTTTGCTCTGTCTGCAGATGAAGGCATCTTTCATTTGACGTCCATTTGACGGTCACGTTGTGGCTCTGTCTGCTGACGAAGGCATCTATCATTTGACGTCCATTTGACGGTCACGTTTTTGCTGTTTGCTGACGAAGGCATCTATCATTTGATGTCCATTTGACGGTCACGTTGTTGCTCTGTCTGCTGACAAAGGCATCTATCATTTGACGTCCATTTGACTGTCACGTTGTTGCTCTGTCTGCTGACGAAGGCATCTATCATTTGAAGTCCATTTGACTGTCACGTTGTTGCTCTGTTTGCTGACGAAGGCATCTATTATTTGACGTCCATTTGACTGTCACGTTGTTGCTGTGTCTGCTGACGAAGGCATCTTTCATTTGACGTCCATTTGACGGTCATGTTTTTGCTCTGTCTGCTGACGAAGGCATCTTTCATTTGACGTCCATTTGACTGTCACGTTTTTGCTCTGTCTGCTGACGAAGGCATCTTTCATTTGACGTCCATTTGACTGTCACGTTTTTGCTCTGTCTGCTGACGAAGGGATCTATCATTTGATGTCCATTTGACAGTCATGTTTTTGCTCTGTCTGCTGATGAAGACATCTATCATTTGATGTCAATTTGACAGTCATGTTTTTGCTCTGTCTGCTGACAAAGGCATCTATCATTTGATGTCCATTTGACATTCATGTTTTTGCTCTGTCTGCCGATGAAGGCATCTTTCATTTGACGTCCATTTGACGGTCACGTTGTGGCTCTGTCTGCTGACGAAGGCATCTATCATTTGACGTCCATTTGACGGTCACGTTTTTGCTCTGTCTGCTGACAAAGGCATCTATCATTTGACGTCCATTTGACTGTCACGTTGTTGCTCTGTCTGCTGACGAAGGCATCTATCATTTGAAGTCCATTTGACTGTCACGTTGTTGCTCTGTTTGCTGACGAAGGCATCTATTATTTGACGTCCATTTGACTGTCACGTTGTTGCTGTCTCTGCTGACGAAGGCATCTTTCATTTGACGTCCATTTGACGGTCACGTTTTTGCTCTGTCTGCTGACGAAGGCATCTATCATTTGACGTCCATTTGACGGTCATGTTTTTGCTCTGTCTGCTGACGTAGACATCTTTCATTTGATGTCTATTTGACGGTCACGTTTTTGCTCTGTCTGTTGACGAAGGCATCTATCATTTGACGTCCATTTGACTGTCACGTTGTTGCTCTGTCTGTTGACGAAGGCATCTATCATTTGACGTCCATTTGACTGTCACGTTGTTGCTCTGTCTGTTGACGAAGTCATCTATCATTTGACGTCCATTTGACTGTCACGTTTTTGCTCTGTCTGTTGACGAATGCATTTATCATTTGATGTCCATTTTACGGTCACGTTGTTGCTCTGTCTGCTGACGAAGGCATCTATCATTTGACGTCCATTTGACTGTCACGTTGTTGCTCTGTCTGCTGACGAAAGCATCTATCATTTTACGTTCATTTGACTGTCATTTTGTCGCTCTGTCTGCTGACGAAGGCATCTATCATTTGACGTCCATTTGACGGTCACATTGTTGCTCTGTCTGCTGACGAAGGCATCTATCATTTGACGTCCATTTGACTGTAATTTTGTCGCTCTTTCTGCTGACGAAGGCATCTATCATTTGAGGTCCATTTGACGGTAATTTTCTCCTTCTTTCTGCTGACGAAGGCATCTATCATTTGACGTCCATTTGACTGTCACGTTGTTGCTCTGTCTGCTGACGAAGGCATCTATCATTTGACGTCCATTTGACTGTCACGTTGTCGCTCTTTCTGCTGACGAAGGCATCCATCATTTGACGTCCATTTGACTGTCACGTTGTTGCTCTTTCTGCTGACAAAGGCATCTATCATTTGACGTCCATTTGACTGTCATTTTGTCGCTCTTTCTGCTGACGAAGTCATCTATCATTTGACGTCCATTTGACGGTCACGTTGTTGCTCTGTCTGCTGACGAAGGCATCTATCATTTGACGTCCATTTGACGGTCTTGAGTTTTCCTATATGTATTACTTTTTCCTTTTTCTTCACATGCCTTGAAGGCAGTCCGTCAAAGATTATCCTTTCTTTCTTAGAATCGTCTCCCAAGAAGATATAAGTGACCAAGAATTGAAACCAATCCCAATAATTCAACTAATATTTGATAGCCTTTTATTTCCGAGGACATCACATTTTGCAAAGGGACATTTCTGATGCGGGAAAATGGGTGTGTATGGGGGAGCGGAGCTTGGGGGGGGGGGCTTTGCTTGAGGAAAATGAATAATTTAAAGAAAAGGACATTTCTTCGTGGGAAATCCCGAAACATATCACTATGTGGTCATTGCATAGAGAGATTTTAGATCATGGGAAATCGCTGGATGGCTATATGTCGATGTGGTTAGTATTGAAATTATTTGTTTTACAACTATGCAGTGTTGATTAAAATTATTAAGTCCCATATTTATGGTATGGGCTGACCAGGAAATGTAAAGTTTATTGTTTTTGAAATACGTTATTAGCGGGAACTTTGGTTTGATGTGGCCTGATCAGATAAACTAAGATCATGTATTGGATTATTATAATTTAGTGGGGAAATATTGGGATATTTTATTGGAATATTCGGGAACAGCTGGAATATTCGGGAATAGCAAGAAAAGAAATCATAATTTTTTTTTTTTTTCGAATTGTTTTAAATTACAATCCCTCTCCTGTGGACACCACCTGATCGGTGCAGTGCAATGCCTGTGATAGTGGGAGGTTAAGCGGTGGCGCTGTAGCCAAGAAAAATAAATTACTGCGTCTAATAAGAGACGAGGAAAACACGAGGGTTGTGGTCGAGGGCTGAGCTCCATTAGCGGACTGGAAGACGCTGCATGGAATGACATGGTTTTACATTATCGGGAAGAGTGAAAAGAAAAACCAGTCGAAGTTTAAATTAAGTTTAATTTTTCAAGCGACTGGGAATAGGAATACCGGAATGAAGTGCGCATGTTGAAAAAAAAAATGGGGGGGGGGGNGGGGGGGGGGGGGGGTGAGTGTTGGGGGGTTGGAGGACAGACAGAACGGAAATGTCCGAGTCAAAGAAAAACAAGTTGTTGAAATAGAATGACTGAAAACGTCAAAAAATTCTAGGGAGGAAGAAACCAAACAATTTAAGAAGAAAATTATAAAACTTTGTGCATGAATCTGCAGACGGCTTGTTTTGACACCAGATCTTAAATAGTCTCACCGAGCTGACTCTTATAATGTCCTTTAATGAGATCATCCAAAAGTAACCAGCATTTTTGGTGTGCAGTGTCTATGGTGGACGTCATTGAATAATATACAAGCAACGCAGATGATTGTACTTAAGGGGGGGACCAATGTCAAGATTGGTGAGACCCCCCCCCCCCACAGCGATAACCACAGAGTAGATTTGATAAAGTAACATATTACATATACATCGATAAACTTCAGATGAACATTTCCATGTGCTTTTGAGGGGGGGGGCAGGGGGGTCTATATTTCCATACCGCAACGGCTGACTTTCATATGTTGTAGTTTTCTCATGAAGTTGTCTAGTGTTGGGGGGACCAAATGCAAGATTGGTGAGACCCCCCCCCCCACAGCGATAACCACAGAGTAGATTTGATAAAGTAACATATTACATATACATCGATAAACTTCAGATGAACATTTCCATGTGCTTTTGAGGGGGGGGGCAGGGTGGTCTATATTTCCATACCGCAACGGCTGACTTTCATATGTTGTAGTTTTCTCATGAAGTTGTCTAGTGTGTCGCCAACTTTCCATTGACATATTATGTTTACAATACGTATATCTTAACATATTGATTTAGGAGTTTCTTTACCATGTTTTAATCTATGATTGTCGGAGTACTATGGGTTAAAATTTGAGGCACGGGTGTGACTAAAGGTGGGTTGAGGGGGTCAGATTCTAATAAACTTAAAAAGGGTCATGACTTTACCACAGATTTTAAAATATGTGTTTAGAAATGTTTCATCTGCAGCGGTAACACGTCGTGGGGGGGGGGGACGTAGGTTCCATTCTATTCAAAGCGCAGCCTTGTGTCGAATATAAAAACATAATAATGTAAGACGTACTTTTCAATTTGATTGATAAAGAAAATAATGCATTGATTTATTTTCTTTCCCATATGATCTTGTTTTATTTCTAAAGAACTGTTTGTACACCTGTCTAAAGTTTCATCATCTGTCGTTTAAATAACTCCTTGTACAACCTCCTGGCCGGCCAACTCTTCTTTTATTTGGTGATCAAATAGTTTGGTCATTTAAACTTAAGTTTTGCTTCAGAAAAGACCAAAAATAAAAATTTTCAGTTTAGTTAATATTTTTTTTTTTTAATGAATGTTTATTTAAGTTGCAACAGTCCGAAATATACGCCCCTGTAGTGTGGCCTTCTACCTCCTCCAATGCAGCAACGCCGCTGGAAAGAATAGCAATGTCGGCCTGAGCGTCCGTACGTTTACAGAAGGTAGCAGCTCGACAACAAACCAGAAACGACACGTCAGATAATGGTATCTGTTTCAACCAACCTGGTGATTTATGGCACATTTGGGCGGCGGGGGGTATGGGGGTGGATACGTAAGGTGTAGGAAAAGGGGGGAGGGGTGAGTCTCGGTCAGTGTGTACGCTAGAGGTAGGCAGTAACAGGCCTCAAATAACCATCATTCAAGTTGATACCTAGCTGAACTTGCAACAAGAGTTCATGGTATTTTTTTTTTTACACAGTGGTGTAATGTGGGTCAGGATGGAAAATATACAAGTCTTAAGGTTAAAATAAAATAGGCAGTCACAACTTAATAGTGTTAAAACTCGAAATAAGTTAATGTATTAGAACAACATCCATCTAAACGGAGTCACAATTTAAACAGTCAACCATTAAACGGAGTCAGAAAATAAACAGTCAACCATTAAACGGAGTCAGAAAATAAACAGTCAACCATTAAACGGAGTCAGAAAATAAACAGTCAACCATTAAACGGAGTCAGAAAATAAACAGTCAACCATTAAACGGAGTCAGAAAATAAACAGTCAACCATTAAACGGAGTCAGAAAATAAACAGTCAACCATTAAACGGAGTCAGAAAATAAACAGTCAACCATTAAACGGAGTCAGAAAATAAACAGTCAACCATTAAACGGAGTCAGAAAATAAACAGTCAACCATTAAACGGAGTCAGAAAATAAACAGTCAACCATTAAACGGAGTCAGAATTTAAACAGTCAACCATTAAACGGAGTCACAATTTAAACAGTCAACCATTAAACGGAGTCACAATTTAAACAGTCAACCATTAAACGGAGTCACAATTTAAACAGTCAACCATTAAACGGAGTCACAATTTAAACAGTCAACCATTAAACGGAGTCACAATTTAAACAGTCAACCATTAAACGGAGTCACAATTTAAACAGTCAACCATTAAACGGAGTCAGGGCACAAGATGATCGATATATTTTTTGAGTAGGATTACTGCTTGTCTTTTTATTTATATGAACACTGCCTAGTGTCGACACTACTGTCCACAAGGCAACGCAGTGTCAATCCCTATACACAAGCCAAGGTAGTGTCGAGATCTCTGTACCCAAGGCAATGCAGTGTCAAGATCCCTGTACACAAGGCAACGCAGTGGCGATATCCCTGTACACAAGACAACACAGTGGCGAGATCCTTGTACACAAGGCAACATAGTGGCGAGATCCCTGAATACAGGGCAACGCAGTTGCGAGGTCCCTGTACACAAGGCATTGCAAGTTTAAATAAGGTGAAATCTTAGCCTGTGGGGGATCCTTGAAATGTCGTCCCAGCTAATGGGCTTTGAAATGACGCCACCGGTAGGAGGTAAGTTAGTGACGTGAAGCCTTTGTCGAAATGCCAATAAAAAATAAAAAAAAATCAGAGTTATGTGCTCACGCGTTCACCTGTAACGCGGTCAGGTGCTCGAGAAGAAAGATTTGTCAACAGATATCTGCGAGCACGAAATGGAGGGCAGCACACACACACACACACACAAAGGTTGCAGAGATAGAAAAAAAAAAGGTATAGCGTTGGCGGTTGTTGTTTAACAATGACGTAGGTGCGAATGTACTCCATGGGATTGTACCGGTATAGAACAAAAACCGCCATGTAACTGTACGGCTATGGAATTGTACCGGTATGGAACTGTACCGATATGGAACTGTGTTGCTATGGAACTGTACCACTATGAAATTGTACCACTATGAAACTGTACCGGTATGGCACTGAACCGGATCAGACTTCTTTTATAGGACACCCACTTGCTGATCAGTCGTCACGGATGGATGATTTTTTTTAATTAGAGCTTCAGGTGCTGGACTGATACATCACGCCACACGTAACATCTTCATTTTTGACCCTTAAGGTCGGGTGTTTCTGAAATGGTCAAACTACATCCAAATATACGTTGGTATCGGACTCCACAGCGCTGGGAGGAATAAATTACTGGTAGGACGTTTAGACTCCCGGTGGAGATAGTGTTAGGTCAGATGTAGGTTGAGTGGAGGGAAGAGGAAAGGTGAGAAGGATAGCAGGAATACTGTGTTGACGTCACTAACTTTTGGTGTTACATAGTCAGAGGCGTAGCAAGTGTTAGTGCCCCCACCCCCACCCCTGGGACGGGACACGGTTTTTGTCGAGATCCGCCGCTGATAAGGACACATATCATGGCACATAATTATTTAATTCTGGTTTGCAGGTGAGACGTTGTCAAAGAATCATGTGAAACTCCGGGGATTTCAACTGTTCACACGGCTCGAGTGAAAGATAGCACATTCTTGTTACATATGATGTGCGAGATAAACCAATTTGGACTTGAGAAGACAGTGAAACATTTATTTCTCCATGCCTCTCTTTACTTCCGCAATAATTCACCCTCCCGCCTCACACATCCAACAAGGGTAGGAACATTAAGGGTTTGGGTTTGGGGGGGGGGTAGACTGAGAGGGGAGATGAAGGCCATGGGCATTGCTATGTACAACGATATGGTAAGGTAGTTTTATTTAACATTTCATCAAAACCCATTGACGCGTGTCCGTCTCTCTATCTGTCTTTCCGTCGGTATCTCTATATTTCTCTCCGCCTGTCTTCCTCTCTGTCTGGCTCTCCGTAAGTCTTTCTCTCTATAATTATGTGTATCTCTTAAAGTCTCTCCGCCCGTCTCTCTGTCTCACTGTCTCTCTCCGTCTGCCTCTCCGCCTGTCGCTCCAACCACAATACCAACAAAAACTTGGTAAAACATTGGAGGAAAGAAGGTATTCTTAGACCATTTCGGCCAATGCCTGGCGAATCAAACGACGGACTAACGGATGTGAGCGCCCTTTACGAACCTAAACCTCTCTATGGGGGGGGGGGGGGGGAGAGACAAAGTTTTTATTGAGAGACAGATGCTTAAAATAGAGTTAATTTCTGAATTACTGACTTAGCAACGGACTTTTGTAATATTTATTTGATGGCTACATTTAGAACTGAGGACTGACCTCTGACCCCTGATAACTGACGTGTAGAAGAACTGTTTCTGCCAGTCTACCAGTAGGTTTTCATGTGTGCCACCTTAGTTGACAGACTTATTGGGATTCTGTCTGGAACTACGGGTTGAAGTGGTAGGAGACTGCGTGACTGTGTGAGAGTTTGTGGGAGTGTGTGAGAGAAAGTGAGAAACAATAACAAAAGGGAGAGTGTGTGCTGGTGTGTGTGAGTGATAAGGACTGGGGAACAGTAACAATTGAGAGAGTGTGTGGGAGTGATGGAGTAGCACTAACAAATGGGAGAGTGTGTGTGAGTGTGTGGGAGTGATGTAGTGGCAATAACAAGTGGTAGAGTGTGCTTGTGGTGGTGTTTCTTAAGAGGTTGAAAACCTAGGAAATATTTTCAATAAGTCGATACGTTAAATCACGAAAGTGTCCTTGGCTGCACACTGTTACAAGGACACCATTGGTACAACTATACACGGAAACCATTGATACAACTATACAGGGACACTGTTGGTACAACTATACTGGGACACCGTTGGTACTACTATACAGGTACACCGTTGGCACAACTTTACAGGAATACCATTGGGACAACTGTACACGGACACCGTTTGTACAACTATACAGGGACACCGTTAGTACAACTGTACAGGGACACCGTTGGTACAACTATACATGGACACCGTTGGTACAACTATACAAGGACACTGTTGGTACAACTATACATCTCATTAAACACGTTACCTCAATCCGTCAATGACCGCAACCACAAACCGATCAAACAATGAAACTGAACTGTCAAATGACTCCATGCACTGGTGAGGCGCCGGTCGTGATGCAGAGATAACTCTTGACATTTACAGAAATAGACGACAATGGCGGAACATATTGATGTCGAGTCTATTTTTAGCGCACACAGACGACTTAACTTCTGTGACAAGTTGGATTTGTCAGCCGAGATTATTGACTCCACCACACACGCAAAACTGACACGTTATTGAAGGCAGACACGCGTGGTTGGGGGGGGGGCATACTTTGTCAGTGCATAATGTTAAAACAACTTGTGAATTTTAAGGGGATGGGGACACCACGTTCCAGATTCCCAGAGATTGAGGAGAAAAAAATCACAATTGGAATAACGGGGTATTTTATCTGCTCCACAGTCGGGCGGAATAACCCGAAGATGACGTATTGATCAAACTGTCAAGTTCCACAGTCTGGCGGAATAACCCGAAGATGACGTATTGATCAAACTGTCAAGTTCCACAGTCTGGCGGAATAACCCGAAGATGACGTATTGATCAAACTGTCAAGTTCCACAGTCTGGCGGAATAACCCGAAGATGACGTATTGATCAAACTGTCAAGTTCCACAGTCTGGCGGAATAACCCGAAGATGACGTATTGATCAAACTGTCAAGTTCCACAGTCTGGCGGAATAACCCGAAGATGACGTATTGATCAAACTGTCAAGTTCCACAGTCTGGCGGAATAACCCGAAGATGACGTATTGATCAAACTGTCAAGTTCCACAGTCTGGCGGAATAACCCGAAGATGACGTATTGATCAAACTGTCAAGTTCCACAGTCTGGCGGAATAACCCGAAGATGACGTATTGATCAAACTGTCAAGTTCCACAGTCTGGCGGAATAACCCGAAGATGACGTATTGATCAAACTGTCAAGTTCCACAGTCTGGCGGAATAACCCGAAGATGACGTATTGATCAAACTGTCAAGTTCCACAGTCTGGCGGAATAACCCGAAGATGACGTATTGATCAAACTGTCAAGTTCCACAGTCTGGCGGAATAACCCGAAGATGACGTATTGATCAAACTGTCAAGTTTCACAGTTTGGCGGAATAACCCGAAGATGACGTATTTAACCAACTGGTCAGTTCCACAGTTTGGCGGAATAACCCGAAGATGGCGTATTTAACTAACTGGTCAGTTCCACAGTTTGGCGGAATGACCCGAAGATGACGTATTTAACTAACTGGTCAGTTCCACAGTTTGGCGGAATAACCCGAAGATGACGTATTTAACTAACTGGTCAGTTCCACAGTTAGGCGGAGTACCATGGTGCGTTAAACTCCCTAGTTCCACAATGTGTCCTATGTTCAGGCCAGGATGATGTTCCGTATTTCGTGTTACCTTAAGACTAACACTGCCTTACAGACTGCAAATATCGAGTGACATCCTTTTTCTATATTTATGAATTCAGTTGAATTTCCGGATCTCTAAAAACAAACAGAAAAAATCTTCATACAATAAAGACCCCCCAAAAATAATATAGTCTCATCTCTGAGAATAAAGCAACTCTCCCTTTGAACTTGAGAAAAACACTTTTTTGTTTTTTTTAATAAAAAAAATTAGAGATGGCATTCCAATTTTTTCACGGAAGGCACTTCAAACATTCCTTTTCTTCCGTGACGGTAAATTCCCATAATTCTCTGCCAACGGGAAATCGCATTTAGATATCCTTTGATTTAAGATGAACCGTAAGGAAAAGGCGTTTCTATGAATAGATAACGAAACTACTCCGGCTGTAGGAAAATTGGTTCACATAAAATCATACGTTTATTTTCATTTTAGTTGTAACAAGCTATGTTATTATATTTGAGGTTAAGGTTTTTCTCTGTAAAAAGATTAAATAAGAAAATAAGATTATTACACAGTGGTTCTCCAGATATTTTGCTATCGGCACTTTTCCCTATGAACTTCCTTATCTCTGCCCAAAGCTTTTGCCTTCCTGATTTCTAGGCTAAAATGTGGGTATTGATGTATTATAGCTAATATCTCGGCCTACATGAAATATGTCTATTGTTCTATGAAGCTGATGTTGTGGTCTACAAGAAATATGGCTATTGTTCTATAATAGCTGATGTTGTGGTCTACAAGAAATCTGGCTGTTGTTCTATAATAGCTGATGTTGTGGTCTACAAGAAATCTGGCTATTGTTCTTTAATAGCTGATGATGTGGTCTACAAGAAATCTGGCTATTGTTCTTTAATTAGCTGATGTTGTGGTCTACATGAAATCTGGCTGTTGTTCTATAATAGCTGATGTTGTGGTCTATAAGAAATCTGGCTGTTGTTCTTTAATAGCTGATGGTGTGGGCTACAAGAAATCTGGCTATTGTTCTATAATAGCTGATGTTGTGGTCTACAAGAAATATGGCTATTGTTCTATAATAGCTGATGTTGTGGTCTTCAAGAAATATGGCTGTTGTTCTATAATAGCTGATGTTGTGGTCTACAAGAAATATGGCTATTGTTCTATAATAGCTCATGTTGTGGTCTACAAGAAATCTGGCTGTTGTTCTATAATAGCTGATGGTGTGGTCTACAAGAAATCTGGTTATTGTTCTTTAATAGCTGGTATAACAGTCTACATCAAATGGGGTGATTATTTCACTTTGATTTAATGCGATATATAGGGCACTTCGACTTCAGAATAATGGTGATAACTAGGGTCATTCGTCTTTCGTTAATTGCATTAGATATAGGGCACTAAGTCTCAATTTTAAGGACAATACCTAGGTCCAATGTTCTTTAGGTTAATGTTGTTAAATAGGCCATGAAGTCTAAAGATTAAGAACAATTGCTAGGGCTTTTTATATCCACGAAACGCGGTCAAACACCATGTACACTCCTAGTGAAATGAAATACAACTAGAGATACCTCGTAATAACAACATTGACGTCACACAAAATGAATGGCCTTACTTATGATGAGTAGCATTGTTGTATAGTAGCATTATCCTATAGGAGAACTGTTATGTAGTTGCATTGGTATATAATAGCATTGTTCTACAGCAGCATTTTCTATAGTAGTATATTTCTGTACTCTGTACGCCTAATGAGTTGCTAACAAATGACTTGTAGTTTCCATTTGACTCTTTTAAAAGGATTTCTGATGGTCACTTTGTAAAAGATCTTCTGGTACCCCATTCAAAACATAAAGAGTGTCATTGCAATACGTTGGCTCGATTCATATAAGAATCTCCTGTAAATCTGAGCATTTTGTGAAGAGTTCAGACAGAGTCTGATTTAAATGTGAACATTTCTTGAAGAGTTCCTATAAGAATGAGCTGTAAATGGGAACATTGTATGGAGTTAATGTAATTATCTAGTTTAAATATGAATTTTTTTTTTAAAGAGTTACTTTAAGGATCAATTGTAAATGAGTACATGTAATTATCGTGTCTTAATGTGAACATTTTGCAAAGAGATCATTCAAGAAAGTGTTCATATAAAGATACCTTAAAAATGTAAGCATTTTGTAAAGAGTTCATTTAAGTAAAGATGAAAAATTCAATATTATCAACATATGACTTGAAAAAAACCTCATAAGAAGCAGCATACCGTCTTAGTGTGTTTAAACGTTTAAACTACCTAAGTGACGTTAAGCCATGTCTGTTTATCCTTCGAAGTGAGGTGATTTGGACAACTTCAAAATGGACGGTTACAATCTGACATGTGTTGATAATGACATAAAAAGACAACTGCCAACAAGAATGTCACTTTAAGCTTGAGAGAATCCAATAATATTATGTTCGTGAAAGAATTTTTTTAAAATTTAGTGTTGCTACGCATTCGTTTATTATTTCAGTGAAGTTGTGTTTACATTGAACCCAGCAACACTAAAATAACAGAAGGCATGTTTACCTAAGTATTATAGAAATATTTTAGAACACAATACTTCATCCATTCAAACTGTAGCACACAATATTTCATCCATTCAAACTGTAGGACAAAATATTTCATCCATTCAAACTGTAGGACAAAATATTTCATCCATCCAAACTATAGGACAAAATATTTCATCCATCCAAACTAAAGGACAAACTATTTCATCCATCCAAACTATAGGACAAGGTCTGAAACCACGATATATGTAGAAGTTAAGGCACACATGCATCCCTCCGCCACCACTAAGACACACATATATCCCTTCACCATCACCTCTAAGACACACATGTATCCCTCCATTATCACCACCACTAAGCCACTAAGACACACTGATGTTCAATAACCGCCCATCGAAAACAATGCCCGCCTTCCTTTCCCCATGTTTAGCACACCTCGCGAAACGATACATACCTGGCCTTATGATACAGGTAACATTCATCCACGAGGACTGTATATAGTAAAAACATTACACACCTTTGTCCCTGGCCTGGTCGGCGAGGAGGAAAAACAAATTAGACAATCACATCCCTAGCCATTTACCCCCATCCCTTCCCAGTCACACACTCCACGAAAACCATAACAAACTGTAGATCCACAAGCGCCCCCCTACAATTCCGCCCCCCACCCACATGTCTTCCCGTTCTCTCCATCCAGAGACCTGCGTCTTTCACGACCTCAATAAATATTATTGATCAGACAATCTCACTGTACGATCAGAGCAGACGTGTGTTGAATCAACTCTTTGGATCAGGGATTCTCATCTCTGTACGCGCATGAACTTCCTGTCAACGATTGCGCACGGCGTAGTCAAGTAAAATTCATTTAGCTGAAACAACCAGTCCACTGTGCACATGCACACTGTCATGGCACTTCAGTGCGGTTGTAGGCTTAAGTGTCATGTGCGTATTTAGAGGTTGGAAAAATCATGTGCATTCTATTCCTTCCAGTTTTCATGTTTTTCGAATCTACACATGATCAACATAATCTAATGTCGTTTCCCTTTCCGCTGTATGGATGTTCGTTCTAGATCAAAGAGATAAATACATCTCCACTATTGCCACCACTGACATCCTAAGTGCCAACACTGACATCCCAAGTGCCACCACTGACATCCCAAGTGCCACCACTGACATCCCAAGTGCCACCACTGACATCCCAAGTGCCACCACTGACATCCCGTACATCTCAAACAATTTGGCCACTTGAGAAACATCCATTTTCCCTTATGGGTTTGCTCTAAATTATTTCATAATCAATAACTTACAAAGACGCCAGATCACCGAGCATTGTTCTTCTGCTTGCTGCAAGGATGAGCTCCCAGCGAATGATCTTGGGTCCATGTTTGAATGAATACCATTATAATTTATCCACAAAATATAAAACAAAGCCATGAACAAAGAAACAATATACTATTTCATAGGTATATTTCAGAGCGTCTGTAGTATTCAGTTTCCCTAAGTTTGATTTTTTTTTTTTTTTTTTTTTTTTTTAAATCTCCAATCATCCACTTTAAAGAACTATCTCAGCTTTCAAGAGTTGGAATGTATTTTTTTTTTTTTTGTTTCCCTTATTTTTTTTTTTTTTTTTTTTTTTTTTTTTTTAAATCTCCAATCATCCACTTTAAAGAACTATCTCAGCTGTCAAGAGTTGGAATGTAATTTTATAACAACTTGTCAGAATCTGCAAAGCGGTATGTTTAAATATTAAAACACACATAAATATTTTTGGATGTGTTGCAAAAGAGTATCCTACTCATATTGAGAGGGATTTATCATGATAAAAAAATACGGTATGAAAGATTTCCTGTCATAAGTTTTAGATTAAAAAAAAAAGAAGAAAAAGGGGGAAAATGGGGGTAAAAAAATGAAATTCTTGAGTTTAAGGTGAAATGAGTTTAGCCGGGGTGAGTAAGATAACAGATTGTTTATGATGGCAAAATGGCGATGTATGAAATGGCGTGTTTGAAACATTGGCACAAAAAAGCACGGTCTTGGCAAATAGGGTTGTGGGAAAAAGAAGGAAGGGGTTAGGGGGGTGGGGGGTGGAAATCAGGCTAATGATGAAATATTTTAAGAGTTCGGGTTGGAGATTTCAACGTGTGTAAGATGACGTTACCAGTGTGGTAATAATCCTAACGTTAAGGAGGTGTATGGTTTTCAGAGCAGATATAATTATGTAAAGCTAGGCACTCCGATTCGCTTGTGTGTGTGGTATGGGGGAGTTAGTGGGGTGTTATGGTGGGGGAATGTGTTGGGTGTTATGGTGGGGGAATGTGTGGGGTGTTGTAGTGGGGGAATGTGTGGGGTGTTATAGTGGAGGAAGGTGTCGGGTGTTATAGTGGGGGAATGAGGGGGGGGTTATGGAGGGGGAGTGTGGGGGGTGTTATGGTGGGGGAATGTGTGGGGTGTTATGGTGGGGAGTGTGTGGGGTGTTGTAGTGGGGGAATG
>CAXITT010000092.1:960270-982786 GCA_964033795.1 Lymnaea stagnalis | reverse complement strand
GTGGGGTGTTATGGTGGGGGAATGTGTGGGGTGTTATGGTGGGGGAATGTGTGGGGTGTTATGGTGGGGAATGTGTGGGGTGTTGTAGTGGGGGAATGTGTGGGGTGTCATAGTGGGGGAATGAGTGGGGTTTTATGGTGGGGGAATGTGTGAATGGTTATAGTGGGGAATGTGTTGGGTGTCATAGTGGGGGAATGAGTGGGGTGTTTTAGTGGGGGAATGTGTGGGGTGTTATAGTGGGGGAATGTGTGGGGTCTCATAGTGGGGAAATGAGACAGAATATAACAGAAAGTTTCTCAAGGGAATTTTATGGAGTCGGAATTTTAAATGAAAGCTGTATATTTGCTCTCATAATGTTTCAAATACCACAAAAACTCGTTTTTGTAATATGAATTACACACAAATATCATAAATATTCATCTAATAATAAAAAAGTAAGAAACATTCTGGCTTATATAAAATATAATAAAGGTCATATTGGACACACAACAAACAACAGTTTGACAACACAGATGTGAACTTAATTGACAAATTATACGCCAAGAAGGATATCGATCGCGTGTCTATCAAGACTTTACTTTTTGGGTGTATCTCGTACAGGTGTATTAGATGAGTCGTGTGCTGATTTATGGAGTACATATTTGTTGGTGTACCGGTAATAATGTACGATGTGTCAAAAGAAATGTATATGTATATTGTTCCAATGACAAGGCTTCGTCAAGACAACTGGAAATAGACCAGGATGCAGTAGGCGACCAGCAGGTTTGTGTGTGTGGGTGTGTGTGTGTATTGAAGCAACTCTCCCTTGCTTAAAACAAAATACAACTCAAATCAAAGCCTTGGTCATCTTCTCACGCGGTCATCTTCTCACGCGAAGGACGAACACTTATAATATAACATGTATATAGTTATATATGTATTTTTTTTAGTTTAGTAGAGATGTGTCGTGCATTGAAGTAACATGCCCAGTTTTTAAAGAATATTTTTGTATGCAGTACAGATGTTTTGGTGTATGGTCCATCTTTAACTCTATACAGCAAGTAACATGAAGCAGATGTTCATCTCATCACATAAACGAAGTTGCTATGGATACGCCAGGTAAATATCATTGATGGTATGTCATCGTAGAATTAATGCTTGGGGGGAAAAATGCAGATAATAATATTGGGCAAGAGTTCAACAAAACTTTTTTTTCCTCCTTTTCTTTAGTTTTTGTGTGTTTTTTTTGGTTTTGTTTTTGTTCCCGGGGAAAGTTTTAAAAACTCTGTACATGAAGGCCACAGATAAGTTTCCGAATATTCAAGTACTTGAAAGCTGTTACTTCGGCTATTTAAGAAACATAAAAAAGGCTTGTAAGTCCATTAACTAATGAACAGTTACACTTCCTGTCATGATTATCATGTATGAATTACAGAATTCCTTAAGATGCACGTCCATCATTTATTTCAACAAGGCATGCACCTGACAATGACGTAATTAATCTCTGCAAGACATGGACTGGACAATGAGACGCGGAAGCCAGGATCAAATGTTTGCCTTCCCGAGGGAGACATCAACGGTTACTGAATAGATTCATTCACTGTACCAACGTTGCTTAAGCTGTGGCTTATGTCCCACTCGTGGAATCTTAAGTCGGTCTCAGGCTGTTGTTTATGTACCACTTCTGAAATCTTACGTTGGTCTCACGCTGTGGTGAATAAACCACTTACAGATTCAGGGCTTGCGCAAATTCTTTCACGAAGATACAAGATTATCAGTGCAAAGATACAAGATTATCAGTGCAAAGATACACGATTATCAGTGCAAAGATACAGGATTATCAGTGCATTTCTTGCTCCTTATTATTACATGTGCATAGGGCGGTATAAAATTTAAAAAAAAAAGATTGATTCCAAGATACATTATTTACAAACTTTGAGAACCCATGTGACATAATGTATCAATATATAAAAATTCCCCATGTTATTCACTAAACATTGCAACATTTTCAGCGGTCACAAATTAGTTTTGCTGTTTAAACACCATGTGTAAAGACTTCTTTAAAAAAATACAATACTGATTGAATAGCTGCGATATTTTGGTTGAAAAGGGGTGGGGGTGGGAGCGTGGGGGGGGGGGTATCACAGAAAACTTCATTCGCGTTTTCTACATTTGAAAAAAATAATAATAATCCAAGATTAATGTGAAGTTGGGTTTTTAGAATCTACTTCCTTAAAGATATCACGCCACCATGTTATTGGTGGGTTACCCCGTCAGTTGGTATAGTTCCGCCCCTGCTTACAGGAGGTTTTACCCTGCGTGATGGAGACGCCCTTGACCCCGTTGACTCCCTTGACCCCCCCCCCCCCCTGACTCCCTTGTGCGTGAGATCTCTGTAGAGACAGAGTTGGCCCCAATTCTATCGAACATCGGCACCACCACCCCCACCCCACCCCACTCCCCCCAGTACACGGGCTTTGAGAGTAGGTGAGCATGTCAGTAGGATGATGCAGGCAATTGGTTTGGAGTGGGGGGAAGGTCGCGGTGAGGAAGGGGGTGGGGGAGGAATCAAGCTACCAGACTGATGCAGGGAAAGATAAGCAACAAGGGAAGCAATCAGACCAAAAAAAATGTAGAATTTTTAAAATTAATTTAATTTTGTTTTTTGTTTACCAATCGCAGGCTAGAATATACAAGTGTAGAGCTGAGAAAATTTTTTAAAATCAGATCTTGTAAGGCGATGCCATGCCAGTGGGGTTACTGTACTGCCTACATTCCTATGACCTTTAACCTTTAAGAAACGCACGTGTGCCACCAGTTGAAGCACAATTGGTTATGGACTGGCTTCACCTATGTGTTAAAAACGGAATTTGTAATAAGCTGTGCATGCTTAAACGTAACACAGTCTCATAACTATTGACACTAACTGAAGGTCGTCTTCTGTCTCATGTCATTAATAATGCTTTGGTATTCATTGTTTACAGTGAAATCGCTGTTGACCTAGTAATCTCCAACGCTAAAACTGACCTACAATTCTTTATTTTGTTTTAAATCTGACCAGAGCCTCTAACTCTACTACGTTGTGTTAATCAACAGGATGTTTTGATATACATGGAAACTATTGTGTATTTGTAAATTAACATTGGACTACCACATGATAACAACCTTTAATGTACGGGGACGTAACTCCCGCGTGTTTACTACAAGATTTAAAAAAAAAGAAATGAAAAGGGCTAAAACAATGATAAAACTGTTGTGTTTTTTTTTAAATAATTTGATTTAAAGATCACATACAAATAAATAAAAACGTACCTTGTGGTGGCAACAAGCAAAAGGGGGGGGGGGTAAATAACTTGCAGTAAGTAAGCAGGGTGCAACAAACACACACACACAGTATATACCAATATAAGAATTTTAAAAATAACAAAAAAAAAAAAAAAAACGTACATTATGGCGGCAAAAAAAAAAAGGGGGGGGGGAGTAAATAACTTGCAGTAAGTAAGCAGGGTGCAACACACACACACACACAGTATATACCAATATAAGAATTCAACAATGTGCGTTGTTAAAACCACGAAGTCAAGCGAACACAATTACGGCACGCTGGAGACGAGAGCCGGGCTTGAAACCCAGAAGGTCTTCCTTCCCCCGCCGCGCGCCAACACCAATTTTCACGCGACCGGCTTTCATTATTGCATTTTTTTTTTTGTTTCTTCCGGCTTTTACTTTAGTTTCGTATCCCATTTCCCCCCTCCACTCCTCCCACCACCCCTCTCTTCTCTTCGATAGTTGCACGTCTTTCTTGCTACGACCAAGTCAGGATCTGGCGTGCCACAGGGAGATAAACGCATTGTGTTATTACTTCATTTCATTTTCAATTAACATCTCGGTAGAGATTTGTGGTGGTGTTGTTGTGTGGGTCTGAACTTTGAGACAATGTGATTGTGTCTGTCTGAATCTTGAGACACTGTGATTGTGTCTGTCTGGATCTTTAAACACTGTGATTGTGTCTGTCTGAATCTTGAGACATTGTGATTGTGTCTGTCTGGATCTTGAAACACTGTGATTGTGTCTGTCTGAATCTTAAGACATTGTGATTGTGTCTGTCTGGATCTTGAAACACTGTGATTGTGTCTGTCTGAATATTAAGACATTGTGATTGTGTCTGTCTGGATCTTGAAACACTGTGATTGTGTCGGTATGAATCTTGAGACACTGTGATTGTGTCGGTCTGAATCTTGAGACACTGTGATTGTGTCTGTCTGGATCTTGAAACACTGTGATTGTGTCGGTCTGAATCTTAAGACACTGTGATTGTGTCGGTCTGAATCTTGAGACACTGTGATTGTGTGGGTCTGAAGTTTGAGACGATGTGATTGTTTGGTCTGAACTTTGAGACAATTTGATTGTGCCGGTCTGAACTCTGAGACAATATATAATTGTGTAGATCTAAACTTTGAGACTTATCGGACTGTTTGAGTCTGAACAGTGAGACGATGTGATTATGGAGGTCCGAACTTTGAGACAATGTGATTGAGTCCGTCTGAACTTTGATACCATGTGATTGTGTTGGGTCGTTGGGGCTGGTCTTAGCAAACAAAGATATATTAGATTGTCAGCAATAGTGTTGTTAACATCAGACGAGGATAATGAGGGGTAAAGGAGAGATGGTCTCCACAAATGGGACGATGAAATCATTATTGCAAATGTTTCACAGGGGCGTTCGATGTCCAATGCCTCCCACCTCCCCGTCAGTCAAAGGGGCGTCTTATAATAATGATGAGCTATTTGGTGAGACTTCATTTAATTTTTAAAGAAAGCTAAATACTTGATATGTCAGGAATTTAACACATATGTTAAACAGAACAAAAACCACTTGCCCTCAAACTACGGCCTGCATGCCTGATCCGGCCCGCCAGAGTTCTGCCTAGTCGCCGTAAAGCTACCTGGCTACAAGCGATTAATATGGAACCGAAAATGATCATCTCACTTTCCAATAGTAGTTCTCCACTTGCCTTTGAACAATAGTCATTTTATGTAGAAGATCTATTTTTTTCTTCAACATAAATATGTGCTTGTTTTTAAAGTTTTTTTAGTACTACAAATTACAAATAAGATATGTGCAGGCAGCATAGAATTTGATTTTTTTTTCTTACTATAGTTCGGCCCCGGAGTGTGCGATGGACACCAATCTGGACCTAACAGTGTCTAAGGACACTAAACCGGTACCTTCTGCTTCTCAAAAGAAATTATTCTATAAACAATCACATACAATTTTAGTACATCCGTCGAAAATCGATGATGACCACTTGAAAAATCTCACTGGTGCCTGGGTTGAATCTGTCTGTGGGTTCGGAGATGTCTGGTCAGGCCGATTCTGGCACGCAATGTTCTGGTGCAGACGGTGCATCTGATGGATTAGACAACTACAGCTAGACAGTTAACTCGGGCTTCTCTGGCTTGTCTTTTATGTCCTTCAGCAAATGTTCTGTTTGCGTCATGATTCATGGGACCTTTCTTAAGGCAGGAGCGCAACTAGTCTCGATCCGTTGCGAATGGTTCCCACATGTCAGGGTCAATGTGAAATGCGTTCAAAGCTGCTTTCAGTTTGTCTTTAAACCACTTCTTCTGTCCCCCAGCTTGTTTCAGTTCGCATGAAATATTCTTTTTGGCAATCGGTCGTCTGTCATTCTCACGCCAGGCTCGCCTAGTGAAGCTGGGACTGCAGTCATAAGTTGTACACGCTGGAGAGGCGTTCTTGTGCAAGTGCCTTGGTGTCTGGGATCTTGTCCTGCTATTCCTTGTTGAGGAGTTTTCCGGAAATGAGGCGTATGAGAGTTGTATAGCTCCTTAGCATGGCATTGATAGACTGTCCAATTTTCACTTGTAATTAGTGACGTCCGGACCATAGGCGTCTTTTAAACTTTTTAATTTTGTTTGCGTGCTGACGTCTCTCCTTACCGATACATTCTGAGACACTCACATACAACCATTTAAATACAGATTTTAATGTTAAAACACAAACAATACTCTTGCAGCACCCATATTACTTAACCTTCAAACATACCAAGTACGCATTAAACACACCCACTGCTCTATCGCACACACATTCACCACACACCATCAGAACGTTACCTCCGTACCAATATCCTAGGCTCGTGCCAGCATAACACGGCAACGCGTCATTTTCTACCTCCCTTCCCACAGCTTCAACTACCTGCTCGCTTTGACGTCACACCGATTACTTTCTGGGACCAAGCACGACCTGGCACTAGAAGACTAGAACGTCATTGTGTAAGCATGCGTGAGTACCAGGTTAATGGTATAGAATCGACTACCTATTTGTGTCAGCATGAGTACCAGGTTTATGGTATAGAATCGACCAACTATTTGTGTTAGCATGAGTGAGTACCAGGTTTATGGCATAGAATCGACCAACTATTTGTGTCAGCATGAGTCAGTACCAGGTTTATGGTATATAATCGACCAACTATTTGTGTCAGCATGAGTGAGTACCAGGTTTATGGCATAGAATCGACCACCTATTTGTGTCAGCATGAGTGAGTACCAGGTTTATGGCATAGAATCGACCAACTATTTGTGTTAGCATGAGTGAGTACCAGGTTTATGGCATAGAATCGACCAACTATTTGTGTCAGCAGGAGTGAGTACCAGGTTTATGGTATATAATCGACCAACTATTTGTGTCAGCATGAGTGAGTACCAGGTTTATGGCATAGAATCGACCACCTATTTGTGTCAGCATGAGTGAGTACCAGGTTTATGGTATAGAATCGACCAACTATTTGTGTCAGCATGAGTGAGTACCAGGTTTATGGCATAGAATCAACCAACTATTTGTGTCAGCATGAGTGAGTACCAGGTTTATGGTTATGGTATATAATCGACCACCTATTTGTGTCAGCATGAGTGAGTACCAGGTTTATGGTATATAATCGACCAACTATTTGTGTTAGCATGAGTGAGTACCAGGTTTATGGTATATAATCGACCAACTATTTGTGTCAGCATGAGTGAGTACCAGGTTTATGGTATATAATCGACGAACTATTTGTGTCAGCATGAGTGAGTACCAGGTTTATGGTATAGAATCGACCAACTATTTGTGTTAGCATGAGTGAGTACCAGGTTTATAATATATAATCGACCAACTATTTGTGTCAGCATGAGTGAGTACCAGGTTTATGGTATATAATCGACCAACTTTTTGTATTAGCATGAGTGAGTACCAGGTTTATGGCATAGAATCGACCACCTATTTGTGTCAGCATGAGTGAGTACCAGGTTTATGGTATATAATCGACCAACTATTTGTGTTAGCATGAGTGAGTACCAGGTTTATGGTATATAATCGACCACCTATTTGTGTCAGCATGAGTGAGTACCAGGTTTATGGCATAGAATCGACTATCTAATTCTATTAGCATGAGTGAGTACCAGGTTAATGGCATAGAACAGACTATCTAATTCTATTAGCATGAGTGAGATGAGGTGTAAAGGATGCAACCGAGTACCTACTTCAGTTGTTTCAATTCACATTTAATTTCCCTGTCTGTTTTCTCAGCATTCAACAAAGATTTCTAAATGTTACCAAATAGTAGATCATCATCATCGCCTATCGTCCCGTCTGGGGCATAGGCCACAAACAAAGGCTCTCCAGGCATCCCGGTCTTGGGCAAGTCTCTCCAACTGTCCCCAGTTGCGCCCATTCTTTTTGGTGTCTGCCTCCAGTTCCCTTCTCCAAGTTGTTTTGGGTCGACCTCTTTTTCTCTTGCCCTGAGGGTTCCAAGTCAGGGCTTGTCTCGTGATACTTGATGTTGGCTTTCTGATGGTGTGGCCAATCCATCTCCATCTGCGCTGGCAGATTAACTCTTCCACTGGTTCTTGTTGTGTGCGCCGCCAGAGATCCTCTTTGGTGATGACGTTGGGCCAGCGGATTCGTAAAATCGTTCGGAGACATGAGTTGATAAGTGTCTGTAGCTTTTTTTAACCAGCTGCTGTTGTTCGCCATGTTTCTGCTCCATAGGCTTCACTCTGGTGTTGAATACCTTGACCTGGGTCTGGAGGGTCAAATTGCTGCAGCTCCAGATCAGTTTTAGCTGGTTAAATGCCGCTCTTGCCTTACCAACTCTCACTCTTATGTTGGCGTCTGTCCCTCCTTGTATGTCAATGATGCTGCCGAGGTATGTAAAGCTATCCACCTCCTCAAGGTTAGTTCCTTCCAGTGTTATAGGTTTGTTGCTTGATGTATTTACTTTAAGGACTTTGCTTTTTCCTCTATATTACAGGAGATATCAAAGTATGATGAATGACAGCAAAGATTACAGGAGATATCAAAGTATGATGAATGACAGCAAAGATTACAGGAGATATCAAAGAATGATGAATGTCAGCAAATATTACAGGAAATAGCAAAGTATGATGAATGACAGCAAATATTACAGGAGATATCAAAGTATGATGAATGACAGCAAAGATTACAGGAGATATCAAAGTATGATTAATGTCAGCAAATATTACAGGAGATATCAAAGTATGATGAATAGCAAAGATTACGGATGCAGTCCGTATTAACCCCATTAAAAAAAATATTTTAATGGGTCATGTATATTTATGTTTTAAATTGATTCCGTCTTGTAATTACATTGTCATTAGCTTGTGGAAACTTGGTACAAAACCTACTCTAAAGGAGTTTTAACCTTTCAGTTAAGGATTTTTCGCGCTCTTTACTGTGTCTACTAAAATGTTCAATCGGCAAAGAGAAGCGTTAGGAATAGAGCGTGCCTTTAAACCGAAAGTCTCAAAACAACAGCGATGTAGACCAGAGCTGGGTGTTAATAATAATAATAATAATAAAGTTCATTTCAAAAACACGCTTCATCCCCAAAGGCTCGAAGCGCGATACAGAGTCAACAAAAAATAAATCTATAATTTACCTCATTTAAAACAAACGCAACACTACAAAAACTAATTACAAGCATACAATGTCAAAGTCTTTCTAGCCATTTCAACCATACGCAACACAGCCATTATGCATTAACAGGAAAATAAGGTTGACCCGGATATCAGGAACTAACGCAAAGTATTACCCACCCGGAAATACACTGACCAGACCAATGACCAGACCAATAACCAGACCAACGACCAGACCAATGACCAGACCAACGACCAGACCAATGACCAGACCAATGACAAGACCAATAACATGGACACGGATCGTGTTGTTTATAAAATTATAGGCACATTTTTTTACATAATTGACGTTTATATTACCTTAATGTAAATAATGTTAGAAAATTCTGTAGCGAGCGTTGTCAAACTAAATGTAAGTTGGATGAAACTGAAAAGTTCTAGAACGATGATTTACTTGTGAAGTTTATGTGAATATGTGATTATTTCTGTTAGCTTGACGTGGATCTTTTGTGTTACATGACAGTTCATCTACGGACAAAGCACGGACAGACACTTCGTGGACGCCATTTCGTCGACAAATACATTTCAGTGACAGACACTTCATTGACAAATACATTTCATTGACAGACACTTCATCGACGAATACATTTCATTGACAGACTTTTCATCGACAAATACATTTCATTGACAGCCACTTCATCGACAAAGAATGTCATCGACAGAAATTCCATCGACAGCCAGTGAATTGACAGAAAAATAATCGACATAACAACTTCATTGACAGACAGAACATTGACATGGCCTTTGAATTTACTGACAGTATTAAAAAAAAATTGTCCATTGACGTATGTTATAGTGCCAAAAACACATGAAATGACATGCCCACTGAAATTACTGATATTTTAAATACAAAATGTCTAACGACATGTAATATAATGCTAAAACACATAACATGACATGGCAACTGAATTGACTGACAGTTTGGATATAAAATGTCCATTGGCGTATGTTATGGTGCTAAACACTCACAACATGACTCCTTTCCGGCATGGACCCAAGTGTGTTGTTTCCTTATTGAAGCCTCATAAATACAAGTAATAATTGAGGTGAAGGATCGAGGCCAAACCTAAAAGGCATATGTCTCATTATCCATAATGAAATATGCTGGATTAAAAAAACAACAACTAATTATACCTTTCCAATTTGATTGGGTCACGATTTAGATAGTTAAAAAGACGATATCTCTGGAGTTTATTGACCCATTTTAAGAGATAACCTTATGAATTTAACTTCCACATATTGTTAGAAGGGATTTCGATAGTGTCCCTAATATTTTGTGAAAATTAAAAACGCCTTATGGAACGAGACCCTCCTGACCCATGATCCTGTTTCAATCGACAGCAAGACTCCAAAATCGGTTCTAGAATCGCTTCTATCAGAATCTTTTCCAGCAAAGCGATACGAATCAGAAAGAAAGCAAATCCTACACCAAACGTCTAAACAACTTTATGAGATTTTACTATTGATAACCAATACTTTCATTTCTTTTCCTACTGTGAGCTGGAGACTAAGAGCGAATTTAATTTTTTTTTTAACAGCGAGAAATTTAAATACGTTTCAATCAGCTGATATTTGACCAAGGCGTGAAAAATAACAGGTGAAGACCCTCAAACAAGGACTTCATAAAGGGAGCATTATGACAGACTTATAATAGGCTATTTTTTGTTCATTTTTAAAATAATATTTTTGGGTTGTTAGAATTAGAGGACGCATCTCTTACTTTGGACAATTCATTTTTTGAGAACAAAATTCAAGAAAATCTTAACAATTCCATTTAAAGATATCGTTCATGCATTTGAAGACAGCTAAACTACTGCATTTATAAATATGAAATGAATGAAGACATTGTTTAACTATTGAAGGAGTTCTGTGAAGTTCTTGGATTAGTCATTTCATGCATGGAAACAGGCGTCGAAAAGAGGTTCCATTGATAAGGAGATACATTTTGAAAGTACAATTAAAGGACGTCCGAAAAAATAATTCCAATGAAGGATGTTTCAAGCCATTGAAAAAGTACCATACTATTTAGGAATTGGAAGTTATTGAATTTAATTTTTAAAGAATACAATATTGCTACTTTATTCTGATCTACCACCCTCACAATGTGATTACCAAAAAAAAAAAATATAACTGAAAAATACTCCTTATGACCCCGATACCAACAAATTATTCTCATTCTCTTCACTTATTGTCGACTGACGGGACAACAATTTAGGTGACCTTCTGGTCCACAGTCGCCTTCAAGCTGACCCGTCTTACGTTGGTTCTTACCCATGCTGAAGAACTGTTGTAGGACTTGCCCCTATACACTTAAAACAAAAAAACATTAGCCTCCCTAAAATAACTTTTACCTTCAAAGAGGGTTTCATGTGTGTAAGTAGAAATGCCATCTATGCGAATGTGTGCAAGCGATGACACTCGTGTTATAATGACGAAACGGGAAGAAGATTATGTGATAGTTTCACTGAGCATCTTCGTGATATCAGCAAAGGGTAAACTTTCCCTTGTCTCACCCCATTTCAACAGAGATAAAGACATATCTTTCAGTTACGGCACTGATTTCCTGCACTAACAAACCAGCGAAAGTTAGGAAGGAAGGAAAATAAATTAATTCAGAATTTTAGCACTGTTATAGAGAGCTTGTTTACATAATATTTCTCGTGCGTGCTCTCTGATTGACCCCGCATGAGACGCTGTGTTCACAAAGGGGTGTGGCTTAGGCTTTTGATGTATTTCTTGTTTACACCGCCAACTACTAAAAATAATTAATCTGTTCCAAGTAGTGTTTTGTAGAATGAAATGCCTTGTAGCAGCTCGAAGGCAGGGCTTGGGCGTCGGTAGACCCACCTATATAAGGGATTGACAGGCTCGGGAAGGGAGAGATTTTCAGATAGATTTTCTTAACATTACGAGGCGTGTTTTATTCTTTGTGTATTTGTGTGCTCATATGTGTTTATTTCGCATTATTTATTGGCACATTATTCTAACTGTGTTAACTGTGTACCGGTACAAGATCTACCATACTGTAAGTTGAAGATTGTAATTATATTTTTATTTTATTTTGTAATTATCTTAAGACATAATAAATCTTAATTAATTGTAACTAGAAACTGTTTTGGGTCGTATCTTTAATATTGTTGATTCTATGGCATCGTCCTTTGTTAGGCACTGCTTACAACGAGCCAATTAAAATTAAAATAGGAGATTAATTTCTCCCAATACAAGTCAGTGCGTAACAAGCACATTATCACCATAGTGAATCATTGAAATACTTCTTTACTGGTGATTTTCATGATGTTTAATTTTCCTGTATATATTTTCTGATTTCTTTCATTTTACTCATTTATAAAATGAGTGTTGTCGGTTAAAATCTTATTTTTAACTGTAAGGATATAAATTCATGAACTTCTTGTAATCGTTTGGAAAGAACAAATAGTTTTTATTTGAATTAGAAAACCTGACTGACGGTAAAAACCTTGCATTCATGGCAAACTCCAAACACTCTAGTCTTGAACTGCTTTCTATTTCTTGCTGTTCTTTCTTGTTGTTCTGTCTGATGAAGAGGGATCTTAGCCAAAATGTTCTCTTTTTTTTGAAAGAATTTTGGAATGCCATAAAGCTTTAAGGTATATTAATAAAACACAAACAATTGTGTCAATTAAGCATTATACGTTCAACTGTAATAATCAACATATAGAATACAAATGTAAACGTTTTGGCATAGGCCTTTATCAGTACAAAAACACAAACAAAAAATTCATATAAGTAAAAATTAAATTTACATATCATATATATTATACATATATCCTAACTAAAAATGAGAGAAAAGAATAAGAGTGGGTACATGACAGTGCTGGTCACTAAAAGAAAACTTATTTCAGAAAAAACGGACAGGAAGTGAGTGAAAGTAAAATATAAAAACAAAACAGGAAAAAGGCATGGTAGCTATAAAAATTGGGATTTGGATTATACCGTTTAGATTTAACGTACCGAATCTTTATACTAATTTATTTTCCATATACACTCTATCGGGTGTATTAATTGCTACACTATGCCATTACTCGGCAAATCTAATGTCTAAAATTCCATTATGGTTTGCACTGTTGTCCTATCTTCATATTTCAAACGTCCACAAACTTTGTTTCGCTATTTCCTTTACACAGCTTGAACGCAGTGTGTCATTTATTATTTTTAAAATCGCTAGTACGCGTGTACGGACCTTGAGTGATATTTTTTTGGTTTCGATAAGGATATCGGGGTACACCAATCAATCAAATAATTGTATTGCCTATACGTTTATTGAATGGTCTTACCCTTGCTTAAAGATTTCAAAATTCATCTCCTTGATTATACCAATAAATACTAAATTTGATTCATTTTTGTGCTGACTAAGTCAATTAATTAGCTGTCTATGAAAGTTCCATCGATTAAATTTATTCATCCATAAAGTGTATGTATCGAAGAAGTGTATTGGTCAATGAAGATCTTAATTGTCATTGGCGTGTGTTTCTCGATGTCATGTTTTTGTCGATGAAGTGACGTTGAAGTACTGGCTGTCGATTAAATGATTTTTGCCGAATCGACCTGCTGCAAGCATTTTTTAATGACCATGGCTGTTTGTATTAACATCAAATATTTATGTATAAAAAAATGATGAGACGAGTAGTCCAAGTCCTTTGCGGATCATTTCCTAGTTCTGCCATAGATTTCAGCAAAAGCCATCTAATAGGACACACATTTTAGAAGTGAAACTATCACCTAGGTAGTGTCGTCATGATGATGAAATACATTTTTATTAACATTATATTCTTGCGAAGCTTTTTGTAAAAATACAAACTTCTATCGACCATTTTTCTGCTCAGTTTGCTTGTGGTTGGACACGGAATGATGGCATTCTAAAAGATAATAGAATTAAATGTCTTGGGAAATGTAAAACGTCACAATTTTTATTGACAGAATTTGTTTTAGGACACGCTTATATTTTTGACCGACTTATTTAATGGAGAGCCTATTCTTGGACAGGCATATTTCATTGAGAGACTTATTTTAGTGACCGTCTTATTTATTGAAAAAAGTTTTTTACGGACACATCTTTAAATATAAATTTGTTAAAACTATGAAGCAAAACATAACATATCCGATTTCTTATTCAATTGTACAGCTCTGTAACATACGACGGCAAATACTGTGCGTCGATTTAGATTATAGCTTCACATTCTCATCAGTAATGTAGTTCTGAAGATTATAATTATACAGTTTTAAAAAAAAGACGTTTTAACAACTGTTGTTATTTCCTGGACTTTTTTTCTCTTTAAAAGAAGTTTTAAGGACACTTACCCCTTTTTAAAAAGGACAACCTCAAGTTCATACGAGTTTTTGCAGACAAGTTTTTTTTTTTTTTAATTTGACACTGTCCTTAAATTTTGCTCCATACAAAGTAACATTTTTTAAAAAGTAGTACCTAAAGGGATGGGTGTGCAAGAGAAGATGCCGAAGGATAGTTATAGAGAAAAAATCATGAAGAGGTCTGGGAAGAAGGCTCAGTAGGCCAATCCCCATACAAGTTTTGACTAATTACAAAATCAGTGATGTATTTTGGCGCTTACCGGTATTTAGTTTTGCACCATTTTAAACTCAAATGGAACGAGAGAAGATATCAAAATGGAACTCTATATCCTCTGGATAAACAGTTATCCGCTTTTTGTTATCCTGAAAGTACATTTTACTATCAGCTGATGATAATGTGGCATTCTGTGACACACCAGTAAAGAATATATATATATACTTTTATGGTACTAAAAAACCCCTACTGACTGGAGCAAAACAACCACCTTGGACGTGAAAAATCCGGTTAGAGCTGCATAACACATATTAGAAAGAGAGAGGCTGACCGTACCGGCAAAGAACCGACAAGATTTATGTACGTTCAGATTATTAAAAATGATCATAGTTATTTTTAATTATATTACGGAATTGGGTGCTGGGTGGCCGAGTGGTCTAAACTGAGCAAGTTGGTGGTCTGGAGTTCAATTCCGGCTAGAGCAAAAACACCACCAGCACCCCGGGTAGATGGGACTCGCTAACCTTGGACGGCAACTCATCTAAGAGAAGGAAACTCTGAAATCAAACCCGGAGATGGAGTCCCGAAAGGCGGATAACATTGATAGAATGAAACATTCCGACAACTCCTGCGACGTCACTGGTGCCAAGCTGTATCATCCAATGATGTTTCCTTGGGTTACCCAGCGGCGTGGAGAGAGGCGAGTTGCTGTTGGGAACCAGCTTATAATCCCTCAAGTATAATAATCCCAGGCTATGTGGATTTCGTCCTACGAAGCCCACTCCATCGTCACATTGTGACGGACGGATGCCAGCAAAAAAAAAAAATAAAAATACGGAAATTGAATAAATTTAAATGTGCAAAAACTATATATTCGCTTTCATTTTGGTAAAAGTTTAAATTATTATTATAAATTACAAATACATTTAAAGTAACAACTAAGTAAATATCTTTATATGTTTTTAAAAGTTATGAAAAAAAAGTTTTAACAAAAAAATACTGATAAAAGAATTACACCGTAATCACTTTATCGGGAAAACCCAAACATCAGTTGTTTTAGTGCGTCTCATCATTGTTAATATTGCGAAATAAAATTACTAATAATTTTTTTAAAATCAAAACGCAAATAATTTCATAGCGCAACTTGGCTATTTTAGCCAAAACTCTTACGATTCTTTGATTTTAATAACCGCGCCGTACAAAAATGATAATGTATTTTCCCTTCTTAAAAGTAAAAGTAATAACTATAATTGTTGCTTTTTAAATTGTTAATACACACATACATTTTAGCTTTCTATTTTCATCATGTAATACGTTTGCACTTTTTATTCATTACAAAAATATACTTTTATTAGAATTATAAAGTTTAAAAAAATTAAACTTTAAATATACTATCAGTACAGCGAAACTCCATAGCCGAATGTCATTCAATTATCCATTGATAACTCATTCAAATAAGATAAAACCGTATGAAGAGTAAAATATTTTATTTTGGGTGTCGAAGGTACTATAATCCGGTGAAAGATTTGTATTAATGTTATTTAAATCCGGGGGGAGGGGGGGCAGGAGACGGAGGGGTTGGTCTTTTTGCCCCCAGGCGGCACAAGATACGTCTCAAAATAAAGGAATTAATTTGATATATATAATTAACCTTCTTGTGCACATATATAGCTGAGGTGTGGAATAGGACGTGTACATTTTCACGTGGATGACAATATATTTAAATCCTCTGGTATTACATTTGTGAAAAAACAGATATTACATCCCGTTTTACAAATAAAATTATGTTTAACAATTAAGAAAATTAATGGGATCAACAAAACCTGTGTACATTTATAAAAGTATACCCCTGGGTATCAAAACCCAAACCTTTTACAAATTTGAAGATTTTATTTTGAAAACTAGAGATGGGTTAATATTTTCTTTAAAAAAAAAAAATACATATTTTTGTTTTTACTTAGCGAAAAGGAAAGTGGGTGTGTATTTCTATGAGATTAACTATTAAAAAACCGACATTCAAGTCTGTTATACACGTGAAAACGGCTGCGAAATTCTTCTTTAGATGTAAGAATTCTATGTTTTATGATTTTCTGATATATTATCATTATCATCATCATCACGTCCCTTAATCCTTGGACCGTTAGGGCGCCACAGATGACATGTGAACTATCCCCCTCCATTCGTCTTTGTTTTCTGCACTGCGCACAGCATCGCCTAGTTTAAGCCCCGTCCACTCTTTCATGTTATATTTCCATCTTTCTCTTAGTCTTCTTCTTCTTCTCCCTCCTCTTGTGGTGCCCTGAAAGATTTTTTTGGCGCGCCTTTGTTTCCTTGTCACGTGGCCAAACAATTTTAGTTTGCGCTATTCTACAGTCACAAGGATGTCTTTGTACTGCCCAATTGCCTGACGAACCCTTTCCTTCACATGATCGTTGGAGCTATGGTCCCTAAAGCAGATGCCAAGAATGCAACGGTAACATTTCAACTCAATCGCCTTTGTTTTCCCTTCAAGTTCTGCCGTAAATGTCCAGGATTCGCAGGCATACAGGAAAATGGAGAGAACTAATGAGCGCATCAGCCTGATTTTGGTGCTGGGGGCTATATTTTTGTCATTCCATATTTTCTTGAGTCTCTTCAGTGCTGTTGTGGTCTGGGCAATCCTGGACATCAGGTCGGGCTCGGAGCCTTCTTCAGAGACTATTGCCCCTAGGTATTTGAAGCTGCCGACCGTCTATAGTCTTTCCTGTCAAACTTTAATTTCAGTGGCCACGCTCTGAGAAGTATTCAGTCCATCTTTTTATGATATCACTTCCTCGGTCAAAAATTTACTATTTTTATCCTGTTTTGTAGTACTACGCCCTTGTTTAGCAGTGGTTACTTCTTTCACCAACTGGTAAGATTTTTCGCTATTTTTTTTTTTGCAAACAGTTTTTATATGATATATCATTTATAGTCTAGAGCTTTGGTTGTAAATTTTAAGATTTTTTTCACAATTTTTTGAGGAAAAAAAATTGTAGTTCAAGGGCACTAAAAGGTAAATCTAAAGTATTTCTCTAGCGTAGAGATCATCACTCGATTAACTTCTTTAATGACAAAAGTTATATAATTAGTGATCCTTTAGATTGGGTAATAGAAGTAATGTTTAAAGGGAAAAATGTAGTTTAGTGGCGTGAAAAGGAGTAGGGTAGCCACGTGTAAATATTTCTCAAATCGTAATGATGTTAGAAACGTAAATATCATTACATAGATACTTCTTTTTAAAGTTAAGAGTTGTCATGAGTTTTTGCATTAGCAGGTATAAATTATCATTATCACCATAACACCAGGTAATATATTCTGGTCTATAATAATAAAATAACTGTGAGGGATATTTTGCCCACATGGGTGATGTACCATGTTACTTTTTACAATGTCATAACGTCTAGGATTTCTGTCCGTATCTTGTCTTTCAGCATAAACTATTTGTATCAATTACTTCCGCAGTTCTGGGTTTATTATCATTTCCAAGGATACAGAGTTTAAGACAATGTGGTAACCTCATTCGTGACATTCAATGACGTAGACTTGTGGTTTTTTGTGTGCAATTGGTGCTTACGTGCGCACGACGGGAGAAGCCGCGAGCGAGAGCTCAGCATGGTGCGCAATGAGAGTGGGGCGGACGATATTCACTCAGGATTTATAATTATAGAATTAAGTAATTTTTTTAAATTCAAGAAGTTTTCAAGTTATATTTCATGGTGCCCCATTTTTAAGAGAACTTGCTTGCACTGCTTCTTTGTAAATTCCTCCTGATTTTAAGGATCATGCTGAAAAAGCACTGTCGAGAACAGTAGCTACTGACACTGACAGGTAGCCCCCCCCCCACACTACTGCCTCCACGACTAAGTGATTTAAGAACAACACGGCCAATCCATTACGTCCATTAACTCTCTTTCACATGGAACTAATGGCGGTCATTGAAAAGCTTTATAGTAGCTACTGACACTGACAGGTAGCCCCCCCCCCCACACTACTGCCTCCACGACTAAGTGATTTAAGAACAACACGGCCAATCCATTACGTCCATTAACTCTCTTTCACATGGAACTAATGGCGGTCATTGAAAAGCTTTAAACGTTTATTGAGTTTAAGTCATTTTGACAGCCCCCCTTCTCCCCTAGCACCACAGAATGTCACCATGACCCTGCCTACGTCAGGGTACCTGGCAACTCTGCTAAGTAATGGTGCAGGTAAAGGCATCGGGCCAGGATTTTGACGCCCATTGCACGCTAACGGCTTCTTTCAAGTTCATACGTTCATGTATTGATTTTTTAGGCACTGCAGGTGTTTGACCTCAAACGTGCACATACATGTATTGATTGTTGAGGTAGGTGCTCATGTTTAGGTTACTGCAGGTGTTTGACCTCAAGCATGTTACGATCATGTATTGATTGTTCAGGTAGGTGGCTGTTTTCGGTTGACTGCAGGTTGTTGACCTCCTGTATATGACGCATGTTAACCTCATCTAAATCAACCTTTATAAATTTGCACACTGAAACATGTTTCAATATTTACCGTAACAAACTGCCAAACCATAGTGTTTCACTTGTATTCCGAAGTTTTGCCGTGGGGAGATATCCCGTGCCACTACTATTCCCAGTTTATATCACGTGGTAGCACATCATATGACACTGCTATGTCAAGTTTATGTTACTTTGGAAATTTGTTTCAGTGGAAATTTTGCTGCAGATGCCCAAACAACCTGACTTGTCCAAAATGAAATATTAAAATAATGTTAAAAAAAAGCTAACGGCAAAAAAAATTAAAGACCATAAAATGTAATAAGGGACAATAAGATCATTAGTCTAATCTAAAGATGACAAACACATTGTAGTGATGTCTACTGTTCGGGAAATAAATGATGTTTGTTGTTTTTGTATAATTATTTAAATGTCGTGTCGAAGCATTTTAATGATAGTTTCAGACCAAGGGCCAACAACCCTATTTAAAAGATTTAATTGTCTCAGTGTCATACTCCAGGTCAGATCAAGGCTGGTGGTGTCTAAATATCTTTCACAAGGTCAGATAAAGGCTGGTGGTGTATAAATGTCTTTCACCGGGTCAGATAAAGGCTGGTGGTGTATAAATGTCTTTCACCGGGTCAGAAAACGGCTGGTGGTGTCTCAATGTCTTTCACCGGGTCAGATAAAAGCTGGTGGTGTATAAATGTCTTTCACCGGGTCAGATAAAGGCTGGTGGTGTATAAATGTCTTTCACCGGGTCAGATAAAGGTTGGTGGTGTCTAAATGTCTTTCACCGGGTCAGATGAAGGCGGGTGGTGTCTAAATGTCTTTCACCGGGTCAGATAAAAGCTGGTGGTGTCTCAATGTCTTTCACCGGGTCAGATAAAGGCTGGTGGTGTCTAAATGTCTTTCACCGTGTCAGATAAAGGCTGGTGGTGTCTAAATGTATTTCACCGTGTCAGATAAAAGCTGGTGGTGTCTAAATGTATTTCACCGTGTCAGATAAAAGCTGGTGGTGTCTAAATGTATTTCACCATGTCAGATAAAAGCTGGTGGTGTCTCAATGTCTTTCACCGGGTCAGAAAAAGGCTGGTGGTGTCTAAATGTATTTCACCGGGTCAGATAAAAGCTGGATGTGTCTAAATGTATTTCACCGGGTCAGATAAAAGCTGGTGGTGTCTAAATGTATTTCACCGTGTCAGATAAAGGCTGGTGGTGTCTATATGTCTTTCACCGGGTCAGATCAAGGCTGGTGGTGTCTAAATGTATTTCACCGGGTCAGATAAAAGCTGGTGGTGTCTAAATGTCTTTCACCGGGTCAGATAAAGGTTGGTGGTGTCTCAATGTCTTTCTCCGGGTCAGATAAAAGCTGGTGGTGTCTCAATGTCTTTCACCGGGTCAGATAAAAGCTGGTGGTGTCTAAATGTATTTAACCAGGTCAGATAAAGGTTGGTGGTGTCTCAATGTCTTTCACAGGGACAGATCAAGCCTGGTGGTTTCTATATGTCTTTCACGGAATCAGATAAAGGCTGGTGGTGTCTAAATGTATTTCACCGTGTCAGATAAAAGCTGGTGGTGTCTAAATGTATTTCACCGTGTCAGATAAAAGCTGGTGGTGTCTAAATGTATTTCACCGTGTCAGATAAAAGCTGGTGGTGTCTAAATGTATTTCACCGTGTCAGATAAAAGCTGGTGGTGTCTCAATGTCTTTCACCGGGTCAGATAAAAGCTGGTGGTGTCTATATGTCTTTCAACATGTCAGATAAAGCTGGTGGTGTCTAAATGTATTTCACCGGGTCAGATAAAAGCTGGTGGTGTCTAAATGTATTTCACCGTGTCAGATAAAAGCTGGTGGTGTCTATATGTCTTTCACCGTGTCAGATAAAAGCTGGTGGTGTCTAAATGTATTTCACCATGTCAGATAAAAGCTGGTGGTGTCTAAATGTATTTCACCGTGTCAGATAAAAGCTGGTGGTGTCTAAATGTATTTCACCGTGTCAGATAAAAGCTGGTGGTGTCTAAATGTATTTCACCGGGTCAGATAAAAGCTGGTGGTGTCTCAATGTCTTTCACCGGGTCAGATAAAAGCTGGTGGTGTCTAAATGTATTTCACCGGGTCAGATAAAAGCTGGTGGTGTCTCAATGTCTTTCACCGGGTCAGATAAAAGCTGGTGGTGTCTAAATGTATTAACCGGGTCAGATAAAGATTGGTGGTGTCTCAATGTCTTTCACCGGGACAGATCAAGGCTGGTTGTTTCTATATGTCTTTCACGGAATCAGATAAAGGCTGGTGGTGTATAAATGTCTTTCACCGGGTCAGATAAAAGCTGGTGGTGTCTCAATGTCTTTCACCGGGTCAGATAAAAGCTGGTGGTGTCTCAATGTCTTTCACCGGGTCAGATAAAAGCTGGTGGTGTCTAAATGTCTTTCACCGGGTCAGATAAAGGCTGGTGGTGTATAAATGTCTTTCACCGGGTCAGATAAAGGTTGGTGGTGTCTCAATGTCTTTCACCAGGACAGATCAAGGCTGGTGGTTTCTATATGTCTTTCACGGGGTCAGATAAAGGCTGGTGGTGTATAAATGTCTTTCACCGGGTCAGATAAAGGCTGGTGGTGTCTAAATGTCTTTCACCGGGACAGATAAAGGCTTGTGGTGTCTAAATGTCTTTCACCGGGTCAGATAAAAGCTGGTTGTGTCTAAATGTATTTAACCGGGTCAGATAAATGTTGGTGGTGTCTAAATGTCTTTCACCGGGTCAGATCAAGGCTGGTGGTTTCTATATGTCTTTCACGGGGTCATATAAAGGCTGGTGGTGTATAAGTGTCTTTCACCGGGTCAGATAAAAGCTGGTGGTTTCTCAATGTCTTTCACCGGGTCAGATAAAGGCTGGTGGTGTCTAAATGTCTTTCACCGGGTCAGATAAAGGCTGGTGGTGTCTAAATATCTTTCACCGGGTCAGATAAAGGCTGGTGGTGTCTAAATGTCTTTCGCCGGGTCAGATAAAGGCTGGTTGTGTCTCAATGTCTTTCACCGGGTCAGATAAAAGCTGGTTGTGTCTCAATGATTTTCACCGGGTCAGATAAAGACTGGTGGTGTCTAAATGTCTTTCACCGGGTCAGATAAAGGCTGGTTGTGTCTCAATGTCTTTCACCGGGTCAGATAAAGGCTGGTGGTGTCTAAATGTCTTTAACCGGGTCAGATAAAGACTGGTGGTGTCTAAATGTCTTTCACCGGGTCAGATAAAGGCTGGTTGTGTCTCAATGTCTTTCACCGGGTCAGATAAAGACTGGTGGTGTCTAAATGTCTTTCACCGGGTCAGTTAAAAGCTGGTGGTGTCTAAATGTATTTAACCGGGTCAGATAAAGGTTGGTGGTGTCTCAATGTCTTTCACCGGGACAGATCAAGGCTGGTGGTTTCTATATGTCTTTCACGGGGTCAGATAAAGGCTGGTGGTGTATAAATGTCTTTCACCGGGTCAGA
>CAXITT010000092.1:831639-959735 GCA_964033795.1 Lymnaea stagnalis | reverse complement strand
CGGGTCAGATAAATGCTGGTGGTGTCTAAATGTCTTTCACCGGGTCAGATAAAGGCTGGTGGTGTCTCAATGTCTTTCACCGGGTCAGATAAAGGCTGGTCGTGTCTAAATGTATTTAACCGGGTCAGATAAAGGCTGGTGGTGTCTCAATGTATTTCGACGGGTCAGATAAAGGCTGGTGGTGTCTAAATGTATTTCACAGGGTCAGATAAAAGCTGGTGGTATCTAAATGTATTTCACCGTGTCAGATAAAGGCTGGTGGTGTCTAAATGTCTATCACCGGGTCAGATAAAGGCTGGTGGTGTATAAATGTATTTCACAGGGTCAGATAAAGGCTGGTGGTGTCTAAATGTCTTTCAACGGGTCAGATAAAGGCTGGTGGTGTCTAAATGTCTTTCACCGGGTCAGATGAAGGCTGGTGGTGTCTAAATGTCTTTCACAGGGTCAGATAAAGGCTGGTTGTGTCTAAATGTCTTTCACTGGGTCAGATAAAGGCTGGTGGTGTCTAAATATATTTCACCGTGTCAGATAAAGGCTGGTGGTGTCTAAATGTATTTCACCGGGTCAGATAAAGGCTGGTGGTGTCTAAATGTATTTCACCGGGTCAGATAAAGGCTGGTGGTGTCTAAATGTATTTCACCGGGTCAGATAAAGGCTGGTGGTGTCTAAATGTATTTCACCGGGTCAGATAAAGGCTGGTGGTGTCTAAATGTCTTTCACCGGGTCAGATAAAGGCTGGTGGTGTCTAAATGTCTTTCACCGGGTCAGATAAAGGCTGGTGGTGTCTAAATGTCTTTCACCGGGTCAGATAAAGGCTGGTGGTGTCTAAATGTCTTTCACCGGGTCAGATAAAGGCTGGTGGTGTCTAAATGTCTTTCACCGGGTCAGATAAAGGCTGGTGGTGTCTAAATGTCTTTCACCGGGTCAGATAAAGGCTGGTGGTGTCTAAATGTCTTTCACCGGGTCAGATAAAGGCTGGTGGTGTCTAAATGTCTTTCACCGGGTCAGATAAAGGCTGGTGGTGTCTAAATGTCTTTCACCGGGTCAGATAAAGGCTGGTGGTGTCTAAATGTCTTTCACCGGGTCAGATAAAGGCTGGTGGTGTCTAAATGTCTTTCACCGGGTCAGATAAAGGCTGGTGGTGTCTAAATGTCTTTCACCGGGTCAGATAAAGGCTGGTGGTGTCTAAATGTCTTTCACCGGGTCAGATAAAGGCTGGTGGTGTCTAAATGTCTTTCACCGGGTCAGATAAAGGCTGGTGGTGTCTAAATGTCTTTCACCGGGTCAGATAAAGGCTGGTGGTGTCTAAATGTCTTTCACCGGGTCAGATAAAGGCTGGTGGTGTCTAAATGTCTTTCACCGGGTCAGATAAAGGCTGGTGGTGTCTAAATGTCTTTCACCGGGTCAGATAAAGGCTGGTGGTGTCTAAATGTCTTTCACCGGGTCAGATAAAGGCTGGTGGTGTCTAAATGTCTTTCACCGGGTCAGATAAAGGCTGGTGGTGTCTAAATGTCTTTCACCGGGTCAGATAAAGGCTGGTGGTGTCTAAATGTCTTTCACCGGGTCAGATAAAGGCTGGTGGTGTCTAAATGTCTTTCACCGGGTCAGATAAAGGCTGGTGGTGTCTAAATGTATTTCACCGGGTCAGATAAAGGTTGGTGGTGTCTCAATGTCTTTCACCGGGACAGATCAAGGCTGGTGGTTTCTATATGTCTTTCACGGGGTCAGATAAAGGCTGGTGGTGTATAAATGTCTTTCACCGGGTCAGATAAAAGCTGGTGGTGTCTCAATGTCTTTCACGGGGTCAGATAAAAGCTGGTGGTGTGTCAATGTCTTTCACCGGGTCAGATAAAAGTTAGAAGTGTCTAAATGTCTTTCACCGGGTCAGATAAATGTTGGTGGTGTCTAAATGTCTTTCACCGGGTAAGATAAAGGCTGGTGGTGTCTAAATGTCTTTCACCGGGTCAGATAAAGGCTGGTGGTGTCTAAATCTCTATCACCGGGACAGGTAAAGGCTGGTAGTGTCTAAATGTATTTCACCGGGTCAGATAAAGGCTGGTGGTGTCTCAATGTATTTCGAGGGTCAGATAAAGGTTGGTGGTGTATAAATGTATTTCACAGGGTCAGATAAAAGCTGGTGGTATCTAAATGTCTTTCACCGGGTCAGAAAAAGGCTGGTGGTGTCTAAATGTATTTCACAGGGTCAGATAAAAGCTGGTGGTGTCTAAATGTATTTCACCGGGTCAGATAAAGGCTGGTGGTGTCTAAATGTATTTCACCGGGTCAGATAAAGGCTGGTGGTGTCTAAATGTCTTTCACCGGGTCAGATAAAGGCTGGTGGTGTCTAAATGTCTTTCACCGGGTCAGATAAAGGCTGGTGGTGTCTAAATGTATTTCACCGGGTCAGATAAAGGCTGGTGGTGTATAAATGTCTTTCAACGGGTCAGATAAAGGCTGGTGGTGTCTAAATGTATTTCACCGGGTCAGATAAAGGCTGGTGGTGTATAAATGTCTATCACCGGGTCAGATAAAGGCTGGTGGTGTATAAATGTCTATCACCGGGTCAGATAAAGGCTGGTGGTGTATAAATGTCTATCACCGGGTCAGATAAAGGCTGGTGGTGTCTAAATGTCCTTCACGGGGTCAGATAAAAGCTGGTGGTGTCTAAATGTCCTTCACGGGGTCAGATAAAAGCTTGTGGTGTCTATATGTCTTTCACCGGGTCAGATAAAGGCTGGTGGTGTCTATATGTCTTTCACCGGGTCAGATAAAGGCTGGTGGTGTATAAATGTATTTCACCGGGTCAGATAGAGGCTGGTGGTTTCTAAATGTCTTTCATCGGGTCAAATAAAGGCTGGTGGAGTCTAAATGTCTTTTACCGGGTCAGATAAAGGCTGGTGGTGTCTATATGTCTTTCACCGGGTCAGATAAAGGCTGGTGGTGTCTATATGTCTTTCACCGGGTCAGATAAAGGCTGGTGGTGTCTATATGTCTTTCACCGGGTCAGATAAAAGCTGGTGGTGTCTATATGTCTTTCACCGGGTCAGATAAAGGCTGGTGGTGTCTATATGTCTTTCACCGGGTCAGATAAAGGCTGGTGGTTTCTAAATGTCTTTCATCGGGTCAAATAAAGGCAGGTGGTGTCTAAATGTCTTTCACCGGGTCAGATAAAGGCTGGTGGTGTCTAAATGTCTTACTTCAGTTCAGATCAAGGTAAGTGTTGCCTTGATAATAAAAGAGAAACTGTATCAATTTTTTAACATGAATGACGTATGACTATAAACCTTCAAATAAAAGGTCTGCCAATTACAGCAGCCAAATGACGGATGATTATATACCTTCATGACAAAGATGTGCTAATTAAAGCACGCAAATATGACCAGAGCATTTTTCGACTTTACTTTAAACTCAACTTGAGCTTTATTATTTATTTTTTTTTAAACAGGGAGAGTTACTCTCTCGTGATTGACAATTTGATCCAATGGCAAGACTTAGTCACTGCGCTGTTTATGCGCAGGAGCTGTCGAAATTTTCACCGAGTCATGTCATAGCGCCTACGGGACTCCAACTCCGGTTTTGATTTAAGTGTTTGCCTTCTCTTAGATGAGCTGCCATTCAAGGTGCTGTTGACGGGTTTGCTTGTCTGTGTGTTTTCTGGGGAATGAACTCCAGTCAATTAGCTTGAAAGTGACACAGCTTGGACCGCTCGGCCACACATCAGCCTAATGACGCATGATTATAAACATTCATGCCAACGTTTTGCTAATAACAGCACCCTAATCTAAAAACTAATTTTGCAATGAGAAATCAAACTTGTCTCAATTATCAAGTAAATGGAACGTTTACAATTTTAACAGCAAAACAGCATTGATTGAGATATGAGAAAAAGTCGATATTCTTGACTAATTGTGTTTTGGCTTATCCAGAGTTTCGAATCCATAAATAAGATATCTTGGCCAGCTGTGTGTGGCTTCTGGGTTTACCAAGTGACTAGTAAAAAGTTGTTGTCATGGCGCTGTCTACAGCCATTGTTATTTTGTTCATGTTGTTTTAGACAGACTAATACATTCACTTAACTCCCGTTGAGATATCCCGCTTAGGCAATCAGCATTTTCCTTGTTCAGGATTTTCAACTTTTTATTTATCGACGTCGTAATATCTTTAGAAATTCTTGAAGAGGGTGTAGAAGATAGTTGGATAAAAAAATGTTCGGTTACTGAAAAATTTATAGAAAACATTGTTAAAAATATGAAGGAAAAGAATAGGGATAGCACTCATATTACATCAGTTGCCGTGGTAGAAGAAAAGTGCTGCACGTGAACACTCTGTCTAGCTTCTAGTGTGGTATCTGCCATTGACATCTTAAGTTAAGATTGTCATAACATTACACAACAACAACCATGTTTGACTATCCATGCTGATCTACTGTATTAATCGTGAGTGAGAATTGTATAGACGCCCGAAGCAAGCAGTTTATTGACATTGCCAAGTGTTTCAGAGACAACTGTGTAAAGGAAGTATTGGCACAAGTGTAACCTACCTTTAAAATAATTTTATTTTTGGGACATACGGCAACCAGTTTAGGTAGAGGGAAAGAGGTGAAACAAATCAGGTGAAACATTGAAAGAAAAGACGCAACAAACAACGAACGTGTCGTCAAGAAGCCGTTAACAGAAATAATAATTTTACATTAAAATAAACACTAAGTTGCCATGTAGCATCCGAGAGGACAGCAAGAGCAATGTCAAAGATGGGTGGAAGAATTCAACATAATGTTACAGATTAAAATGTTGAGCTTGAAAACAGTCAATATGGCAGCACTGACACGCGCATAGTGAATTCATTATGACCTGCCATGGAATTGATCTATTTATGTTTACATCTTATCTTATGAAGCTGTTTTCTGCTCCGAATGGTAAGAGTAGTTTTCATCATCCACATTTATTTTGAAATAGAAAAAACAACGAACCACCAAGAATAACGAAAAAAAACCCACACTTTTACAGTTAAGCCGGCGTCTACTTGGCTCAGAGCTTTTCACAGTTTTCACAGTATTTTAAACAATTGAATTGGTATCGCTTGACTAAGACAATTACTCTAAAAATAATGATCATATTAACCACATTTTTCTTGTCATTAGCAACTACTAACTCTTCATTTTTTTCTCAAGCAAAGGGAGATAGCTTGACTAAATTTTACAACCTGTTGATACTGTAGTAGTTAGCTTTCCTAGCTCTTTTTTTAAAACTCAGTCCGTGATAAATATGGCTGTAATTCAAGATCAAGTAATGAAAACGTCAAATATTTCGTAAAATACTTTCGCCACCAATTTTCAACAATCTTCTCAAAATATTGAAATTTTAAAATCTTTAATTGTTTTAAATGAGCTTTAAGTTATTATGAAATGCGGTGATCAATTTCTGTTGTATTTTACACTGTACAGACTATGTAGCTGTGCAAAGAGGTAAGCGAAGAGAGATAAACTAAACTAACCTAAATATTTTTTTGATTGACCATTCTTTCTTTCAAAGATGTAAAGAACCACTCCAAACATGTAAAGAACCACTCCAAACATGTAAAGAACCACTCCAAACATGTAAAGAACCACTCCAAACATATAAAGAACCACTCCAAACATGTAAAGAACCACTCCAAGATGTAAAGAACCACTCCAAACATGTAAAGAACCACTCCAAACATGTAAAGAACCACTCTAAACATGTAAAGAACCACTCCAAACATGTAAAGAACCACTCCAAACATGTAAAGAACCACTCCAAACATGTAAAGAACCACTCCAAACATATAAAGAACCACTCCAAGATGTAAAGAACCACTTTAAAGATGTGAAGAACCACTCCAAACATGTAAAGAACCACTCCAAGATGTAAAGAACCACTCCAAACATGTAAAGAACCACTTTAAAGATGTGAAGAGCCACAATAAAAGTGAAGAATAAATTGTTCTTCAAAACAAGTATAGAATTAATTTGCTGATTCTCAGTTTTTGTACTTTCCGTTATAAAATAATAAATTAGAAATAAATTTAATATCATGATTAAACAATTTTTCAAAGTATTTTATCTGAACGCGAGATTTAATGGACTGTCTAAAATAAGACTGACAACATACTATCAAAATATCATTTCCCAGGCGAGATTCTTCAGACGATTCCATTTGATCCATGAATATATTCCAGCTTTTTTTTTTTTTTTTGGAGTTTGGGGTTGCTGTTTTTTAAATCTTTGTAATCAAGGCGAGTTGAATGAGTTTCATCTGATTTGCCTGACACTCGTGAACTATTCTAACAACACAATTATTCGACATAATTCTTGCTTATTTGATCCATGAATATATTCCAGCTTTTTTTTTTTTTTTTGGAGTTTGGGGTTGCTGTTTTTTAAATCTTTGTAATCAAGGCGAGTTGAATGAGTTTCATCTGATTTGCCTGACACTCGAGAACTATTCTAACAACACAATTATTCGACATAATTCTTGCTACAGATTAATTTTAAGTAAAAACGAAAAACTCAAACAAAGAATTTGAAAACTGGAAAGAATTTGTGTGATGAACGACAAGACAAATTTCCATTTATTTAGATCAATAAAAATTATCCTATCATATATTACTCTTAATGTTGATATTTTAATAATCGGTAAGCTCAGGAAAACGTGTTTCGAAAGTTTCGTAATTTCTTTGTACAAATTGGGAAATATATTTGAAATTAACGTCAGTTGGACAAATTACAACGAACTTCATCAAATTTTAGCTTGAATACAATGAGCCAGAATAAAGTCTTATAAGAACTAAACATTCACAAGCCTTACATTTTTTTATATATATTAACCGCCTGTAACAAATGAGATAATTTGTTTTATATATATATATACTAGACAATATACCCGGCGTTGCACAGGATTGCATTAGGACCCCATCCTTGTGTGACCCCGATCCCATTGGAACCCTAATCCCATTCTGACACCGATCCCGGCACAGTCCCGTTTCCCTGTGTGATCCAGATTCCGGTGGATCCATTCCGGGTTAGGATCCCGATCCCAGTGGGATCCTATCCCGTTGGGATAAAGATTATGATGGAATCCCGACGCCTTTGGGACCCCGTATAAAAAATTCTTCAGTGGTACTGAGAGAACAGTTAACTCCCGGGCAGTATAAGAATCAATACAACTAACTAACATTTGAATAATCCCATAGATCCCACTAAATATTCCCTTGTAACAATTTAGAACTTTCTGGATTATTCTAGATTAAATTTAATAACCTTCTCAAAACATGTCTAAAAACTTCTTTTCTAATTATTTTTTTAATATGATAAAAATCCTTAACAAATGACATAATTATAATCCTTTTTCTTTTAAGTTAATAAAGGGGCCCCGGGGGGGGGGGGGGCTTTCCATAACTGTACCGATTTAGTTATGCCTGAGATAGGGGGCCCTATAAAAATCATTCTGATACATAATAACGTTAAAATTTAAAATTTGTCCCATTAAAATCTACTTAAAAAATGCCATAGATATAGCTTTTTAAAATTATCGAACTTTCTGGAAAATTCTAGATTGGATTTTATTAGTTTTAAATCCATTGATATTTCAATACGGACTAAGAAGCGTAATGAGTAAAGCTAGGTTTAGATCCATAAATTCACATAGAACCTATACCGTTGACTAACCCTATTGATATTCATACAGCTTATAGAAGGAAAATTGAACTTGGGCCCCCGGCCCCAGGGAAATGGATATTATGAGTTCAGTACCCTTCAGTATTTGAATATGGATAATAAAGTATATGTGTACTAAGTTCGGCCAAGATACATCGACCATTTAGGAGTATTTGTTGTTAATTTTATTTATATAGCTCATATTAGGAAAAAAACGAATTCGGGCCCCCGGCCCCAAACGACTTGTTATGAAAAGTCGATAATCCCTTAAGAGAGTCTTCCAAATAATGATGGATATAAGTGCCAAGTCTGGTCAAAATCCATCTAGCCGTGTAAAAGCCTTTGTGGAACAAACCCACAAACAAATCCACAAACAAATCCACTTTCACTTTTATATATACATTGGCACCTCTCATAACGAGCACCTCTCATAACGAGTAATTCGCATAACGAGCAAAAAAAATGTGAAGAAGTTGCTCCCTTAACGAGCGATATTTCGCATTACGAGTTAGGCATAAATGGGAAGTCCATTTCTTCTGACATTCTTTTGTGAGTCAGGGCTTCCGAGCCGATGTATTAGTCCAGCGGTTCTCAATCTGTGGGTCGTGAGCCCTTTGGGTTGAGCGCGGCCCTTTCCCAGGGGTCACCTTAGACTATCTGAAAACACATATTCTTACAGTTATGATGGCGCTACGAAAATAATTAGGTTGCTGGGAGGTCGCCAAGACACTAGAAACTCTATTAAAGTGTCACGGCATTAGGAAGGTTGAGAACCATTGCATTAGTCCGTGTTTAGCCCTCGGTCTGTTAGCTTATTGTTTTCGTGTGTGATCACCAGTTTTTTACAACTTTTGTATTCAGAAAGTATTCGTAATTTGTTTATGTTCAAAGTGTAATAACCTGTGCTTAAACGTATTCGAAAAACAAAAACACAAGAAGACAATCATAAAAGAGAAAAAATAACTGTTCAAATAAAACGTAAATTCATTGAAAAGCGAGAGCAAGGTGTGGGCGTGGCTATTCGTGCTACACATTTATTCCATGATAATGCTGTGACACATTTTCGTCAAATTTTGAAGCGTCGGCAAAAACCAATGTCTTTAGACAGTTTTCTAGTTAACAAGGATTCATTATTTGTCATAAACTCAAATTTTATTTACGTTATTTTGTTTCAAATCTAAATTGTATTCCAAGTTGTTACACTCCTTAAGAATTCATAAGTAATTTTATTTGAATAAATGTTAATTTTTTTTTTTGAAAAATGAGAATTTTTTCAGCATGGAACGCATTATCGTATTTTACATTGATTTGTATGGGTAAAATTGTTTCGTTTAACGAGTGTTTCGCTTAACGAGTAAGAGTCGGAACGAATTAAACTCGTTAAGAGATGTTCCATTGTATATATGATATATATAAGCCGGCAGCTTTCCTAACAGGACAAACGCTTTTACTATTTTCCCTCGATTTTTTATTTTTTCACCTACATTTTTGCAATATTGGGCTTATGAACAATACTACTTGATGTTTTGTTTCATTTTGTTGTAGCATGCAACACGTTCTTACATTTGAATTTGTAATTTAATAGCAAGGAGCTTAGGCGACACCCAGTTTATTTGTTTTCATGGGTAAAATTTATCCCATTAAAATCTACTTAAATATAATATTTTTAAATGCGTTTCTACCTTTTCCTATAATAAAATCTTAACATTAATTTAAATAAAATTAATGGCTTATATTGTGGTTCACAGACGTAAAACATATTTTTGTCTAAATATATATTTTCATTGGTTCTGATTTTTTTTCAAAATCTAAATTCATGCAGTCTTTTGTAGGAAGAAAACTATTCTATTAAACTACAATCTATAATCCTACAAAAATGCAAATGGAAATTAAATACTCTAAGAAAATAATGAGTCACAGTCCAAAGCTTTTTATTTCACATTTGATAGGAAATTTTTAATGTGTTTTGCTCTGTGCTAACAAACGTTTTACTGTTTCTTGTGTTATAGTAGTAGTTGTTGTATTAGGAGAAGTAGTAGTAGTGGTAGTTGTGGTGTTAGTTATGTGGTAGTGATTGTGGTGGTGATAGAAGTAGTACTTTTTTTAAATCACATTTCATTTATATGTGCGGTGTTCAGCATATTTCACGTGAACATCTTTGGCTTGGCCGTCACTGGTTTAGATAATAACTTAAGGTTTACCCTAGATTTATTATGATGGGAGAATGGACTTAAGAAATCGTTTTAAATATTTGAGAAACACTCGGCTGTCTCCGTCAATGGTGTGCGCTGTCATCCCCTTCCTTTAAGATATCGATGCTCTCTAGGTCTACACAATGGTTGTGTTAATGTTTGCAAGTTCATCAATTACCTGTTGGAAATAACCATCTTTTAACTTCTGCTGGTCGAATTTTATAAACCAACATAAAACTTCATGCTCAAAACTAATTTACATTGCCCTTATCAAACTACACACAGCAGAGTATTGTTTTGCATGACCTAGCAAACTTTGTGTTCATCGTGAGGTAGAGGAAGAAATTGGCCGCACCAACGATCTGATAGAGAAGTGTCGTAATTAACTGCGTGAGGTAAACAAAGCTGTTTGAAATATCCCGACCGTCTGGCCCATACCTCACGTACATCTCCACAATGGCCGTGGGTAGGCACACGATCAGAGTAACTATGGAAACGGCCAACAGCAACTTAATCACCTTAAAGCCCTTGATGTTTTGCGGTCTCGATTTCGACGCGGTCAGCGCACTTTTGGATATGCGGATCATTTTGAAGCTGATCATCGCCGAACACAAAACGACGATGGCAAGCGGAACCGTGTACAACAGATGACTGAAGATAACGGTGCTGAGAAAAAGGACTAGTTCGTAATTGTTCTGGTGAAACTCGGATAACACAAGTGTGAAAAACGTTTCGTTGTTTGACAAGTTTGTCAAATAAATCATGTTATGCGTGAAAGCCCAGATGATCATGTCTGAAAAATTGCAGACGTAAATTAAAACCAAGATGATTTTTATCCGCAGGGGAGTGAATAGTCTCGAAACGTGGAAAGGGAAATAAACAGCTATGGCTTTCTCAACGGCGATAACAGCTACCGTGCACAGGCTCACGGTTAACGACATCTGATTCCAGTAAAAGAAATACATTCCGTTGATCACGTTTAGGGTCTGGCCAAGAGCTCGGTCAAACATCAGGGCGATGCAGCCAACGTTGTAGAACGAGTCGGTCAGGAAGTAAATGAGATCGGAGACTGCAAGCGATCTCATCATGGTGCTGGTTGTATCCTTGAACCCGTGATGCGCCAGCACAACGATGATCATGGTGTTGCCGAAGATCCCAACCAGCGACAGCAGCAGGGAGATGTAGCCGTTTAAAATGATTTGTAATTGAATGAGGAGGTCCCAGCTGATGACGTATTTAGAAGACGGCCGGTTGAGAAAGGGCTTGATGGGTGTCACAAATGACGTCATCAAGCTGAAATATGGCGTAGCCTCATCACTGGAGTTTAATGTCATTCTGTTAGTTGTTAAGTTCTTTTGCGAGTTTAATTTTTAATCACGTTAATTTCTGATAAAATTAAGGTTACTGGAGTGAGCGAAGTAAAATCTCAATAAAATATATTTTAAATCAAAACTTGCATATGGAGGATACATATATAAGAATTGTTTTATTAGTAATCTTCATTTCTCTTATTCTTAGCACCCAGAGTCAAAGCGTCATAATTTTTAAATTTTTTGACGATGGTCCAAGGGGTACTACTCAACTCTTTTATGTGGATAATTTTCTTACAAATAAATGTAATATTTACTTCACTATTTGTTTTCTTGTTATTTCACAAACTTATCCCATAAGATCAATTCTTGCCATGTTAATAATCGCTTTGGTTACATAGTATATCTTTGATTAAGAATTTTTTTTGCTATTTTTTAGAACGTGTCAAAAAAAAGTTACTTTTAAAACCTCCCAACCTGGTATCATCCTGTCATGGAAATGTCAATAAAAAACACGATTAACGTGGCCCTTTCGGTGGGGGAATCTTAGAAAAATGTTAATTTGATGTTCACAGGGAAAGATATTCGTATTTTTAACAACGTTCATAATACATTTAAGATAAAGAGTCATGGCATCATAGGTGATCATATGACTCCAATGTTGTCTGTTGCAATGTTGCCTGATCAATAAGAGGTTTTTATTTTAATTAGTGATTTAATTGTAACGGGATCTAAGCCACGTGACATGACAAGGCAGTGTCAACATCGCATAAACAGTTGGACAACACACAGAATAAACAATAACCCCCAGTAGACGAAGTAGTTAAACAACATAATGATCCACCACACAGAATAGATAATAATTACAAGACAGAGAAAGTTTTATATCAAGCACTTGTTAGGTAGCGGATCAAAGTATTTGTGTCAGTTATTAGCTCACAGTACTTGTGTCTGTTAGTAGCTCAAAGTACTTGGTAGGAAGTAGCTCTACCTTCAATAATTTTTAAAAATCACGCCAAACTTTGTTTGTTTTTTCTGTACTAGATAACAAATTTCAATTATAGAAAACTGGAAGTGAAAATTATTGATTGAAATCTCAATGAACTATTATTGCACTCTGTGTAACCAGTGACTCTGTTTCGAGGTAAAACGATGCCGTACATTTATAGCTACCATTCTTTCATTGATTATTAATTTCTACAAACTTAACAGCATGAGCAATGATAGTTTCTTCTTGCAGAAAATTGGAAGAACATTTTAGAATAATTTTAACGGTATTAAAAAGTATTTGAATGAATTATTAACATTTTTGCCATAACACTGTAGAGCTTCAAAAATTTGAGATTAGTATAGTTTGTTCTATTACTGCTAACAGTTGATTTTAATACATTTATAAATGCCACAGAGGCTAGATTTCAACTTATATATTAAACAATTTTCCAAGGATCGGTGGTAAACTTTGTTAAGACACCAAACACCAAAACTTAATTTTTTTTTTTTTTTATAAAAACAAATTGAAAGTAATTCTCCAATAACTTTTAAAAAAAATATTCTAAAACTACATGAATTATAAGTGTTTAGAGGGCATTTTAATAGAATATATATATATATGAAAATGAATGCATTTTGTAATGACATATTTATTAGTTAATTACGCTGATCTTTATACTTTTTAGATTATAAACATAAATGCAGATGGTACAAATACATAAATAACTATTCTGGCAACAAAATAATACACGTTTCAACATGTATTATTTCAAAATTTAAAAGAGCGTGAACAAAAAATAATCTAAACACATCATTTCTGATAAAGCCTAAAAAAATGTTTTGTGGATTTCCCAAAATCAACTTTACAAAGTGTGTCATATTTTAGGAGGTGAACAGCTTATTGCGTTACATTCCTAACGTGTAAAGTGCAGAAGGTTTTGTCGAGGCAAAAATGTATATGACTTTTGCCCTCACTTGCTTAATACTTGTTACAGGAAATTTTGAATGATATTTGGGCAATCAAAATTGTTTCGACGGAAGTTTGGTCGAGCAGAAATTTGAACTATATATTTTTTTTTTCTAAAAGCTGTTTTTTGAGAACTTTGTTGGAATGGTAATTATGTTCAAACGACACTTTGTTCGAGACTTCTTTTTGTTTTAAAATAAATGTTGTTAAGTCTAAGACTTGCGTGACCGCGTGAGAAGATCTGTTCCAATGGACACGTGTCGGGATGTCGTTTATTTCTAAACTGAAAATACTGAAAAGAGTTGTTAGTAGCCTACTTAATTAATTATTGATAAATGAACGTATTAAGTAAAATTGGCAATACCACCACTAATTTTCTTTTTTAAAGTGTGTATAGTATTGTGACGTTTTTATTAAAATATTTAGAATATCCGAAAAGCAACCTGACGATACAACTTATTTATTGCGAAAACTTCAATAAAAAACATTTATGTTCATTCAAGTAACTGACGAATTGTAACTGCTAAAGGTCTATTTTCAGTTGTAACATCTATTTGTGCTATAACTAAACAAAACAAAGCACTATCATGCAGCTGATAGCTTCAAAACGGAAGCAAATATTTGAATGGAAAATATAAAAAGTGATGCTGTAACTACTTGTGACTCTCCTCATTATATTTTGTCTATAGCTCCATTGAATTTAACCCCTGCCACGAAAGTTAAACTACCTTCATTTGAAACTATGAAAAGAACATCAGAAATTATTTATTAAAAGACACTTCTTTTTTATCCCTTTTCATAAGAGGGACTTCAGAGTCATACGTGAATATATTTTTACTGAGAATGGCGAAGACTTATATTGTTGGCTCTGGGCTTGTAGATCATATAATTTTTTATATATGTTAACCAGGATTAATATGCGATTACTGTCAAGCTAAAGAAAACTGGTATGCTGATGTGATGGTACTTTTAAAAGGGTACCAAACTTTATTTGAACAACTGAATACAATAAATGGCTTACGTGAACCGCCTGCTGTGCAATAAGTTTATGCACTTCTTCCAAACAAAACAGTACAATGTTATATACAGCTTTTAGAGTTATCAAACGTTTGGAGCCTACTTGTTTTTCACAAATAATTATGGTAACTGTTATAAATATCAAGTTACCTCAACCAATTACTCGAGGATTCCTTTTTTCCCTTCTGCCAGTGTATCTATAGAAATTCGCAAACAAATGGCTTGAAGCTAGATTTTAACTCTGACCCAGATTTTGCCTTAAGAATACAAATGCTTTCTGCTTGAATATTTGTGCCTGCTGCCTACACATGTGGTTGAGTACGTTCATTTAATTTGCAACAGAAATATTTTCCTCCTGAAGCTGAAGTAATCATTAATTTCTTTAATGACACATGGATCGGTTGACCTAATCATAGTCACCGTCGGCCACCCCCGATTCCCCCTTCATATGTCACAATGTGGAACTGCTTTGATGCGAGTCAGCAAGATTTGCCGAAAACCAACAAAAACGCTTGAAGTTTGGCCTAGGGGCTTTCAGAACCAAGTTTGCGCTGATCACCCCAACATTTGTCAATTTACAAGAGCCATCAACCGTGAGCAAAGATTGAAAGAACTTCTTATTCAACTATTCATTACTGGTCCAGAGACTCCAACGGAAAGATAACAATATAAAGATTCACTAGAAATACTAATCGGTATTGTCAATTCTTTTGAAACCAATATTTAAGCTAGGGACTATTTAGGTAGAAGAGCGCATATTATTGCCAACTAATTTTTGACATTTAATTAAATGAAACAATCACCATAGAACTGTTTTCTTTACTTTGTGTGTGAGCACTCTTATTATTTCTAAGGAAGCGAAAAATATTTTACTCTGTAAATTTGATTAAGTGATACTTAACTAGGTAGGCATATTATAAATATTTGTAATTAGTTTAACTTTATAATTTAGGCCTCTTTGACAATACAGGTGTAAAATGGCCTGACTTAGGACGAGAAATGCATTCATGATAAAAATGAAGTTGCTCTTTTTTAGGTCTGGAAGAAATTTAGTAATTTAAATGAAATTATTGTCTATAAGAACTTATTTCCTGTAAAGGAAGGAAGTGTCCCTATTGTGTATTCTTTTCTAAAATCACTCCATAATACAATATGTGACATGATTTTAATTTATTGTAACATTTTTGACATTGATAAAGATGTCTTTCATCTTGCTTATGTGTTTTACATGTTGGAACACTAGAAACATTTTATGCATTGTTAATTTTTAAATTACTTGTCTAAGGAAAACCCATGTTCAACTAGTCTAAAAAAAAGTGTATCTTTATTATCTGAGCTGTGCCACTGTTTTGAAAGGGATTCAAATAGTGTCCCCAGAGCCTGGTTTTTGATTTGTATTTAGTACGCCTGAGATCTAAAATTAAATAATGACAAGAGTCATCTGTCAACCATTTACAATAGGAGTTTTGGCTCAGCATAATGAGAAACCACAAAAAATAACAAATAACAATGATGATATAAATGAAACCTTTGGATTGTTTTTGACTTGAATTGGAAAGAATAGTTAAGTTTTTAGCCTATCATATTCATTTTCACTTAAGTGTGAAATAACCTCCATCAAGAGAATCAATGTTTTCTTCTTGATTTATTTAATTTAATTTTTATTTACAAAGTTTAGTCAATATAAATCTTATAATGAGTAAAGAGTAGTTTATCACAAAATTTAACACAAGGCTACATTTTTGTACATCCTCATTTTCATTAAATGCCTAAAGTAATGATTGTATCATAATCTATGTGTTGAAACACTGACTGATACTGAATGTCTAGCAGCTGATAAATAGTCCTTTCACAGTGTTCCAAAAATTAAACCATGCAACTAAAATATTCAGACAATAGCAATTCAAACTATTTTATTGTGCAAATATTGTACATTATTTACAATAGGCTATAGTGGACTTATGTTTCAAATAAACTGTTCCAATACAACAAATCAATTTTATTTAAAGAATAAATAAATCTAAAGCGAAACTCTTTAATTTAAATTAGGATCCATTGAAATTCCACATGTAAAGAAGGTAATTTTTTTATCAAAGTGGAATAAAATTGCTGATTCAGCTTTGATTATAAATTTTTACTTATTTTCCAAACCTTACTTAATTTTCTCAGGGTGTACACACATTTGAATAACCTAGACTAAAATCATATGAATGAAAAATTATTTTGAGCATTTAACGTCTGCTTATTATTTTTACAGTAATAGAAATTAAATTTCCTTTCACATGATTTTTTTCTAACTTTATATATATTTTGAGTGATTTTTTAAAAATGTAAACAAAATAATTTTTGTCTCAGTTGATATTTCGCAAAGGTGTGCTCAATTTTTAAAATTATAATTTTAAAGAAAAAATATTTGTGACGGCCCTGAAATAATATGTTGGTTTGAATTCAATTTATAACTGATTGTATGTGAGAGATTTGAAAGTTCTAACTTAAATTATTTTGGAAGATGTAAGACATTAAATATCCATTTTCAATCTAACATACAGTCAACTAGAACTTATGTTTTTAGGTCTTAGGTATGGTTTAAAACATCCATTAAATCTTTTTAATTTCATTTGTTTTTAGAAATTCCCAGACTTAAATCCTCTTCTTAGTCCATGGCACGTGTTCTTATCCAGCGATGCCTCCAGCACGAGGGGTTCGGGCATGCAAAGCCGGAGTGTGCTGGAAGACACAAACACATTTTTAGCTAAAACACATAAAGTGTCAAATAAGATATGATAAATTGAAAAGTGTATTTCTAAAGTTTTGTTAGCTAATAACAGAAAAAATTATGTATAAACAACAACAAGAAAGAGAAAATAAAGAGAAATATGCATTAAAAATCATGTATATTTTGGTTTGGAAAAGGTAGGAGTGGATAATAAGTCAGGAATGAGAAAGGCCAGGTAAAGAAAACTTATACAAAGTTAATTAGTAATATTCATTCATTAGTTAAACTTTAAGTTCTGAATATCCGCTTATGTTAAATAAATGTAGCTGGTAGACTGTAGACGGTGTACTGACACTTGCTTCGATGTCCGACAATTTGTTTCCAGGGAAAAGTACTAAATGTTGCTAACATTTAATAAACAACAAACTCTCTTTGACAGGGAGAAGTTAAAATAAATAGTTTTTTTATCAAATTTTAAAACTTTATTATTTTTACACATTATATGCAATTAAAAAATGGTTAATACCAATGGAAGAAAAGCAAAGCAAAAGAATCCATGTAATCTACCATGGCTGAATACACGGCCCAAGAAGCCGCTGAAGAGAAAGAAAAGACTATTGAAGAAAGCCCAAACTCCCAACAACTGGACCCTGTACACCAGTTCCAGAACATAGTCGCAGGGAACTAAGAAGAGAAGAGTGGCAGTACATAAATGTAGTTATTCAAAATAGCCTCGAAAAAACACAAAACTCTTCTGGCGCTACATTGAATCCAGGAAGCAAGACAACATCGGCATAGCCCCCCCACCCCTTTTCCACAATGCAACTCGTCTTTTAAGCAAGACAACATCGGCATAGCCCCCCCCCCCCCCACTAGAAAATGGGCAACTTGTAAGCGATGGCCAATGCAAAGCAGAAATTCTCTAAGGCAGTTTCAATCCGTCTTAACCAAAATTTCCACCAAAGTCATACCATACCTAAAACCATGCTCTGGTACAATAGGCCCCCTAAACATAAATGAAACAGGAGTAGCCAAACTTCTCAAAAACCTGAAGCCCAATGAAGCGCCCGGACCTGACTGCATCCCGAACATTGTGCTGAAGACCCTGGCTGACAACATTGCCCCAAACATTACCCACATTTTCCAAAAGTCCTTGACTCCGGCAAACTCAGGCAAGACTGGGTTGATGCAAATATCTTCTACAAGAAAGGAGACCGTCATAACACTGCAAACTACCGTGCAATGTCCGTGACCTTCGTCCCATTCAAATTATAGAACACATCATCTGTCGCCATATCATGAACCACCTTGAACACTACAACATTTTGACCAAACTAAACCATGGTTTCCGCTCTGGATTCTCAACAAAAACTCTATTAATCATCACGACCAAAGACCTCCTAGCCTCCTATGACAAAGGCACCCAGCTCGACATGGCAATTCTTGACTTCTCCAAGGCCTTCGACACAGTTCCACACATCCTTCTTCCACATAAGCTCAACCACTATGGCATTACCAGCAACCTTCACTCCTGGCTCTCAACATTCCTAACACAGCGTACCATGCAAGTAGTGATAGACGGCGTCTGATCAGGGAAAGCCACCGTAGACTCAGGCGTTCCTCAAGTCACAGTGCTGGGCCTCTTCTCTTTCTCTGTCACACAAACGACCTCCCTGATACTGTAAAATCTCAAGTTAGGCTTTTGCAGATGACTGTCTTTTCTACAGAGAGATAAACGGCTACGATGACCAAAACCACCTCCAAACACACTGAAGTGCTTTATGAATTAGGCGTACAAATGGGGCATGCAATTTAATGAAACCAAATGCCACACAATGAGCATCTCAAGAAAAAAAAATCAAATTATAGGTGCTCACTAAATGACGAGGCCATGACAGGCAATTCAGGCTCATACCAGCAAGAAGCCAGTATAGGAGCTGCTCATTCCTGCCCAAGACAATCAGGGACTGGAACAATCTTTCAAAAGGAACAGTTGAGGCGACAACACTAGACACATTTGTGTCTATTGCCTTAAGCCTTCAAACCCCTAGTGCATAATTTCCTCATCACCACCAGTAACAGAAAAATTGCAAATCCCATCTACATGCATAGGAGCCAAAATGATCAATAAATTGATCGTGGGCCCTTAAGATATAGAAGAAGAAGAAGATAATTCTACAACAAGTAGAAATCTAATCCATACATTGGAATGCTCTTCTCTAACCTACCTAAAATGGTCGCCCCATATAAACAAAATTTCAAAAAAAGCCAACTCCACACTAGGTTTCATCAGAAGAAATCCGTGCCACTGCCCAACTTCCTCCAAACGAAATGCCTATCTTGCACTCGTTCCGCCACTACTAGAATATGGTGCGATCATCTGGGACCCACACCTTAAGCAAGACGTGGACACGATGGAGCGAATTCAACGTAACTCGGTTCGCTTTATCGCACGTAACTACAAATCCACCACTTCTGGCTTCGTCACTGGCCTCTTAAAAAGATTTGACATCCCTCCCCTTAAAGTCAGACGAGAGGGACTCCGCCTGACATTATAGTATACAGTGGTCATGGGGTTGATGCCGGCCATACCAGCAGAAAGGTACCTCACCCCACAGAAGCCGGGTAGACTGATCAGAGCCAAACTCTCACTGAACACTGATTTCAACACTAACAACCCCAAATACAGCTACACCCGAAACAATAGCAAATGCTTCACTGTATCCCGGTGTAACTCAGCGCAGTATAAACAATTATTATTCCCAAGCGCAATAATTGCTTGGAACCACCTGGAAAATGCCGCTGTGGACTCCATATCGGTCGAAATCTTCAAGGCTGCCCTGGCTTCTGCTAGGAGCTGTTAGAATAGCAACATCGCTTAATCCAACCTTGCACAGAGGCCAGTATATGGATGCAGCAACGAACACTACCAGAATATAAAAATAACATTAATTACACATTTAGGATAAATAGATTTTCAAAATTTCTGGGACATGCTTAGCTCAAACGATCAAATTTTGCGTCTCATTTCTTTTTTAACGCATTATTTTGTTTTAATATAAAGTGCTTTCCAGAACAAATTTTACGAAAATTTGATATTGTAAACTGAACGATAGCAAATTTAAATTTACAACAACAACAAACAAAAAAAGATCAAATTTCCGTTCGAATTATTATCTTTAGTAATATTTAAGTTAATTAAATAATAATAAAGAAAATAATCATGAAATGTATATCTAAACTTGTTTAAAATTGATATTAAACAACAGGTATTTGTTTGAAAAAACAAAAAAAGGCGAAACGTACTCTTAGAAATGCAAAGTATTTTTTAAGAGATGTCTAACCACACAACATCGTCAACATAATCATATTTTAGTGTATTAAACTAAATATAAATAATGTAAATAAGTTTTAAACATAACTAGGATAGAATGTAATAAAAAAATAAGGAGCGAAATTGATAAAATGTCTGAGCACTTTTGGACAGGGGTTTACTTTTCGTTCTGTGTTATCTCGTAAATAAAATTAGAATTAACTTTTAAATAAGAAAAATATTGAAGCGGTATTTGTAACTGGCACTTTTTTATTATCAAACTGCAAACAATTAAATTCATATGTCCTATTTGAAGAAGTAAGTTTGAGAATTGCCCAGCCTTTACCTCCTTGAGATGAACCCCAAGTTGACTAGCAAGGATAGCACTCGGACTTTAAGGCTATGGTGGGATGACTTAAGACAGGCTTTGATATTATCACCAAGCGTTCCCGAGATAAAAACGGATAGTGTCTGCCTGAAGTCACCTGCGGGTAGCCTATTAATCCCACCTGTCAGACATTTACTGCTCAAGAAATACTAAAAAGTTTTGTCCAATGCCTCTATCTCTCCGATGTGAGCCACAGTTTAGTGGTGTAGATACAGTGGGTGGCGCCCAGGACAGGCCAAGATATTGCCACCCCTCTACCATAAAAATAAACACTTCAATTGGACGGAAATGACCCCCGGTTGACCTTCACATCCGCCACAACTCTTCATTGTTATTGCCATGGTGTGGCCATCCTAAATAATCAACTTGCAACCCGAAAATGAAGGAGCGTTACATTTTTCCCTAAATGTTGAGCGAAGTTTTTAAGGGATGTACGTCTCAAGGCAGATTGAGCTGTGATTACACCGTCTAACAAAGATGGTGCTACACACGAGGACCTAGAAAAATCACGAATTTCTTTCTTTCATTACTCTATTTTCCTCTGTGCCCTGTGGAGTGTTAAGAAAGAAGAGCCGTGAATATTTACGACCAACTCTACTGACGGCTTGAGAATAGTGATCGACTCGAATTTTTACAAGTCATATTAAAATTATTTTATTTCAAATTTCTTTTCGAAGAACGCATTTCAGAAAACTGCATTACGGCGTAAGAACGTTTTCTAAGGTAGTCGCGGTGAACATCTGGTAAGTTAAGATTATGGAACGGATGGTGATGGAATTCCAAACTACTTACAACTGTTTGGTTAAAACGTCAAAAATTATGGGCTTATTAAAATAATAAAAAAAGATAATCTTGACACCAAAAACACATTTACAAAACAAACCATACACTCCAAATCATAAGCAAAAAACAAACTTACGAAACAAATAATAAAAATGAATGATATATCGAAATTTGGTCATTTTATGCCACTTACAAGCTGAATTTCAAGACTTATTGCAATGCTAGTGTATTAAAAAAATCATCATGCGAAATTTCAGCTTCATACAAATTGTTGTTCTTGCGATCACGTGATCAGCCACTGAGTATTACATCACGTTGTAATTGGCTTTAACGTCAAGATATACAAAGATACACTTTTATCTCTATTGTTTAAAGAAATGATGACGTTAAATTCAATATAATAACTACAATAATACATTTTAAATATGTCAACACATTTAATTTTTTTGATCAAAACACTATCTAAAATTAAAATCTTAAATTGTAATTAACTTCCAAGTCTAACACATTCTTTTGTATCACCAATTGTCAAGTCAGTGGCATTGCTTTTTACAAGTCAATATATACATATATGTATCTATATATCGATATCTATATATATATCTATATATCTATATATCTATAAATAAATAAATATATATATATATATATATTATACGAATAATTATGTTTCATTTTATTAATATTTCGTATTTTCAAGCTCTAAATTGCGCGGGAAAAGATGCGTTGTATTAATAGGAATTATTTTTGTTAATGTTGAAAATTATGTAAATTTTTTTAAATTCGACTAAACTTATTTCCGTATCAATCAATAGAAAAACCCATTCCCTTTATCTTCATTTCGTTGTGACGTCACTGTCCTCTCCTTTTCATTAATACTCTATGTTGTAACTTATGGTAGAAAATACAATGATTAAAATTGTTTCAATGTGAGTAATGCAGACCAACTGCAACGAGTAAAATAGCGGGCATGTTACGACAGCAATTTTATAAAGAAAGATAAAAAGTCTGTAATATTTATTTAAAATAAAAGAATATGCACTCTGGTTAGATAAATATATATGACAAGAAAACATTGACATAATAATAATAAACCCCGCTTACAATTTTTTTTTTTATGGACGTTGCAAAATATATTTTACTTTAATTAGTTGTATTATTTAACTAACTAAGTCAATATCCCAATATATTTTCACTACCAAAATATTGTCGCAACCGCCCCGCCCCCCCCAACCATGGTCCACAAAATTTCAAAATTTAAACAGGATTTGAGAACAGCATGTTATAAAGGGAGATAAGAAGGACCGCAAGTATGAAACTTTGCTTTTTACTTTAATTAGTTGTATTATTTAACTAACTAAGTCAATATCCCAATATATTTTCACTACCAAAATATTGTCGCAACCGCCCCCCCCCCCAACCATGGTCCACAAAATTTCAAAATTTAAACAGGATTTGAGAACAGCATGTTATAAAGGGAGATAAGAAGGACCGCAAGTATGAAACTTTGCCCCAACTTCAAAGAAAAGATACATCATACTGAGTTTTCTAAACCTCGACTACAGAACACGTCATCATCATGCTGAGACAGATCTGTTTTATGACCTTGCTGATTTTTGTCCAACATTGTAAATACGTAATGCGCTCTAATGAGATAAATGAAATGAAATGTTAAAAGGCCTTAAAATTTTACTGACTTTGATTGGATTTGTAGTAATTGGAAGTAACGCAATAAAACTTTGCAGTCAATACTACCACTGTACACCTGCTTTAGAAACAAACAAAGAACAATTCACGGAATGACGTAGGAGTTCGTCATTATGTAGACTTTACTTGTAAATGTAGAAATGGCAATTAAAGACATATTCATTTAACAATTATAAATCTATCATTAAAGTTTTAGCTGTAATCGGAGAAAGTAAACTACAACATTAGTAACGGGCATTTATCAAATTACAGCAAAGGATAATTATATTAATGATAACAATATCTCTAGACAAATGTTATGCTGACAAATTAATTTAAGTTTGAATCGCTTAGGAAAAACAAAGTAATTCTTTTACACTAATGTGCTGACATTAAAAAGTTGTCAACTTCTTCTTTATCAACATCTTATGTCTGTTTTTGTCTGCTTGGCGGGGAGGTACAGTTCGTGATTAGCGGCATTGTTTGAGACCTCCTGGGGGTTATTGTTGGGTATTTTGAGGTTAAACTTAACATAATCGGACCAACGAATATATTTAACTTTGAAATCAAACACAGGGCAATTTAACGGTCGTTTTTGATAAACCAAAAAACAACCACCAAACAATGGACATCTTAAGGCCATTTTTGGCGCTAAAGCTTCCACGCTGTTTAAACTCTTGGTGTTGACGGAGGCACTGGTCAATTATATTTATGTCCAGTTTATTCTAAAAGTCAGCATGTACCACATGCTTTATTTTGAAGTCCACTTTATTTGTATGTTTGCTCATTTATAAGTGCATAAAATTTGTACTGAGTACACACTTTTGTCACTATTTGCATGTGTGCTAAAAACAAATATTGGACAAAAAATTCGTTTTTCTCTTTTTATGGCTTTGGGGCTTTTTTAAGATTCTAATATTTTAAATTAATAGCGAATTAATGATAAAATAACCCTACAGGAAACATGTACACATTTAATTTAGGGGAATTAACTCTAAATATTTGTTTACATTAATCAACATGTGTAAGTTGGTGTAATTTAAAAAAAAGTCTTCGTCTAACATTTGGATTACTATCTGTGAGATTTATATGATAACTAAAATTTGATACAAGTAATAAGTTTATTTCAAGTTACTGCTTGTTTATTTTAAACATGGGTAACATAAAAAAGTCTATTTGACCATTAAATCGAAAGTTTTGTGTCGAAAAAAATGCTAGATTAGTTGTTGACACTGTTCAAAGAGATGAACGACCTGTTATTGAGGCTGATGAACCTTGCTCATTTTCCAAAAAAAATTAAACTTCAAGAGCAGAATTCTTTTGAACAGAAAATGAGTAAAAACAAGGGATTTATACTTATGGATTTAGGCTAATTGTTTACATCTGTAAAAACTAATATGAGGTGTGATCATTGGAGTCAGTACACTTTGTCATGTGAGCTCAATGAAAGTTTCCGAAGTGGATATCCACATGATATCAGAATCAAGTGCATAAATTGTCAGGAATGGGAGACTAAACTAAAAACTAGTGGAGAAGGAAAGTTTAGTGGGCACAATGAGCTGAACCTGAGAACGGTAGGATTTTCTCGAATACTTGGAATGGGCTGTATAGCGCTAAAGACGTCGTCCTTGTATTAGAATTGTCCGGATCCATGACCAAAAATGACAATAAAAGTATTGCAAGCAAACAAGTTGCCACACAAGGCATGGACGCATCTACAGTAGAATTGGGACAGAGACGTGAAGGAGAAAAAAAACCCCAAAAACATACCGTTAAAATCTGGACAGTTCTGGGGATGGAGGAGTTGTTGACAGCGCAATTTCCGTAGATGGCACTTGGCAGCGAAGGGGCCATGCAAGTCACCACGGTGTTGTCACTGCCATTTCTATTAAAACTCGTAAATGTGTAGACACTGAGATTCTATCAAATATATGTAAAGGATATCAGCACTGGGAAGAGAGAAGGGCACACACGAGTTTGAATTGTAGAAATTGACTCATAATTGTCAAATCAACCATTTGGGTAGTTTGGAGCTATGGATGCTGTAGTGCAGTGAGAATATTTTTACGCTCTGAAGATATTAGAAAGCTAAGGTACACATAGTAATTAGGAGATGGAGACTGTTCTTCTTTCAAGAAGATTTTAGAGGTAAAGCCATATGGTGATAGAGAAATAGAAAAGTTAGAGAGTGCTGGTCACGTGCAGAAGCGGTGCGGTACAAAGTTGAGACCACTCGTAGCAGAAAATAAGGGTAGAAAGGTTGATGATACCAAGGGTATAGATGGTTTTGGATCCCAGGGATATGAAATGATCAACAACCGAAAGATTATGACCCTCGCTAGATTTCTGTAGACTAATCGAAAGACCAAACTCTTTACAACCATGTGATAAGCGATTAACCAGCCCCTGCAGACCTTCTTCTGTGTGAGATGTTAAGGCGGCATCGACAGCGAACAGCAGTTCACGAATCAGCACCTTTTTTACTTTGGTCTTTGCACGAAGGCGGCGAAATTGAACAGTCTTCCATCAGATCTGTTGATGAAGAGATCAATATCAGGATTGCAAAAGCAGCAGGAACTATGGCTAAACTGAATAAGCGGGTGTGGAATAATCTCAATCTAACTGATAAAACAAAAATAAGTGTATATCAGGCATGCGTACTTAGTACGCTCCTATATGGTAGCGAAGTGTGGACCACATATATCAGTCAGAAGCGGAAACTCAACAGCTTCAATCAAAGATGTCTGCGTGGCATTTTGCGCATTCGTTGGTAGGACAGGGTGCCTAACGTGGAGGTCTTGGAACGTGCACACATGTTTAGCATATTCTCTTTTCTTATCAAGAGACGCCTTCGCTGGTTACGTCATGTACGGAGAATGGAGGAAGGACGTATCCCAAAGATTCTGCTGTATGGAGAGTTGGCAGAGGGGACAAGACATATTGGACGACCGCGCCTGAGATTTATTGCCGTTTTCAAACGAAGCATGAGGGAAGCCAATATTGAAACAAACGAATGGGAGGTCATTTCCGAACATCGCTCCAACTGGCGTGTTTGGAGGAGTGAAAAAGCCAGAAGTTACTCGAAAAGATGCCTTCGAATCAAAAAGAACGATTCGAAAATCAAGAATTTACCGGGTTTCAACATTCTCCTGATAGAGATGCGGCCGTGATTGCCATTCTAGGATTGGCCTAGTGAGCCACTCGTCAAAGTGTAGAACTATATAGCTACTCCATCGTCTCACGTAGACGGAAGGATGCCATAAAAAAAGATGGTTTTGGTAGACTGACCAACAGAAGATTGACACACTTCAAAATTATTTTGGCTTCAATATTCTGCAGAATGTAGGAAATTAAGCTGAAATGAAATCTGATGTAAAAAATGCTCTACATCACGTCTGTTCTTCGTTTAAGTCACTTAATCATACATTTTTCCCAAGCAACTCATTGTGCAAATATAGGCTTGATCCTAACAGATACAAGCGCAAATATTCCATGCCCCCCCCCCCCCGCCTTGAAGCAGTTATACACTTCTTGAGCATCCATATCAGGATCTTAATATTCTGCAGAATGTAGGAAATTAAGCTGAAATGAAATCTGATGTAAAAAATGCTCTACATCACGTCTTTTCTTCGTTTAAGTCACTTAATCATACATTTTTCCCAAGCAACTCATTGTGCAAATATAGGCTTGATCCTAACAGATACAAGCGCAAATATGCCATGCCCCCCCCCCCGCCTTGAAGCAGTTATACACTTCTTGAGCATCCATATCAGGATCTAGCCAATGAGCAGTAGCTCAGTAGATGTCCTCACGGCAAGACTCAAAATAATAATGAATTTTTGAACTAGTTAATAAAAGATCTTTGCTCAACGGAGTATTTTGATGAAAAAAGTAACAATGGAGGAGGCAGTCTATAGTGCTGTGTCACAGATTACTGATGGAGCTTCATCTATATTAACATTATTTGAACAACTTGGGATGCAGAGTGGATATTTTATATAGAAAAGATGCAAAGCAAAGGACAAGATACGAACAAATTCGTCTACCGTTAAAGTCTCTGAAACAACCGAGAAAAGAAGAAAAAGAGTGAGAGCTACCAAAAAAGGATTTTTTAGACCTGAAAGAAGCTATAGAAGGGAATATGTACACTCCTAGAGGACAATAGACATTATTTAGTACAGGAAATTAAGTGGAATTTACGTTTTCTCATTTTTCCAGAAAACTTTATTTTCGTCTTTGTCATCTATTTTCAAAACAATGGTTATTTGTTCGCCCTGAAATTTCCTGTGGATATTTCTAACCCAGTTATGAAGGTCCTAACGCACAATAAATGCACTACACTAAAGGTAAATATTTCTTTGGTTTCTTTCTAGATTAAAAAACAAAGCAAATTTTTTTGCATTCTCGGACTACTCAATTTTTAATAATTCACCAAAAAAAAAAACAACAACTATGCATTAAAGTACAACGATTTTACTATTTCAGCCTTCCAATTGCCAATTTTGAACACTTGTGCATAAATCAAGGCTAAAAGTAAAATTGTTGCTTAGATTTATGTGTTAAAAAATATGAGCTATTTTCATAACGCGGCGGCCATGGTGGTATCCTAATTTGCATAAAATTTCGAGTTTCATCTCAGGTACTATTTATCAACCCCATACAATCGATCTTTGTTGTTATAATTAATTTTAAGTAAGGGTCTTCAATTTTTGGGTCCCATAATGGCCTTCTACCAAAGCTCTCAACATATCTTTTGTAAAACAAATAGAAATGTTAAAAAATTCTGGCATATCAACCTACTCTTTTAGCTTGGACAGACCAGGAAATTAGTTTAACTAAAGATGGCCTATAATTATTTGTTTGAATAGAGAACATAATTTAACCCAAAGTAAGAGAAAAAAATGGCTTTATAAAGATTGGTCTATTTCATCTCTAACTGCTAATTCATTGTGAGTAATGTATAAAAAACTCAGACATATAAGCAATTTCGTTTTCATAACTTTGCAATCAGCCTTAACAGAAACAATAATGTCAACAAATTTTGGAAGAATGCATCAGGTAAATCTGTCTCCTTCTCAACACAGAGCGTTGGGAATAGTCAATCATTGAATAAACTGCACCAAAGACTGTCAGCGAGTTGTTTTTTTTTTTTTTTTTTTTATCAAAAAGGNTCAATCATTGAATAAACTGCACCAAAGACTGTCAGCGATTTTTTTTTTTTTTTTTTTTTTTTATCAACAAGGTGTAGGTACAATGAATTATGAAGTCATCTTGCAATAACAATTGGTTGCCAATGTCACTGATGTTAGTATGCTATTTTATTGAGTTGTTATTGTCCTTAAATAATTATTGAAATAAATGTTTTAATTTTATACTTGATCCAAACGTCCTTTTGCCAAAAAAAAAAAATAAAAAAAAATACTAGCGAAAAGAGTTATCTAGAAAGTCAATTAATCCCTGTGTTAGGCAAGTTGTTTAGATTTCTATTACCTATGCAAATAATCTTCCATATAAGCACATTCGTGTATATGAAATTAGAACATCACTAATTGTTGGTAAGATGAGCTCGAGGCCGAATGCTCATGTCTTTCCCAGATTTAGCAACCAACAATACAATGGTATGCCAAACGACGCACGCAAGCCATCGTAATTTTTAAAAAAAAATTAATTTGGGACATTGAAAACACATTTGTAATGTCAAGTTAATAGTGAACACTATTTAGTGTTTTTTTCATTAGTCGTTGAAGTTGTTGATATCTAGACGTTTGCATTTCACCCAACATACCAAAACTTAATTTATTTTCTAGTTTAAAAAAAAAAATGACGCGGGAAGAAGCTCTTGTAACCTGGCTGACTGTGTGTTAAATGCGATTAGATTGTAACTGTGATTAAACCGTTGTTAAGATGGTCGGAATTTGTATTTAACGCAGTGTCTTTTTATCGACAATTGACTCCCAGGGGATGGGGTGGGGAAAGGAAGGTGGGTGGGTGAATAGATTGGTTCCCCCAAAAAGACCCTTTTGCACTTATGTATGTGCGGAAATTTCGGGCTACTGCACAGTTTTAATAGTGAAAGAGGGTGGTACAAATATCTTGGCCCGCCCAGGGGGCATTTACCCTAGCTACATCGGGAGGGTTTTGGCGAGAAAATGAACCATCCCTAGAAAATGTTTAAAACACGGCCGGTATCAAGCCCGGGTACTCAAAGAGGAGGGCTTGGGTGAGGCCAGCTACTTCACCCGTAAAAACAAATTGCTACAGAAACGTCAACAAGAAAATCAAGAAAATTTTAGCCCTGCGAAAAGAGATCTCTTCTTCTTCAAGAAGAGCTATGAAGCCTTTCGGCCAAACCAAGGTTATGCTAAAAGCCCCAAAGCTGAAAACCCTACTTTCCAAGGAAACAAACATAGGCACGTAAAACATGAAAAACATATATAAAACAGAGAAATCAGCACAGGTGGCAGGAGTAATGAGAAATAACAAGCTTAAACTGCTTGGCATCTGTGAAACAAGATGAATACAAGCTGGACAGATAACTTTGGCCTCTGTAGAAATGCTAATGTACTCGGGGCATGAGGAGGAAGATGCTCCGCACACGCAAGGAGTCAAGGGGTTGATGTTGTCAAGGAAGTCACAGGATGCATTGATAGGATGGGAAGCCCATGGACCAAGGATAATAACAACAACCTTCCGGACAAAGAAAAAGAAAATAAACATGAACATAATGCAGTGTTATGCACCCATCAAAGATAGCAAAGAAGATGAAAAAGAAACATTCTAAAAAATACCACAAGTGATAATAGAAAAAAATTCCCAAGTAGAAGCCTGAACATTTTAGTGGGAGACCTAAACGCCAAGATCGGGAAAGAAAACAGTGGGTATGGGGAAATTATGGAATGCCATGGTGTAAGAGAGAGAGAGAGGAATGAGAGTGGTGAAACACTAGCAAACTTCTGCGCAACAAATGAGCTTGTTATTGGAGGCAGTGAATTCCATCATAAAAAACATCCACAAGATTACATAAATATATACGGACAACAAAAAGCAAACCAAATTGATTTTATATGTCTCGCAAAAAAATTTAGAAAGTCTCTACATGGTGTACGAGCAAAAAGAGGAGCAGATGTCGCATCAGATCATCATCTTTTTTGGGCAAGACTTAAAACTTAGTAAAAACTGGGAACAGCCAGTTGCTAAACGAACAAAAGTCAACGTAGTACTGTTGACAAATGAGCAGTACCGAGACAAATTTGGAAACGTAAGAAAAATAAGTTCCAAACCTTAGAATAACAAACCGAAGATGATCATGTAGAGCAAAAATTGCAAAATATAAAGATGTCTGTAACATCCACTTGCCAAGACGTTTTAGGATCAGTGAAGCAGAAACACAAAGACTGGCTCTCACTTAACTGCAAAAGAGAGAGAAAGGCAATGAAAAGTGTAGTTAACAGACGCCGCCCCAGAGCGGACAAAATGAAACCGAAAGAAAATTATAAAGAAGCAAATCAAAGGGCAAGAAACAGCATAAAAACAATAAAAATGCCTACATAGATGGTATAGCAAGAACAGCACAAGAAGCAGCCAGGAAGGGCAACTTGAAAGAGCTCTATGAAATTACAAGAAAGCTGTCAGGAAAATACAAAAGGTCGGAGAGCCCTGTTAAAGTTAAAAAAGGTAGATCAATAATGTGACGCGATGTATGTTGTCTAGATGTCGGTCCACTACTTAAAAGTCACAATACAATTTGTGTCTAGAACAGGGGTCTCCAAACTACGGCCGCATGCGACACGCGAGATGCTCTCATGCGGCCCGTGGAGACCTTTTTGTCTAAAGAAAAAAAATACGAAAATTTACTTCTATCGAGACGATCAATAGTGCGTTATGTTTTCCAACCGATCACTACATTGCAAAACATCATTCGCTACTTAGTTTTTCTACTACCGTTCACAGTCAAAGAGGTGATATAACGCCATCTAGTGGCGGAGTTTTTAAATGGTTTGCTGCTTGTGCAAGACTTGATTATTTTGATCACAGTTTGCCAATTGCGGTTTACTGCAGCAATGAGGAGATGTCGGTGTCAGTTGGCGTCTGATTGCGACACATGTTGCGCGTTATTTAATTTAGTGATAATTTCCTTCGCGTAATTACTTATCAATTTCACTTATCAATACTTACAGTATTAGGCATGTCGTTAGGTTAGTAAGATTTCGGGAGCATTCTGAAGAGGAAATATTAAAAGCAACAGCTTCTCTAACATAAGTGGACTTATAATTGTGACAAAAATAGTTCACATAATCAGGTTATTTTGGCGATATTGTGTGCGATATCATTCAAGTTTCATTATTTATTGATATTGATTTCACTTTATTTTAGCGACCAGTGATGGCCGAGAAGAGGAAAAGAGAAATATAAGATGAGTGTCGGCAATTTCAAGAAGAATGGAGTTTGAAATACTTCTTAAACGAATCCGACGAGAAAACATTGTGTGTGATTTGCAACGAAACCGTGGCTGTGACGAAAGAATAAAACCTGCGCCGTCATCAACAAAGCAAACATGAGGAGAAATATGCACAATTGGAGGATAAAGTCCGTGTTCAAAAAATATTCTAAATTACAAAATCAAATCACATCTCAGAGGAGGTAAATCCTCAAATGAAAATCAATCCTTAATTAAGACCAGTTATGAAGTTGCAAACGTCCTGGCTAAAAGCGGAAGATCATGTACAGCAGATGGTGTAGTAGTGAAGGAAGTTTTGTTTGTAGGTGCTGAGGAACTTTGCCTAGAAAAGTCAAAACAATTTGAAAATGTAACTTAGAGTGCAAATACTATTGCCCGCAGACATGGGTGAAAAAACATGTGACTTAACTAGCGAAAATTGCAAGCAAGTTTGCAATTGCAATTGATGAATCGCTGGACAGCTGTTCCACCTCTCAACTGCTTGTCTTCATTAGAGGTGTGAATGAAGACATGAATATAACATAAGAGCTGGCTTCCCACACAGCATGAACTGCACTGTAACCGGAGAGGATATATTAAATGAGTTAAAAAAATAGCTGATTATAAATCGGACTGGACTAACCTCATTTGCCTGACTGTTGATGGAGGAAAGAGCATGATGGGCATAAAGAAAGGCTTGGTTGGGCAATTGAAGCATATGTGTAATGAGAAAAACCATTCTATTACCAATGTTCCTGCTCAGTATTATTCAAACCATTCTATAACCAATGTTCCTGCTCAGTATTATTCACCAGCAAGCTTTGTGTGCTAAATATGCGGACATTAGAAGTGAACAGAATAATGTGGTGAAGATGGTGAAGTTAATAGGTCACATGGGCTCAACCATAAACAGTTCAGAGACCTGTTGAAAGATACAGAAAAAGAATTGCAAGATTTACCATATGACACAGCAGTAGGAAGGCTAAGTTTTTAGAAAGTTCTGAGCAGAGTATTTAAGTTAAGAAAGGAAATAGGTGAATTGCTGGAAAATAAAGGGAAGCCACAGCAATTACTGTCTGATGGAGAGTGGTATGGACATTGGCCTTTGCCAATATTGCATACATAACTAGTCTGAATTTTGAAAGTGTACACATTGAAATGATGAATTCATTTAAATTTTCTGAGCCTTAAACTACAAGCAAATTAAAATATAGTTTATGATTTATACACCCACCTAAAGGCCATCAGAACCAAACTCGTTTTGTTTTTGGAACAAGTACAGGCTAACAACTCGACACACTTTCAGCAGTGCAAGATCTTCATGTCTGAAGCAACAGCGGAATTCCCCACGTCATTTGCATGCGAGATCATCATAGATCTCCAGCTGCAGTATCAGCAGCAGTTTTCTGACTTAGATTCAAAGGCAGAAGAAAATAGACAGTTTCAAAACCCATTTAAATCAGATGTAAAGCCAGTTGCCGAGATGAACTGCACCTGGAGGTCATTAAGTTGTAAGCAAATGACCTCCTTAGGGACCATTTCAAATAAGGACTGGTGTTTTTTTTACCAGTTTTTGCAAAATGAAGAATTTCCTAATGTCAAAACTTTTGCACCAATTTACCTTTCAATCTCTGGAACAACATACATGTGTGAAGAAACATTTTCAAGTATGAAATACGTAAGGAAAATTTTGACAACAAACGTGTCCGATAATAATAGCTCAGGTGTCACTGTTGATGTTATGGACGTCAAATCTAAAGCCAGAAATGTCTGCAATTTTGGCAATCAGGAAACATTTTCACCATTCCCACCAATAAAGGTGTTTATGTCTAGTGTATCAACGTGTTATGTAATAGTAACTAAATAAAATGATATTAAATAAACATTTAAAAAAGACATCCATGTTTTGATTCTTTTATTTGGACCTCGTGTTTGTAGTCGGCCCCCGAACTGCTGTTTGATGGTTAATGCGGCCCTCGGGCTAAAAAGTTTGGAGACCCCTGGTCTAGATCACCTTTCTTTCTAGCCCCTAAAGAGCTGATGTTTGAATGACCTTTTAGCCCCTACAGAACTGATGTGCTGAATGTTTCAAATATCAAAATAAACAGTGCAAAGATTCAGGTATCTTAGTATTTATTGGCATCCTATGCATTACAGCAGAAAATGCATAGGAAATAACCATTTATGTTCAGATTAAATTAGAAGTGTCCAGAAATCCAAAACATACTAATGACCGAATAAAGTTACATAATTTATTGCCAAAAATTGTTGGCAAATCTTCTTACATCCACAGAAATGTCACTCTCTCTAGAAAACTAAAATTACAAACCCCACTGTGTACACCAAAAAACTAATTTTTATTTTCACCTACTCCTTCCTGGTTTTTACCGACATGCCAGCACGGCCATACGTGACTGAGAAAAACACGTGGGGTATGCGGGGGAAAAGCACCGATCGCTCAATTAACATCTTCAGAGCATACACAGAAAAAACTCACGCGGTCTGTCCGTGACAAATAACGTTAAACAGAGAACAACTAAAAAGATGGGTGGAATATTTTAAGGAACTATTAAACAGACCTCCACCCACAGACACACCAGACATACAACCAGCAAATAAGAACTTACGAATTGAAGAAGACGCAACATGCTTTGAAAAGATATGGGAAGAAGAGAGAGTTCCAAAAGATTGGAAAGAATGATACCTCATCAAGATACCAAGGAGAGGGGATTGTGCAAATTACATAGAAATTTCACTGCCGTCTGTCCCAGGAAAGACTTTAACATAATTACTTTGATTAGAATGAAGTTTTCCTTAAATATGTTTCTGATAATTCAATACTTAAATATGTATATAACTTGTGTTTAACATGTCTATTAACATGCTATAAACTACTACGATCTTTTCGAATAACTAAAAAGCAAATATAAACTTACACGCCATCTCTTTGTTATATATCTATTAAGTATTTAAGTTGCATACTATTTTAAATGTTTTTCAAAACCTAAACGCCATTTAGCTCTTTAAAAAAAACTCTAAACTCCGTTTAGAGCTTTTCAAAAACACATCTTACTTATTTATTTATGCTTTTTTAACCCGTCGGGGGCAAAGGCCGTCTGCAAGAACTTTCCACTCTTCACGGTCCTGTGCTTTCCTTTCCAATTACTTCTAGGTGTATCCAATATTTTGCTTGTCTGCCTCAAGCTCGCGTCTCCATGTATTCTTAGGCCTTCCTCTCTTTCTTTTTCCCTGTGGGTTCCATTTTAGGCATTGTCTGGTGGTACTATCTCGCGGCTTTTGGAGCGTATGCCCCATCAAATCCACCTTTTCTTTATGATATCTTCATCAATGAGCATCTTGTATGTCCTTTCTAGTATATCTTTGGTGTTGATAGTATTTGGCCATTTGATTTTTAGGATCTTTCTAAGGCATGTGTTTATGAATGTCTGCTCTTTTTGCATAAGGCTCACTGTAGTTTTCCAAGTTTCTGCGCCATATAGTAGGACTGTCTTGACATTTGTATTAAAGATTCTGACTTTGGTTTGCAGTTTCAGCTCCTTCGACTCCCATATTTCGTTTAATAGTACAAATGCTGATCTAGCTTTTCCAATTCTTGCCCTTAAGTCCGCATCAGATCCGCCATTTGTGTCTATGGTACTGCCTAGGTAATTGAAGGAATTCTTCCAGTGCCTTTCCTGCCAGAGAGATATGGTCATGGTTGGATGAGTTTACCTTCATGATTTTTGTCTTGCTTTCATTTATATTGAGTCCCAGCTGTGCTGAAATGGTGGCTAAGTCTTTTGTCTTTTCCTGCATTTTTTGCTGGTTGTGGGACAGAAGTGCAATGTCGTCTGCAAAATCTAAATCATCCAGTTGTTCTCAGAGTGTCCACTGTATCCCATTCCTCTTTTTGTCTGAGTTTTTTTTTCATTATCCAGTCAATGGAAAGGATGAATAGCAATGGGGACAAGAGGCATCCTTGTCTGACTCATGTTTCGACTGTAAAGGAATCTGAGAGTCTACCTTCATGGACCATCATGCATGTCATTTATTCATAAGAGCCTTGAATGATCCTGATTAGTTTCCCTGGTACTCCATAGTGACGAAGAAGTTTCCACAGGGTTTGTCAGTCCAGGCTATCAAAGGCCTTTTCGTAATCTATAACATTTATATGTAGTGGTGAGTTCCATTCGGCTTCAAAAATACTAACAAAAATATTTTTAAAACCTTAAAAATTACAAAACAACAAAGGGAGAAAACTAATTAAGTTCAAAAACAAACAAAAAGGGACCCTCACATATTGTGAAAAGTAATTAAGAGCACAACAAGATTAATAACAAGGGGAAAATACTAATTTAAAAAGTAATTACAAAAGTAAATACTTAGTTATTGCCCCTTTCATAATTAAGCTGTACACGTGGCCTATTAATTATCGTGCTGGGGATGTAAGACTGCTTAATAACGCCTGTATTCGTGCCTCATTTTGCGACCTGAGTGGACCTTATATAACTACTATTGTAGCCCCCTACGTTGAAACAACCATTTTTACAAGTCCTTAAACTTAATTAAAATTCTTAAGTTACAGATCCCTTTTACCACATATTGTTTTATATTTAAACAATATATATAAATTGTTGATCATTTCACATACCTGGGATCTAATATTTCTAGTTCTCTCTCAGCTGATGAAGAGATAAATATCAGGATTGCAAAGCAGCAGCAACTATGGCTAAATTGAATAAGCGAGTGTGGAATAATCTCAATCAAACTGATAAAAAAAAACTGAATGTCTATCAGGCATGCGTGCTTAGCACGCTCCTATATGGTAGCGAAGTGTGGACCACATATACCAGCCAGGAGCGGAAACTCAACAGCTTCCATCAAAGATGTCTACGTCGCATTTTGAGCATTCGTTGGCAATACAGGGTGCCTAACATGGAGGTTTTGGAACGTGCACACATGTTTAGCATATTCTCTTTTCTTATCAAAAGGCGCTTTGGCTGGTTAAGTCATGTACGGAGAATTGGAGGAAGGACGTATCCCAAAGATACTGCTGTATGGAGAGTTGGTAGAAAGGACAAGACAGTTTGGACGACCGCGTCTGAGATTTATTGACGTTTGCAAACGAACCATGAAGGAATCTAATATTGAAACAAACGAATGCGAGTTCATTGCCAACATCGCCAAAAAAGGCAGAAGATACTCGAAACGAGGCCCTTGAATAAAAAGAACAATTCGGAAATCAATAATTTACCGGGATTCAATCTTCTCCTGCGAGAGATGCGGCCGTGATTACCATTCAAGGACTGGTCTAGTGAGCCACTCGTCAAAGTGTAGAACTATATAGCTACTCCATCGTCTCACGAAGACGGAAGGATGCCATATATATATATATATATATATATATATATATAATTCTACGCATAATTCTTATATTAAAATGTGATTAAATGTTTAAAATACAAAGCTAAAGTTTGGTGTGTTTCATTCACAACTTTCTAGTGAGCCACTCGTAAAAGTGTAGAACTATATATCTACTCCATCGTCTCAATAAGACGGAAGAATGCCATATATATATATATATATATATATATATATATATATAATTCTACGCATAATCCTTATATTAAAATGTGATTAAATGTTTAAAATACAAAGCTAAAGTTTGGTGTGTTTCATTCACAACTTAAAAAGAAAAATTATTAATGTTACTTAAAAAAGGGAGAAGTACCTTATCAGTTTTATCACGCGTGGTTATTAAATTAAAAACAGAGCTTTGGCAAAATAGGCAGTTCGCGCCATTACGCCATTTGCGCTTTTCAACAAAAAAAAAAGATATTGAGTGAAGACATTAAGTTCAAATAAATATTAATTTAATTTAACAATATTAAGAAAGCGCTAAAAAGCACCAACAGATATTTGGCTTTTTCCGATAAATTCGATTATGAATTTAATCTATAGATATAATTCGCCAGCAAAGGTTAAACACCACCACGCAGGCTAAATATAGATACGCCAGATTGTGGTTAAATAATGAGCTCACTAGCACGCAAAATATAATTCCCCATAACTACGCTAAATAACATATATATTTTTTTAATAACGCAATTGCGTTTATTGCGTAATATTTTCTTTTCAGAAATGAAATCGTCTCAGTTTAAGTATTGTGTAAAAAAATATTCGGTTTAAAAGTGGTTGGGACATGAGACTATTAATATAGTTCATAAGCAATTCTGCGACGCATGCTATTTCGCAGGTCGACTAGTAGAAATAATTTCTAGATTGTATTTTTAATTAATCATTTTTCGTTAATTTTAAATTCGGATAAAATGTTAAAATGTTTTTCTAAATTGATACTTTCAAATTATTATAATTTTATAAAAAAAAAGAACTTTAATAAATTAAAAGGGCATATTTTATTTTTTGCACATTTAATTTTTTTAGATTTACGTTAAATAATAGAATACAAATATGGTTTTTAAGAATTCGAACGTATTTAAGTTTTTTCGTTTTTCTTTATGATATATGGATACCCTAGCTCAGTGGTCTGCAACTAGCGGCTCTTAGCGACCTGAGTGCCCTCGGCCGTTCGGCAACAAATCGGTTTTGACTCTGAAAAACATGGATCTTGACAGGATCTTGAAAAGAAATTTGATTCTCAAACATTTTTAATCTTCCTATGGCTGATTTTTTACTCTTTCGACTAATGAGTTTTCTGACCACTGCCCTATCTCATTGTTATATATATTGATTAACTGATTATAATGTACTGTGAAACTCCTTTTACCCGCCCCTTCCTTGATTGGGAATAGGTTGTTAACGTTCGAAAACGATCTATTTGCTCTAAAGAATGCACATTTTCTAGAATTTTATTGCAAGAGGTTTCTGGTTTAATCCCTATATATAGGCCGGCATTTTTCCTAGCAGAGAGAGAGAGAGATTTTAGCTGCGGGCTACAATGGCAAGAAAAAGCCATTTAGCTCTTTTGTGTCTGAGAGAAAATGCTAAACACATCTCGATGTTGTGTAAGAGAATTTAATAAGATGCAATTTTTTCACCATGCCAGGGTACATCATCCAAACAGCACGACAGAACCATTGACATGACGCTTTTTTTACAGTCTTCAGGAAATAATGACAACAACTTCCCCTACCACTTTTTTAGGAGAAAGTGTATAAATATTTCTGCACTGTAACAATAAATATTATTCAATGAAATACGGCAACGACGATTTACTGAATGTTTGGTAAAAGAAACATTCGTAGCATGGTAATTGATATCTAAAATTTTAGCTGCAGGTAAATGACTACTGTACTCATAAAACACGATATTTTGACGTTGACACAGTGTCTGAGCTCCTATATTTAAAGGTCTTAAAATTAGGGGACAATTTAGTGGAATTGAACATCTGAAGGGAATACTAATAAAATCAGGAAGTGTACTAATTTTAAGGCCAGTTTAATTACGTTACTTTTTTAAACTGAAAATTAGATAAACTACATAATTTTAAAAAAATATTTTTGCGGCCCATCCAGATATATAGTGGCCTTTAATTAATTTTGTTTTGTTTTAGCATATTGTTTAACCGTTTTTAATATCTATCATTTTTTGTTGATTTTATCAAAGTCTATATCGAAATTTTCAGGCGAAGCACAACCAGCGTGTACAGCGAAGTCTGCAGCCAGAGTGTGTGTCGCTCCATTGTATACGCGCGATAAATGCATTTCAGATAAGTGTGAATGTTACGTAAGTTTCATTCCTAACTCAGATGGTGATCTTTGTCAATGTAAGTGAAATGTTTTTTATGAACGAAAAATACCATTAGTTTTAAATAATAATTGGATTTATAGGTGCACTTCTGAAAAGATTTTTTAAAAAAATATTGATATTGACCCATTCTTCTTTGAACAAACAAGACACTTTATTTTAATTAACACAAATTTATATCATGATTGTCGAACCGTTCTTTGTATGTTAACTCAATATGATTAAATAAAAATGATGAAAAGTATAGTAATAATTTTTTAAAATTTATTTTGTTGTTATTTAACCGATACAGTAAAACCTCCAGTAATAAAGGAGGATAACGCGGGTAAAACATCCTACACAAATGTAGACTACAGATTGGAGTGCACCACGGCTGTGAACGGTGTTACTTACAAGTGGTACAAGTAAGCATTCTGAATTAGTTATCACACAGTCGACACTATGAGAATTTAATCGAACATTCATTTGAAAACACAAATCCATCCTCTTTTCTCGACGATCGATTTTCCCTCTTTTTTATTTGCGACTGTCCATTTTTTTTTTTACGTGACAACAAGCTTGCATTACTTTAAAAAAAAATTTCGTCGACTTTTTACGTGAGAGGGTCGTCAACCTTGCGCACAGCAGTCTGTGGGTATGTCACTTGCAGCTCTAAAGGTGCCGGGCTTTGTATTGGGTCGGGTCCCTGGCCTTTGTGGATCCCTCTACTTCCTACAAGGCTGTAGGTTCTCATTTTGGTCCGCCAGGGGATGTTTGGAGAATCTGTACAAACCAAGAACTAATTTTCAAAGAACCAGCAATAGTCGCAGCAATTAAAAAAAATAGGTAGAATGCGCTCAACAGGACATAATGAAAGGATGACGTATTGTAGAGCAGAACAAGGGATATACAGGCAGAAGCCTAGAGGCAGACGACTCACCGGTCCACAAAGACAGATGGATCAAGGATGTAGGGAAGGACTTAAGCTCATGGACAAGGAAAGGCATGGGGCAATCCGAATGCAAGGATTTTGTGGAACAGGCCAGGGACCTATATTGTTAAAGGGCCACTGATGATTATGTTTGAATGGAAGGATGTGGTGGAGCAGGCCAGTGACATACATAGCTGTAGCGCCAATGATGATGATAGTCAAAAATAAGTAAAATTGCTGAGAAATTTGGAAACGTGCTGAAAACACTGGGCTGGTCACCACTGGAGTAACGAAGACGACAATCCAGGCCCTCCATGATGTACAAGATAAATAATGGGCTGGTCCACACCTCCAGCATTTTGGGAAACTCGTCCCTCTGCCTCATAGACAGCGACGAGGCCATTACAGGCTCATACCAGCGAAGAGGCAGTATAAGAACTGCTCTTTTCTGCCAAAGGCAATCAGGGACTAGAATAAGCATTCAAAAAGAAACATTTGAGGCTACAATACTAGATACCTTTGCTTCTATTGCCTAAAGCTTTCCAACCACCAGTGTCGGATACCCTCAAAAAGTAGCCATTGTAACCAGAGAAATATCCTCATCAACCCCCGGCCCAGAAACATTGCAAATCCCCTCTACATGCATAGGAGCCAAAATGATTAATAAATTGTTCGTGGGCCCTTAATATAAAGAAGAAGTTTTTCCAGTTAGTAAATCAGTTATATTAACTTCTGTTCTTTTCCTGGCTGGTTTGCATCATCGTTTTGCTAATTTACCCGCTCCCCTTCAACCTATTGAGCTGAAACTTTTCATACAGACTAGGTTTCATTGTGTCATTGTAGAACACATTGTTTAAACTTTCCGCCCCCACCGCCAACCTCAAGCTTTAAAAATCAGTTTCTCCTGTTTTTCAAAGGGAAGATACAAGAAATCTGATGACATTAATCCTAGAAAATAGAATTCCCGATAATGCGCTAGATAAGATTGTTTTTAAAAAATATATCGCAAGTGCTTTATAGTATGTACTATTTTCTTTTGTTTTTCTGAAATAGTTGGTGAAATACATCTGCGGTCTAAAAGTAGATTTGTCAATTGTGCATTTGTTAGCATTGGGGGAGGGGGGCAGCAATAATTAATATTCTTATCAAGTATGAATATTTTGTCAAATTTCAGCGCTCACCCCATTGCTCAACATTAAGTTTTTAAAAGGATTTAAACGAAAAAACATTGTTTGAAGGCTTTGTTTAATTTTTCATATAATGGCCCAGTCATTACACGATACTCTCTATAGAAGTGAGCTAATTTAATTTTGTACCAAGGTAAATACGTCCCGAGTTATCCACCCAAAGATGACATTTAATTACCGTGCTTATAAAGATGAATTGTATAAAGAGATGTAGGCTACATTACATCATCTATTTACATTAATTAGATATTAATACTTTTAGTTTACTTTTTAGATTTCCGTCTTATATCTTGTTACTGCAATATTTTAGAGATAACATTGTATTGAATGATGCCACGTCTAAAACTTACACGATCAAATAAACTAATGAAACAGCCGACATTGAATACAGATTTCCATTACAATTGCTGCAAAGAAAGGTCTTAGCGCTGCAGTCACTGTGACTGTTGTGGGTGAATTGAAACCTTTTTAAAACAAGTTTGCCGTATAACACGTTAGAAAATAGATTGAGAAATACAAAGATACGATAAGATTTCTACTTTATTAGTAATCTCGCTAATTCATTACGATAACATTAATCTAACAACTACAATACAATTGACTTAAAATACAATTAGCTAAGATTTCATAATATGATGTAATCCTTTGAAATAAAAAAGTAGTTGAAATGTGTAAATGGGAAAATAACTGGAAAAAATAATTAAAATAAAAGCATCAAACATTATGTTAATCTAATAATTATATTACTCTCTGTATCAGTGCTTTCCAAAACTTTTCATGTTAATGAAACATAGACATTTATCACGACATAGTAAGTCAGTTTGAACATTAATCCATGCATTAAACTATTAGGTATTAAAACATACGGACACAAACAAAAAGTTAAATAACAAAATGATTTGGGACACAGCAACTCTCATGAAAACCTATTATTTACATGTTTAAAATACATGATTAGTTTGAGCATAACATACTATTCCAAAGTTGTTTCGATTATTTTTTTTGTTGCTAATAGAGAACAATTTGCCAGAGATGAAATGTCCGATTCTATCGTTATAAATAAAAAGTGTACAAACCAGAGATTCCACTATGTTCTGACATCTGTGGATTCGTTTAATTGCAATATTAACAACCTATCATCAGTTTATGAAAATATTTATTTGCAGTTTAATTTTTTCCATTTTGAGCTAAAAAATGTTTCAAACACCAACAAAGTAGAGTTTCTTTTAGCGTGTCCCCCGATAGCCTTTGCATGCTTTCGGAAATTATTTGAGCAACCATTGACAGACTACGTCTTTATTGATTTTTAAGCTCAATAAACTATTGGACTTTGTTTAACCGAAGACTGTGTGTCAAGCTAAAATAGGTACCATTCTTTCATTTGTTATTATATTTTTTTCAAACTTAACAGTATGAACAATGATTGTTTTCACTTCCAGACCATTGGATGCACATTAAAAAAGTTGTAATTGTACAAACAAGTCTTAGAACAATTATTAACCTTTGTTTCGTACAGCAGTAGAGCTTCCCTCATTTGATGTTGACGTAGTTTTTTTCTATTACTGCTAAAATTTGATATGTAAATATATATGTATGCCACAGAGTCTAAATTTCAACTTGCAAATTAAAGACTTTTCCAAGGATCGGTTGTAAATGTGGTTAGACACCAAAAACCCAAAATTCGCTAGTAATTATTCAAAAGATTTAAAAATCTATCCTATGATTAGATGATTTTTGTGTGTTAAGATGGGATTTTAATTGAATACATAATTTATTTTTAAGAAAATGCATTTTTTTGATTAAATAAATATCAATCGATTGCCATGATCTCTATATTTATTGGTAAATACATGTGGTAGAAAAGTAAATAAATATTCTGTCAATCAAATAATATATGTTTTAAACACATAAAGACACAAATTAAACTGAAACATTAAATAAAAAAAGACTAAAAATTAATATGTGGATTTCCTAAAATCAATTTTACAAACTTTCTCAGATATTATTTTGCAAGTAGCTTATTGAATTAGATTAATAAAATGGAGTTTAAGAGGGTTTTTTTCGAGACTAAAATGTAAATGTGCTTCTTGCTGACATACATATTACTATCAGACACGCAATATATGTATTGTAATTCTGCCTTTACCTTAAGCATAGAAGTGGAATATTTCGTCAATAATAAATTATACTTTCAAGCCACTCTGATGAACATTTGTTTATTGGTCTGTTATAAATTCCGCCACGATAGTTACATTCATCAAGGGAAAGGAGCCTCTCCACATCGCCGAGTGTTTTGCCTCTACACGTCGCGCCTGACTAGTAAGGTGAACAGATCACCCAAAGCCAAAAAACACGACCGCATATGATCAACGTCCCGACCGAATTACTCTCTGGGCAATCGGTGAAGTGACGAGACGCATCCTCCTCAATGAGAGGAAGATTTCTGCCCAAACCAAAAACTCATGTCTATGTCAATGAGTTATTTAAAGCAGGTCACGGCGACCTTTATAAACCCTCGATACCCACTACTGGGGGGCAAGGTGGGACCCAGTAGAGCGATTGTTAAGAGGCTTGGACGGCACCCACCCACCCCCATGGAAGTCCTCAAGGGGAAGAGGTCCTCTCTCTTGCGTGTGACGCACGACAGGCGCGCGCGAGGCCAACAAGTCACTAATCTTGAAAGAATTAGTGCGAGTGGTCATCCTGAACAGACCCTTGTTGTTTTACAGGTGAATGTGTATGGGATCAGGCAAAAGACACACGAAGTAACCAAATTACTCGACGAACGTGAGGTGGATGTAGCACTATTTCAAGAAACGCTGCTCCACGGCAAGCCGTTTCAAATCACAGGTTACCCGCTCTACCACTGCAAGTGTGGCAGATGCCGAGGCATCGCCACAGCGGTGAGAAATGACCTTGAGGTGGAGGTCATCGAACGAAGAAACTACACGAATACAGACACCCTAACGGTGAAAGCTACGAATCTGGGAAAAAGTCCGCCGTGACGAACGTTTACAACACTCCTCGCAATACGATCACAATACCCACCCGGGGGGAGACATTCTTTAGGAGAACGATAATTGCAGGAGATTTTAATGCCCAGTCACCCATGTGAGGCTACTCAGAACGAAATGCGTCAGGAAAGCACTTGGAACAAGTCTGCCTCGAGACAAACCTCATCAGGATGCAGGACGAAGAGAGTACGCCCACTCTGCTCCATACTGGGCACAGCACAGAGTCCTAACCGGACCTGACACCCATATCAGCGGACCTAGCGTCCAGTCAGCGTATCGAAGTCTTGGCAGAAATCGGGAGTGACCATCTTCCCATATTATTAGTGATTGCTCTTGGCACGACTAAAGCGCGATGTTAAGACGGATTTGACTCTTCCGGAAAGCTGAGTGGGGTGAGTACGAGAAACAAACAAAGAACATGCTCAGTCTGCTAGAGGTTGAGTCATTCGACACTGATGCTGCCATCGAGAGGTTTAATGGCACAATTCTGGGAGTTGCTCGAAAGACAATCCCCAGAACAAATAAGAAGAAAAAATATAGGACTTACTTCCAAAAATAAACTGAAAGATCTCGTAAAGCGAAGAGCAAAAGCCCAAAAAACAGCCACGATAAAGAAGACACCTGCTGCTCTTGCAGGCTACAACCGAATAACGGCTGAATTTCGGGTAGCTGTCTAAAAAGCTAAAAAATCAAAATGGGTCAGTGCATGTGAAAATCTCGACCTCCAGGACGGCAGAAAAGTGTGGAACCTTCTCGGAAATCTCTCTGGCTGGGGAAGGCGAAAAACCTACAACCAATTCAAACCGAAAAAGGCGTCGAGGTTAGCTACGCAAAAAGTGCACAGGCGCCCAACGCTCACTTCACTGAATTGAACAAGAAAGCCAGAGAGACGGAATAACACCGCAACATCTCAGGAAAAGGGGAGCTCGTATCCAACGTATTGGATCCCACAAAGAGCTTTTAACGTTCCCCCTCACAATGGAAGAATTGCACAGCGCATTTGGCAAGTGTGAGAACGAAAAAGCAGAGTGCCATGATAAGGTTCACAACGAGATGTTAACTCACTTGGGAAAACAGGGGAGAGATATTTTGCTGGCTCTCGTATACCGAACCTGGACTAAGAAGTGGAAGAAAGCCTTAGTTATCCCAATACCAAAGGATGGCAAACCAAGTCATTTACCAAGCAGCTTTTCGCCAATATCGCTAACAACTTGTGTAAGGAAAGTAGCTGAACGAATGGTACATTTATGACACTACTGGTTTCTGGAGAAGAACACGTGCTTACCATCGACGAAACGTGGGTTCCGAAAGGGTCAAAAACCCATGGACAAGGTGATCCATCTTGTCCAATCAATGACAAATGAACTCCAAAAGAAAAAATCACAGTTTTTTTACCTCAAGCAAGCGTACGACTGCGTATGGCGTACAGAACTCATGTATAAATTCCAGAAACTGGGAATATCTGGAAACATGTCCGCATGGGTGGAAAACTTTCTAAGAAACAGAACGGATTGGCAATAGCCTTTTAGACCAGCAAGTCCTAGAGGACGGGCTCTCACAGGGGTCCACCCTCAGCTACACCCTGTTACTAGCATACGTGTACAACTTGCAAGGGGAATTAGAATCCGAGAACACGTTGTTCGCAAATGATCTAGTAATCTGGAGCTCGGGAAAGAACGTCAAAACATTGCAGATCCAGCTGAAAAAGACCTAAACAGAATAGAAGCCTATGCAAGGAGGTGGAAAATGTTCGTTAACACGGGCAAGACGGCTTACTCTAAGTTCACAAAAGGGGGAACGCACTTAAGGTCGAGACGAAACTCACCATCAACAGTAAAAAATTTCAATGGGATCTTACTCCAGTATATGTCGGCGTGAAGTTGGATCAGAAACTCCAACTCCATAACCACATACGTGAACTATGCGAGAAGACTTCTAAAAAAATAAGTAGTGGTCTTCACCGACTCACTCTATGCTCTCGAGCATGTGGAAAGGGGCTCGACGGAGACCAAGATGGTAAATGCCATTCTGGAGGCAGTAGACAGCCTCCATGCAAAAGGCGGCAAAGTAGTTCTACAATTTATCGCTTCGCACGTTTAGGTGACGTGACATGACAGCGCGGACTTCTTGGTCAAAGAAGGCACGGCCCAGCCACAACACAACAAACCCATAACTCAGCTGGTAGTCACTGCATTGTTGAAGGACCACTTTAGGAACAAGTGGCTTAGCAGTTGGGGCGCAGGAATACCAGACGACAGCTTGACCGAAAAATGCAGCGACCCAGCAAGAGCGACCTCTGATGGTGACTAAAAAGAAGAGAGCAGAGCAGAGGAGAGGAGTAGCAAGGGTGTTTGGCGCCCGGGGACAAGATTTACGCCAGTGGACAAGATCAATTTTAAAGCGCCCCTTTTCTTTTTTTCAACTCTCAAACCCATTTTTACCAATAATATAATATCAAATCACATTTGGCACCTCGAACAAGCTGGCGCCCAGGGACATCGCTCCCCCCTTTCCCCCCTCGCTACGCCTTTAAAGCAGAGCATAATCATCCAGATGAGAACGGGACACAGCGCGACACGCATTTATCTACACAGACTGGACGACAGAAGTGAACCAAGCTGCCGAGTTTGCGCCCAAGCCGACGAGACGGTGGCTCATTGGTTATCACGTGTCCTAGTGGGGGGACGGGGGCAGACGGGAGAGACCCGTAGGCCTGCCTTCAAGAATTGATTTACGGTGATGCCCAGCAGATGAGGCCAGCCGCCAAATTCATAGCCAGGTTCATAAAAGACTAAAAGTCTCGACCAAAAAGAGAATTGACATTTATAAGTAACATTCATTATTTTTTGGTTTTATCATTACATATGCTTAAATTAACAGGCGCAGCAGAAAATGCTTGTACGTCTTCAAACGGAAATGATAAGTGTATAGCTCCATTGTATCAGTTATTTCAAACGGCTTGACTTCGAAGAAATCTAATATCGAATTCGGAGTACCCCAGGGCTCGGTCCTAGGCCCGGTGCTTTTCACGATGTACATTCAGCCCCTGGGCGCAGAGATCAGGCAGTTTGACATGTTGTATCACATGTACGCGGACGATACACAACTTCATCAATCCGTGATCCCTTCTCAGTTCCCTCAGCTGCTCAGTATGACACAGAAGACAATGGAGTCGGTTAAGCACTGGATGACCATAAACAAGCTCAAATTAAATGATGATAAGACTGAGCTGCTCCCCATCGCGACCGCTCAGAAGCAAAAATCTGCAAATAACACTACATCCATTACTCTCTCAGGTGTGCGTATTGAGTTAGCTCAAATCGCTCAGAAGCAAAAATCTGCAAATAACACTACATCCATTACTCTCTCAGGTGTGCGTATTGAGTTAGCTCAAACAGTGCGGTACCTGGGTGTCTACCTAGATGGAAGACTAACTTTTGAAAGTCATATTAACATGCTATGCAAGGCGATTTTTCTGGAGCTGCGCAGGATTAGTCACATCAGGCCCTTCCTAACAATTGATGCAACAAAGAGGCTGATGTCTGCATTTGTGCTATCACGCATGGACTATTGCAATGCCCTCATGGTGGGTCTTCCAGCTACGCTCCTGGATAAAATTCAAATAGCACAGAATAATGCGGCTCGCATTGTTCTCCGCAAACGTAAGTTCGACCATGCAAAAACACTTCTGAGAGAGCTGCATTGGCTGCCAGTGCGTGCTCGCATAGAGTACAAAATCGCAACTGTGTGCTACCGCTGCTTACATGACCTGGCGCCGTCCTATCTGAAAGAGCTGCTGACGCCTTATGTACCCACTAGAGAGCTCCGCTCATCCGGTAGTGGCAAACTCTCGACACCACGTGTTTGCCTTGAGACTTACGGAAAGCGCACTTTCGCATTTGCTGGTCCAACAATTTGGAATGCCCTTCCTGTCGATCTCAGAAACAACCAGACACTGGAGTCCTTTAAAACCGATTTAAAGACACATCTATTTCGCAAACACTTTCTGGGATGATTGTCAACATTATTTTCCAGTTAATGCATAATGGCTGTGTTGCTCATGGTTGAAATGGCTAGAAAGACTTTGCCATTGTATGCTTGTAATTAGTTTTTGTAGTGTTGCGTTTGTTTTAAATGTGGTAAACTATAGATTTGTTTTTTGTTGACTTTGTACCGTGCTTCGAGCCTTTGGGGATGAAGCGTGTTTTTTAAATGAACTTTATAATTATTATTATTATTATTATAAGCCCGGTGAAAGCACCTCAGAAAAGTGTGTATGTGCCACGGGTTTTACCATTAGTCAAACAGGAGATGCATGTAATCGTAAGTCAATTTTCTCATGCTCTGTTCAAATGATTAGTTTTTAATGGTAGGAGTTGTAAATTAAATCGTTTATTTGATAAAAAATAAATCATTAAATCCCTACTTAAGTTCTTGCTGCTGGGAAGCCCATTTGAATTAAATCAACTTGTTTGTATTTGTTACATTTATGTATTGTTACTTTTATGTATTTTTTTACTTTTATGTATGTGTTAGATCTAATTGTATGTGTTTTACTTTTATGTATGTATTTGTTACGTTTACGTGTTTGTTACTTTAATGTGTATGTTTATTGTATGTTGTTATTTCATGTATTTGTCTTTTGTTGAGACACAATTTTACTTGTAATGTTACTTATAAGTACGAGTTCTGTTTTATAAAATGCTACTATCTTAAATCAACGTCACAAAAACTTTAAAATGTCTTTGTTGAATACAAACGATGACGTGTTTAATGATAAAAATGTAATGTCGCGTTATTCTTTTACCTATATAGTTAATAAACCAATAGTTAAGGAGGATAACTCCGGAAAGAAGTACTACACCAATGAATACTACGAGCTGGAGTGCACCACTCCTGCCGAGGGTGTAACATTTAAGTGGTACAAGTAAGCATTCAAAATGAAACATAATAATAGAGAACATAGTCGCTGGCAAAGTTGCTGGGGGTTAATTATATTTGAATACATTATTCGACGAGATGATCTTTCTCATTCCCAAGTCTTTAATCTACGCTTTCCTCTCTAATTTTGGAATGAAATTGAACCGCTTTACATTATAATTGAAAGAGTTAATTTTTTTTTTTTACAAAGATAGAGCTTTAGTATTTCTGTCAACGATGATAAATTGTGACAAGCATAAAAATATGTCAACATTATATGTCAAAATAATATCCCAATATAATACGTCAATAATATGGACAGTGGTTATATGTCAATATAATATGTCCACAAAATATGTCAACAAATATGTTAATACGTTCACATATTTAATTTAGACAAAATAAAAGGATAAGAAAAAAGTACATCAATGCAACAGTTTTAGGTAGATTCGATTTTTTAAAAAAACTGGTAACCTTAAACAATAAGGCAAAAAGATCTTTGTTGTCTTTAAATTAAACATACTAATTTATAAAGTTAACACTATTGATAAATACTATTTATAGACATCAAAAAGGTAAAATAAATTTATTCAAGTAGTTATTTTTTTTAATTATAATAAAAATTACTTTAAATTAAAGATAAAACTATAATTTAACATATAACAAATTGGCTAGATCAATGTTCCTCTCTTAATTATATGATCGTTCGGAGGCAATAATATCATAGCAGCCGCCACGTCAGGTACTGTTAGAGTAAAAGAAGCATCAGTGATAGCACCAATAAAATACAAATGTGAGATTTATATTAGTGAAATCGGAGCTACTAGTGACGAGACTACTTTGACTTTTTTCGGTGAGTCTTCACTCTTTTGATAAAAAACTATTTTTATAACGATTAAAAAAATGTAGGATATGATCTCAGGCAGGATTACATACATTTTCTAATAATTTCTACCAACTCCTAAATTTTTAAGTAAGTCGTGCACACGTAACAAAGCATTGAAGAGTTCGAAATAATAAGTCTTAAAATTTGTAATGACTTGAAAAAAATAAATAAATAAATGGTTTTCCAGAAAATGTGTCTCTTATTACCTTCTTTAAATATTTAATAAATGAGTGTTAGAACTGTATAAACATGCATATCAAAAATTAAAGCTCAATAGGCTCTCTGGTCTGTTTATTACTGTTACCACTTCCAAAAATTACACGTCATCCTCAAAGGATTCTGATATACACCAAGTAATAGCAATTGATTACGTTTTCAAGAAATTTTATCATTTCAAATTAGTAAATTAGCAATATAAATATAGACGTTAAAATGTTTGAGAAAGGTTAAATGAAGCAGGTGATAGAGTGATATTATCATATTAAACAAAAATACCATAGAATAAAAGCTATTATTCTAAAGAAATCTTTTCTGAAGGAAAAAAAGAGTAATATTACTGCATTAAACCAATGACAAGATAGCACAAACAACTTCTTAAAAATATTTCTTTAGTTAAAATGCTTATCATATCATAAATGATGTTTAAGTTATTCTCCTAATTATTTTCGTATTATGCATGCAGTTTTTGTTTCTTTCAAAGCCCCAGGAAAGGTGTATGCTAATGATGCGTAAAGCGATAACTCAGAATTCTCAGGGAAATGTGACTTAACTGACGCAAAGCGTTCTGTACGTGCAGCAAACTATGTTGTGAAAGAAGACACATGCAGCAAAAGTTAGAACAAAAGTGCTAACTATTTTTGTTGACTAAAAAATATTCAAAGCCAGATTAATATTTATGTAAAATATTTCATTAAAATCATAGAAGAGATTAAAATATTGTTAATTAGATAAATCTTGTTTGTAAATAAATACATACTATTTTATTCGTAACCCCTAGATGGCGCTGCAGTTTTGAGCACGAGTCTGCTAGTGTTGGTTGTGGCCATCTTCTCTCAACTGATGAAGTTCTCTTAAACTGTTCGAGTTGTCCAATGGTTAAAATACATTTAATTCTAAAGCCTGGTATAAATGATAGTTTTTGATATTTATACATTTTATATTTCCTTTATCTGCATTTTTCAAAAAATAAATGGAATCTCAACTGTAACGTTTGCATAATAAGTAAAATTCTTTTACATGTACATGTTTAAATAATAGTTCCAATAATAGGGTTATTTTGAAAATTGTTGAATGGTTTTGTTTAAAAGTTTTAAATATAACATTTAAGGTAACATATTATAAATTACTTAATGAAATTTGTCAAGATTGTTCTTGATGACATGTTGGACGTTAACATTTGAAATAGTTCAAGTATCGAAGTATTAAAAGAAAAATCACAGTTTCATTTATTTTACCAATAGCAGGATACAATTTATGAAATCATAACCTTTCCAGTTAACTTCACTGTATTGATTTCATCATCACTATCATTGGCATTTTTTTTTTACTTCAAAATATGTGACACAAATAAATTTATTGATACAAATAAATTTTTTATTGATACAAATGAACTTGTTTTTGATATAAATTAAATTTTTATTGTTACAATGAATATTTGACCTGTGGTCATGCAGGAAATGATTCCTGTTTGATTATTACTCAATTGATTACCCAATGACTTCATTTCGTTTTAACCAAATTTTTTTTACACGTCAATGACGTTAGTATTAATCCTTGCAAATGAGAGACGTCACATAGGAAAATGGTGTCGGTGGGCCATCGAGCGTGAACTCTTAATGCCACTCCTTCTCGACACAACGTCAAACGGGCCAAATGCCATGTATCCCCTACCAGACCATGCGGATGCATGTCAGGAACATTCCCTCTGGCCTGGGGGTCGTCCGTTCAACCGAAAACGCTGCATTTAAAGCGTTTGCGGTTCACTCCCCTAAGAGTCTGGGTGAAATTTCTCCCCCTCTGGGGGATTGGTGTTGCGTGACCACACCCACCACCCACGAAATCTTTCAGTTGGGACGAAAGCGTGGACGAAACTGTCGCCTATGAGCGGCTTTCTCACGGTCGCGTAGCTAAAATCATTGCCATGGGTTTTAGCCGCCACCCAGACATCATATCAATTAACGGCAACAAGTTATCATTTTACGTCTTTACTACTCCCGTTGCTTTGGGATTCATGCGTCGGCCGGGGTTTTTTCTTAGCTTTGGGAGAGTGACTTCACTACTAGTCTGCCACGGTGACTGGGTGGCCAAATGGTCTAAACTGAGCAAACCTCAAGTTGGTGGTCTGGTGTTCAAGTCCAGCCAAAGGCAAGTCAAGCAAAAACATCACCCCGGGTGGATGAGACTCGTTAAACTTGGTCGGCAACTCATCTAAGAGAAGGAAACTCTGACTTCAAACCCGGAGTTGGAGTCCCGTAAGGCGAAAAAAATGACAATTCCTGCAACCAAACCCATCCCTTGTCGTCTTGACGTAGAGTCTTGCCACTGGATATGGTGGGCTCGGACGAGAGAGTGAGGTAGACGCCGCGCAAATCTTCTTCACTTTAAACAAAGTCATCCCCGCAAGCCATCAGTCACCAGACGACTCGATGGTCCTTGTCGATCCTCGACGAACGAACAATAATAATAGTATGCAACGCCACGAAGACGCTAAGTCCCACGTGGATGCCCTCAAGTTTCCTGGGAGACGCTCAGCTTTCGCGGTCGAAAAATTAGAGAAACTATTTTGATTTCTCTGAATTTAAAATGTGTTGTCTTTCTATGTCTTGTATGTTATGTCTCTGAAATTTATGCTTAATATAAATAATGTTAACAATGCTTTCGCTATATATATGTCGTGATTCCTTTTGATATGTCTTCATAAAACTAAAAACAAAAAAAAACCAGTGATTCTTCTGTAAATGATATCCTCTTAACCATTTTTCTTTACCCACCTGTGGGAACTAAAACACAGTCACTTGCAAGATGAAATTTATAAGGCGGGCAGATGGTGAAATAGCGAGGGACCACATTTGAACCATGAAATTAGCCAAATGGTTAGTGCCATCCCAATCAGTCAGTATATATACGTTCAATTTTTTAAAATTAGTATTAAAATTTGATCAGAATGTCAATATGTCACCAAACCTTCATTGCAAAAGTACAATCACGACCACTCCGGTTTCGGGATTGTTATCTAAAACGGGATGGGCCCTAAATTCAATGTTTACAAGATTTATAAAAATCTGATCTTTTATAGGAGACAATTTTCAATTTTAATAATTATTTAACGAAGTGTTTTTATGCTGGGTCTTCGCTTATAATGCGTTATGAGTTTTTTTTTCCGAATTAAATCCGAGCTTAGCGGGATATATCTGTTAGTTTTATAAAAAGAATACAATTTAAACATTGGATTGTAACGCTATTCTGATATTTGTGTTGAAAGTATCGGACTAAATAGTTTAAATGAAGCGACTGTAAGTCAAATATTATAAAGTTGGGAGTGTATAGATTGACTCGAAAATTTCAAGTACAAGCTTTATACTTTGGATAAAAGAAAAAAAAAACTGATTTAAAGTCCATTTGATTACTTTTAACTTTTCATCTCTAAAATTCTATCTTTATCTCAAGTTTTATCTTGATGATCTTGTTTTAAAAAAAAAGACATTTCTTTACTGATAGCTGACACACGTTACGTTGATCTGTCCGTGATTTAAACAAGCTCAGATGAATGTCAACAAATTACTTCATTAAACCTCAACGACGAAACGTTGTCACTACATTTTCGGCAATAATGAGACTCTACTTTCAGCAAGAGTGTGACTCTACTTTCGGCAGTAGTGTGACTCTACTTTCGGAAGTAGTGTGACTCTACTTTCGGCAGTAGTGTGACTCTACTTTCGGCAATAGTGTGACTCTACTTTCGGCAGTAGTTTGACTCTACTTTCGGCAGTAGTGTGACTCTACTTTCGGCAGTAGTGTGATTCTACTGTTGGCAGTAGTGTGACTCTATTTTCGGCAGTAGTGTGACTCTACTTTCGGCAGTAGTGTGACTCTACTTTCGGCAGTAGTGTGACTCTACTTTCAGCAGTAGTGTGACTCTACGTTCGGCAGTAGTGTGACTCTACTTTCGGCAGTAGTGTGAGCCAGAGGCGTAGCGTGGTGGGGGCAGGGGGGACAGATGTCCCCGGCGCCAGCTAGTTAGGGGCGCCAAAATGTGCTTTGATATTATTTTATTGATGGAAATAATGGGTTTGAGAGTTGAAAAAAAGAAAAAGGGGCGCTAAAAATAGATTTTGTCCCCGGGCGCAAATCTTGTCCCCGGGCGCCAAACACCCTCGCTACGCCACTGGTGTCAGCTACCTTCCGCAGAAGTAAGACTTTATTTTATAAAGAATTTAAATAAAAACTTTCAAATGTAATGGTGTTTCAGTATCAGAAGGGGTTTTTTTTGTGTGTGAAAAACTTTCTTATTGCCTGTTCTTTGTTATGTTTTCTCACATTTCAGTCACATATTTCAGTGGTTGACAAAGACTTTTTAAAACATATTCTAAATATATATACCCTGTCTTGTCTTGAGAATGTATTGAAAAGAGGTAGTCGTACTAGAACTCCTGGTAGCTGTCACACTACCGTGAACTAGGAATTTGTCAAAATACTGTTTTTCGGGTCCTCATGTCCAACCCATTATACCTACTTCTTAAGCTTTTGATATCTATACATACTTCTTAAGCTTTTGATATCGTTGTCTTGGATGATCTGCGACTGAAACAACACTCATCACGTTAATACTTGTGGATAATAACAAGTCATAAAAATATATTTATTCTATAAACTTGCGTATAAACACACACACATTTTCTGTGTAATCCATTCCACTCTTAAAAACACACTCACGGGAGTTTCTTCCCACAGAACGTGAACTCCAATGGGATCTAACATTCCTCTCGATCTTTCACAGCTTATTTTCAACACAATAGCTTATAGTCATCTCCTTTTATTTAACCACACTTTAGACACAGATCTATAAACTCATAGTGACAAAAACTGACGCTGACATCAGTGTTTCTCATACAGTAGACAGATGCCCCAATTTTCATTTTAGATTTACTTCCCCAGTAGAATCATTCAAAACGAATTGTCGAGGTAAGTTAACACTATCTCACTATATACTAAATTGACAATAATTTAAATCTTTGAAAATCATAACATACTTCCATAACTTCTCATAAGGCATTCTTGTACCTTTTAAAATACTATTATTAATAAATGTTCAATCTAAATATACTATACCGATCTAACTTCCAAAATATATCAATATATTAACAGCAATAGCCATTCTTTAAAATTACTTATATTTTGAAAATACCAACTTCGTTCCAATACCTTGCTCTCTAATAGCCTCCTCTGTTTTCATAAACATTTTTACTTTGTAATCACGGCATTATAAATAATGCTATGGTTTTTATTTTAAAAAAAACAATCTTGGATATAATTAATTATTTATCACAACTTCATCGGATTCATTTTGTATGTTCTGAAAGAAATATATTCAGAAGCCTGATATATTTATCTACAATTTGTGTATAAAATCAGGACATTTAGAATCTAAAAGAAATTGACTTTTTTGTGGAGATATTAGAAATCTGAAGGGGAAAATAAAAATTCAAGTAATGTTAAAATAATTTCTGAAACTATGATATTATAACAATAATGACTTTGTTAATGATTCTCTGTAAGGTTAAAAGAATGTACCCCTGGAACAATTCGAAAGGAAAGCACAGGACTCTGATGAATGGAAAATTCGTGTGGACGGCCTATGCACCTGACGGGGTAAAGAGGCATAAAGGAAGAAAGAAAGAAGAATTTACCTCTTTTAAGTCAAACACCAAAAGGAGATAGCTTGATAAAGAAACATCTTTAATCACATACAAGTTGTTTTTTCCTCAACATGGTTTCGGATAATGCTCAAACTTTGTTCACTATTTGCATTGAACAGAATCATGAAACTTAAAATGTTCTGTTTAAAGTGATCGTTACGAAAAAGTAATAACTATTTTATATGTAGTAGCATTTCTTTTCAACATTTCAACATTTTTTTTTAAAGTCCGTCATAGCCATAGAGATGATAACTATCAACTTTTGAAAGTCATACGCTCAAACACAAGGGGGATTGTTCAACTAAAAACCATTTTGATTTACCTTCCTTCGTACCCCAAAACAACGGCAGAAATATGTTATTAATAAAGGATTTTGGTCCATTTATTATAGAAATATCAAATAAATCCTTATCTCAAGTTAGTGGCTCAGTCAAACTCTTCCTAGTTTTACTAATAGATTATTACTGTATGGATTCATTGGCTAAGTAAACTTGATCTTGTTTGGATTTGTTTTTTTCAAATAGAACTTGTTTTTTCACAAACTAATCATTTGTAAAATGTTTTTTGCCCACATTCGACTACCTTTATTCTTTGGATGTCGTGTACTGCTACTCATTTTTTAAATTTACTCATCATATGATGCATACATTGTTTCCCAAAGAACGGCATGAAAGCAATGATGACCAGAGGATGAGATGACCATAGACTTCTAACATTTGAAGTATTGCGATTTTTTTATTGACCTCGTCCACATTGTCCCTTAACCACTGCATTCACCTTCCCTGAACAGAGACTTCACCCTCCTCCTATTCCTCTCAGTGTTTTCTAATCTCTAAATCATATCCCTATCGTAATTATTCTTACCCATGGTTCACTACCTGGCCCGAAATCATTCATAAACAAATTTTGATATTCTTTTCTTCAAACAACACCCACACATAGTACCCATTTATCTTATTCCATTACCAACCTAAAACATCACCATTTACACTTAACATGTTTTGCAATTTCTGATCTCATTTCTTTACATCTTATCTAGACCAAAATCCTCTCAATACCAACTACAATAATTGCCCACCTTTACCCCTTGATTAATCTTCTAGATCCAACAGTCTTGTGTTTCTCTATCTTCTTCCCATCATTATTTCAAATCAGAATTCCTGACTATTCCAAATTATTAGTTTTCAGATACCAAAATACAGAACGTGGTTTGATAGGAGCTGAAACAACGTGTGGGATAATTAACGACCCAAACTGCTTAACAACCGATGTGTAGGATTGTACGTACGTTCGCCCATGTACCAAAATGTACCACCTCCTACATTACTCTTTGCCACTCAATGTGTTTGAGTTGAAGTGTAATTGATTGATTGATTGGATATTTATATAGCGCTGGTATCCATGCTACTTTAGCATGCTCACTGCGCTATGGTTTTCTTAAATGTAGTTAAACAAAAATTGTTTAAATGTTTCTTAAATGATTTTTTATCATTTTCACTTCCCCTCAAAGATTGAGGCAAACTTTTCCATAATATTGGCGCTATCGCTTCAAGTCCGTAAGACTTTTTTCAGTGATCATCCACACTAGGAACTCTCAGTAAGTTCTGTGTTGAAGATCGCAGGCTGTACAAGGATGCATGTTTATAAATCAGTTCTTTTAGATATTCCGGTGCTGACCCATCTATGCAGCTGTACGCCAGGGACAGAATTTTGTAGTTAATTCGCTCACTCACTGGAACCCAATGGAGATCTCATAGAACTTGGGTGATGTGGTCAGATTTCTTTATCCGCTATACAATGCGTGCTGCAGTATTTTGTATCTTTTGGAGTCTCTGAATTTTGTCCTGAAATAACTATTACACAAACAACTATTACAGTAATCTAATCTTGACTGGATTAGAGTTACTGGTTTAGCATTGGCTGTTCTATTATTGAGTTCAGGGTGTTGTAATGACTGTGTACGATGTCGACACGTCAGGAAACGTAATAAGGAACATTGAATAGCCATAAGCTTATGATACCCGGTTAATACAGTGCTGAAGATGGCGTTTGTATTAAAACTCCATATGTAAATAAAAACCATTTTAACAGGATTTATGTCAATAGCTAGAAGTACAATGTAATTTGATACAGACATCCAAACATATGGCACTTCATAAGATGGCAAAAATATTGAACGCCATGTTACAAGTACCAACAGAAAAATATTCCATGCTGGTCAAATTACTTACTGTTTTTTTTAAAATGCATTTATATGGTGAAAATATCGGTAAATATCACTTTTGTTTTAAATGGCAAATAAAAAAGATTTTGATAAACTATGTTGTTATCTATGTTCATTTAAATATCAATCAGAGGGAACAAGCAAGAAATAATAAGTTGATTCATAAACCATTTAGCAGTCACAGATTACAAATTTAGCCATACAGCTTTATTAAGGTGTGGCTCAGTGAATGGACTTTTTATGGTTTGGATTTTTAAATATTGATTTTCTATGTTTTAAAATTTTAAAACAAATTTGAAGGAATAATTACATTCATAAGTTATTCACGGTCGGTGTTACATTTTCATGAGAAGTTTTATAACAGAGTTGTCAGAAATGGTAAGCACGCAAGGGTACGAGTTCATGCTATAAGTTTTGGGGGGTTTTAAAAACTGATAAAAAAGAATGAATTTTTGTCGGTTCATTAATTGAATAATAGTTTTATTATTTATATGTTTAAAGAATGAAACTAAATGTCAGCTCAAAATACAAATGAGATAACGTGTCGGAGCTTAAGTGCTTTGTACGTGTTTCGTTGAATTCACTATTGTGAAGATGTGTTGCAGAAAATTAATCCTGGCGTATGTAAGGCGACTATAGTAAACTATAGATCTAACACTAGTTTTGCCACTGGTTGGATCTTGTGTTTAAAATAATGTCTCTATTATTCACGTACTATTGGCATTTTTAAGCTTTCTCAAGCCTTATGAAACATACATTTAAATAAATTAAAGTATTATAATGTACTATACACTCTGCTATATTTCATTTGTAATTTTGATAACTTCATTTCCTTCAAATTTAAACTTTGTGAAACGCATCCTCAAATATTTATAGAAAAAGAGTTTCGCGCGTTATGTGTCTGTACTATTTTTAACTTGTAGTCAAACTTTTTTTTTTAAACACAATTAATTTTGTTTAGTTAAATACAAAAAGATACTAAACGTGAAAGCATTTTCCTCTTTTGGATTGTTTAATGTCCCTAACTACGATTGTATCTACAACTCTATTTACTCTAAAGTCTAAGGCAATGTCATTTAACAACATTATTGCATTGTTGGGGGCTTTGAGATCTTGTCAAGATTGTAAATGAAAAGTTCGTAATCTCCTGCACGTGACATATCGTGGTTAGTTAGATACAAAACGAGATCAGCGTAAGTGTATCTTCGTTTCCAAAGGTGTTTTTGTTTTTAATTTGACGCTTTGTTACTCAACAGTCTTTCTTATAAAATTAAGGAAGTAATGAAATGATAAGCTAAAATTTTTATAAGGGATAAATTTACAAATTTCGAGCCTAAAAAAAGAACATATAATCTAACGTGATTTGGAACCTTCAACAATATTATTATGTTTTATATATTTACTAATAGATTGTAATGTCAGACAAAAGGCACATTTTTACATGACAATAGTTTTGGCCACTATGCATTAAAATATCAAGATTCTCCAACGGTCCTTGTGTTAGTGACTCACTGCTCTTAGCTGTCTGAGTTTACCTTCATGGTCTATGTCTTGCATTTATTTATGGAGTTAAATGCACTGAAAAAAACGGATGGCCTTTGCCTAATTAGGCATAACAATTGAATTAGATCATTGGTTCTAAACCTGTGGGTCCTGACACCTCTGCCTTTCATCTATTACAATTGATGGAATCAATACAATTTCGCTTTGCTTGATATATATTGATTATCCATATTGTTCTTGTTATTTTGTTACAGGCTCAAATAATTCGATCATTAATATTGTAAGGAAACCTTGCTTGCTCTCTGCTAACCTTCATCTATATCTGGCATTCACTAAGGAAAAAACTCAGGCGATAACATTTGATGATTATAATCTTGTTCTTTATTGAGCTGACACTTCGCTTATACTTTCTCTCATCTGGCAACTCTGACTGCCCTCTTCTCATACCGTCGGAGCTCTCCAACACTGTCCGCTTCTCTGTCCGGTTGCGCTCTATCCGTCCCGTCCAGAGGACCCTATTTATAAGTCCCTGGTCCATAGAGTTCCTTTCCCAGGTCTGCACTCGCGTCCGAACACTCCACAATATCGTATTGTTTTGAAAATTGGCCTATCCTGATCATAAGCAAAAATCTTACTTTTCTTATTCTCATATATCGATATTTTTATTCACTTATACTTTGCAGCTGCACAAGCTGAAAGACTTTAACACTGTACTAAACTAACATTACATCGATATGAACGTCTATATATTGAATATAGTTCTTGGTCTGTGATAAACGTGTGCAATCGGTTTTCAAATTATATTTCATCATAAAAGCATGATTGTTTAAGTAGAGATAAGTAAGTGTTCATTATAAATTGTATGATATCATAATGCTTTAAAAGATGCGTTTTGGCATAAATGTTAATCCAGTAGATTCCATGCATGTATTTTGATTTAGATAAAATGAAAACTTAAAAAAAACAACAAAAAAAAAAAAATATTTTTAAAGAAAAAATTAGAAATTTATCAGTTGCATACAAATAGTGGACATTTCATAAATCGAGTGCGTTTCTAATTTTGTAACACAGTTTTGGGAACAACAGAGAACATTTATTTATTTTAAAAAAAAAAAACCACTTAGCCTTTGTTTATTAAATCCTATCAACTTTCTCTGTTTAATGTGAGGATACTATATCTTCCCCAGCTTTTTGAACTATTTTTTTTTTTAAATATTCATTTTTAGATGGTAATCCAGTAGACAGAAAATATATATTTAAAAAACCTTTTTTAAATATAATTTAAAAAATCTAGTATTTCGATTATCTTGTAAATGCAATTTTTGGCAGTAGTTAAAAATGAATTCTATGGAATGGCAAAAATTGTTTAAAGTTTAATATCGAAGAGCCAAGTTGTAATTGATCCGAAGCAAATTACAGTAGTTTGAAAAACTAAATTAACATTTTCATCCACTAAATATTGAGAATTTGAACTATATTTTTATACGATTTCCTTTACACAAAAAATCACACATTAATAATATATGATGTTTCTTGTAAAAAAAAAACTCACGTCTTCTTAAAAATTATGTAGGTTACATACTATTTATTAATAAATACCAATTTTTAAAACCCTTAAAAATTTCTAACCCTTTGGTAAAACTTGGAAATATTTAGAAATAAAAGTGTGTTTTTTGGTTTGTCTTTTTTGTTAAAAAAATAAAACTATTTTTGATTCTCTTTTTTTGTGATGGATACCTTTTTTGAAATCATTTCTCTTTAAATCTTTAAAAAAATATTTTGTAGTAAATTAATTACTTTTTTATGCAATTTCAAAACACATTATTCTTCAATAGAATAAAAGAAATATATATTTTATAACACACTTAGTCAAGCAGATACGTCCCCTGACTTTTTGTGGCACTCTGCTACTTTTCGGTTTTTCTCTTCCCTACCAAGCAGTAAAAGTTGATAATTTAAATTAATTACAGCACAACTTTAAGACCCTAAATATACGAGTCAAATGCAGTTTTTCGAGTTGCAGACCTCACACGATGGTTCTGAGGTCAAGTGACACAAAAAATCTTAACTAGCATCTCTCCCGTTGCTCTCCACTTAAGTGTATTATGATGCAAAACTAAATTTAACTATGTATAAAAATGCATACTTGCATTTTGAATTGATCAAAGATATTTTCAGATGCCTATAAAGTTTTAAGGGGCGAGTCTAGGCAAGGGAGTATCTCTCGCCAAAAACGCTACCATAAGGGATCTTAACTGGAATGAAATTAGTTAATATTGGGCTGGTGGAAAAGTTAGCGATTTCCTGTTGTTGTAGCTATTTCTAGCATTTTCCACCCAAATGTCTGAAATTTTTTCATCAGTGCAGCTTCATCCCCTGTAGAACCTTGGCCTGCTCCACCACATTCTTCCATTTGGATAGATCCATCGCTTTCCGCCTTCATGCCCGCAACCCCAAACCTTGTAAGTCAATCCATCTCAGTCATGATCGATCGGTGAGCCGTCTGCCCCTAGGTTTCTGCCTGTAGATCGTTTGCTGCTTTAGAATCCGGCATCATTTCAATGTGTCATGTGCAGGACTGTATGCCTTCTTTTTATTTTGCGACTATTGGTATTTTTACTATTGATAAAGCTTTTGGTTGTACGTATTCCCAAAACAAAACTGTATATCATCGGTCATATATTGATCAGGTTCTCTGCTTTTCTGGCAGGAAACAGGACTCATTTTCTTAAGCTACTTCTGGTCTTATGATTGCCTTCTTTGTTCCCCTTGATATTTGAATAGTGGTGCTGAGTGGCCGAGTGGTCTGACTTGATCAAATCTCAAGTTGGTCGTCTGGCGTTCAATTCCAGCCAAAGCAAAAAACATCACCAGCATGCCGAGTGTTGTTGCTCGTCCATCGAGTCATCCGGTTAGTGGGAGGATGGGTTATGGTGCGCTCGTAGGGGGCTTGCAAGACTGATCCGTGCTCTGAATAATCTCTGGCATCACGGGCAAGGGATAGTTGCTGCAGACCGTGATCCAATGTTGCTCTTTTGGGCAATCCTGCGTGTCTCAGCTGTGGTTATCCTATTTGCTTTATGGGATTTAGCCAGCAGCTCTCCACCTGGCTCTGTCCTGGACTGTCTGCACCCATTGAGTAGGGTTTATGCTGAAGGCCTTTAGTGCCACTTTCAGTGAGACTTTATAACGCTTTTTTTGGACCTCCTTTGGAGCGATTGCCTGTCGTTAAATTTCTAGAAACATAAATATGATTCACAAGCAATCTTGTGCTACCTGTCGACACAACGTTTGTCATCTTTGCACCCCAAAAATAATATATTATCTAATATGATTCAAAATTTGTAAAATATAATAGATATAATAATTATAAATTTAATTCTTTTAAATATATATATATGCGGGGGGGGGGGGTGAAAAAAATAATCTTGGGGGTGGAATATGAAATTTAAATAAAAATTAAATCACATTATTATTTATAATGTCATCTTTGCACCCCAAAAATAATATATTATCTAATATGATTCAAAATTTGTAAAATATAATAGATATAATAATTATAAATTTAATTCTTTTAAATATATATATATGCGGGGGGGGGGGTGAAAAAAATAATCGTGGGGGTGGAATAGGGAATTTAAATAAAAATTAAATCCCATTAGTGTTTATAATGGCTACATCACAGTTAAAAATATTTAAAGCAAAATTGATCACTTGGATAAATAATATTAAATTAATTAGTTATGGAGTTCTAATTTTTTAGTGGCTTCAAGATATATCTTTCAGTTCGATATTGATTAAGTATTCAGTGATTTGTTAAATTACTACACTGGGTGGGTTATTTTACATACAGTTATATAATGGTAAAAATTGTATTGACATTAGTTTAATTTTTTTAATCACACTATCGAGCTTAAATAGGAAATCAGTCCAATTATTATTTTACCTACGTGCAGTATCTAATTATATTTAATGAATGTTATTGATTTTTATAATAAATTTTGTATATAATAGAATTAGCTTTCTTTTTTTAACCAAGATATTTGGAACTCTTTTGATGATTTCCAGAATAACGATACTATAAAACAGAGTATAATTTCCGGCAATATGTGGTATACAATTATTTCTTTCAAATAACATGCATTTAAAATAAAAATTACATTACCTAATACTGTGTTTATTTATACTTACTCATTCCGTCAAAGCATTCATACATATATTGACCCAATTGAGTGAAACGTGTTTTCCTGATATTTGGTGTATCTTGTTTCAATATTGTTTCGACTCCAGAAAGGCATGTTTATTAAGTCAACGTAAAGATTTTCATCTCATCCAGAGATGGCGAGTTCTTGATGAAACAGGTCGTCAGCTGTGACACTATGTTAAAGTTCACAGAACCAAATCAAAGCGTTTTTGGGTTCAATTCTCTTACTGACAACAAATTTTCATTACTTAAATTCCAAGCGACAAGTAGAGCCAAAAGAAACTTCAAGTGTGGTGTTTCAAAGTTAGACAAATAACGACACGACATACGGTATCCTGACTTTGAACTTTGAACCCCACATATTGTCACCTTTTTAGAGTAACCAGAGATAACGGACTAGAAACTAGGTGGGTGGACAATTAAGTATTGAAATATAAATAATGTAAGAGAGGCTAATAAATGCATTTCTAAGAAATGGTTGTCAATGGTACGACTAAATAGTACGTTTTGAGATTATACGAACGAAGTAGGATCAAATGCATTATCTTTTTATTTTTTTTAACTCTGAAAGTTAACTATAAGTGTTTCCTTCAGATTTAAATAACAGTAAAATAAATTTAGCCAGTAAAACGCTTGTTAATTAAATTAAATTCACCAATTCTTAAGCTTTGTTTAATAATTCAAATATAATAATTTTCATCCAGTTTAACGTGCATACATGCATTTATCTGATTAAATTTGAATAGCTATTAACTTTTCAAGTGATATTTCTTTGATATTTAATACACGTTTCAGTGTTCAGTGGTTTATTTGCACTCAAAAGTCAGGATCATCCTGATGAGGAGGTCAATAAACTTCTGTTAGGGCATCGTTGAAGGTTATAAAGGCATACTGTTATATAGAGCTTTTTTACATAATTTTTCTCGTGCGTGCTCTCTGATTGACCCCGCATGAGACGCTGTGTTAACAGATGGGTGTGGGTTAGTCTTTTGACCTGTCGTGTTGATGGCGACAGCCACTAAAAATAATTAATCTGTTCTAAATAGTAGTTTGTAGAATGATTGTGATGGTTCTAGAAATGCTTCGTAGCTTCTGGAAGGCAGGGCTTACGCGTCGGTAGACCCACCTATATAAGGGATTGACAGGCACGGAAGGAAGGAGATTCAGATAGAAATTATTAAATTTACGAGACGTGTATAACTCTTTGTGTATTTGTGTGCTCATATTCATATGTGTTTATGTCACATTTAATCATTCATTGGCACATTATACGAACTGTGTTAACTTTGTACCGGTACAAGATCTACCATACTGTAAGTTGAAGAATGTCATTATATTTTCTTTTCTTTTGTAATTATCTTAAGACTTAAAAAATCTTATTAATTGTAACTAGAAACTGTTTTGGGTGTCGTATCTTTAATATTGTTGAATCTATGGTATCGTCCTTTGTTAGTCACTGTTTACAACGAACCAAATGAAAATAGGAGATTAATTTCTCCCAATAAAAGTCAGTGCATAACTCATACCAACGATTCTCCATAGCCTTTTTGTTTAACAACATATTTTGCAATAAACAGAAGTCCCTCTTCACAAACAAAAGAGTATATTTTTGTGCCGACCATTGATAGCTAGAAATATCATATTATAAAGTTATGATACACAAGTGGCATCATTAGGGGGTACGGGGAAACGAGCCTCACCGGCTGAGCTCCACTCAGGAAGGGGACACCCAAGAATGGCATCAATAAAATGAATTTTATGGACGGACATTCTAAATCTTGAAAAATAAAAGTACGGAATATTTTTTTTTAGTGGGCTATAAATGCTTTAAAAAATAAATGATCCGTACGACTATATTTCTATGACTATATGTACTTTTTCCAAGTATAACATACGTACGTTTCTATGCCAATGACTGTCATTTGACCCTTAATCTTGATCCTGTTATTAATCGTTTTAATTGTCATACATTCTCAAAGTTTTCCCTTCATTGTGAGTATAAAATTTTAAAGCAAGGCTCAAAACATATTTCTATCATGGCTCCTTTTTTTTTTAAGGGCACACTAAATTTTTTACGGACATTTACGGCCAAGTCATTTTAGATCAAACTTTTACGGAATGTTCGTAAATGTTCGCACTTTTGGCAACAATGGTGACACCAAATTGAAAATAGCAAAGTAGTCAGAGATCACCTGAGTCGGTTTCATAACATATTTATGATAAATACAAAAGCAATGGATAACTAGAACCGCAATTTTGTGCCTAGATTGTCCCCATCTCCTCCTATCATTAAGTCTGCTCAAGTTTCTCACGATATGGGTATCTTTTGCTTCAAGTAAGAAGATCTTTTCTAATAGGAGTCTTTCTGGTATTGGGAGTTTTACCAGATGAAGTGTTAAGGTTAACTTGAATGAAGTGATTAACAGATAAGGGGGGCCAGAGGCGGAGTTAACGGAGTAATTCACTATTTTCATCTCGTATATGCAATGCAACAACGTACCAGTCGTGTTCTTCTTCATTCATCAATAATAGTTTCCCCTCTGCAAAGGTAGCAAGTAGTTACAGTGTTCATAGCGACAGAAATAAGCGAGATTGCAATTGTACCAAAATTGGTTTCACATTATTAAACATCGCATTTTATCTTTAAAATAAAAATGCATGCATTTTAAGAAAATAAAAACAAAATAATTTCTACTTTTTAATGCATTTAATTTCGTATTTGATAGACTATTATTTTTTTTTAAATTATGAAAAATATTTTTTGAAACACTTTGCAAACTGATATCAACTTCCAACTTTTTCTTTTGAGCTTTCAGTGGAAGCAATTTTTAGAAAATCTTATTAGTTTTTACCATTCTCTATTACACTATAAAGGTGTCAATTTAAATCTCATTCTATTGTTTTCCTTTGTAACTTTAGCATTCAATTTAATATTTTTTATCTATTGAGTATCCTCTTACATTTCCTCTTATATTTTAAAACGTTTCAGTCTTTTCTAAGATAAGAAGATTCCACTGCTATATTCAATGATGCCTAGACAAAACGAAGCTAGAATTTATATTGAAACATATATATCAAGGCGTAAAAGTACATCGCTGCCCTTACTTTTTTAAAAATAATTGTTTTCAACTGACTAAAATTATATTATTTATAAAACAATAGTTTTTATTCTTGAGATTAATAATAAGAGGTTTTCCTATGCAGATGAAAACAAATTGCCAGAAAAATAGAAGATAATTTTAGATTTTTTTAGCAAAAGCGACGAGACCTTTTTTTTTATAAGTTAACAATCAAATTTCATTCTAGAAAATTAAATTGTTAAAAATTTACAAAAACAACAGTTTGCTTTTATAAATTCACAAACCAATTTTCTGAACATGTGTCATTTCTGATATAACCAGTAGTCACATCGTCATCATTACATCATCAAGTTTTCATTTGTATCATAGACTATAAAATATACATATATTTCCGATTGTAAAATACAAAGAATAAAAAATATAACCGCTAAAGATTTGTTTTATAAGGAGAGTCTTTTTTGAAATTTGATGTTTTAGAATTGCAAGATGTTACATTTAAGTGTACGAATGACTTTTCTAAAAAATATTTATCGGGTGTATGTAAAATTTAATTATCAAATGTTTATTGGTTGTTTTTTAAGCACTCAATTAACTCATGAAATGTATAATTTCATGTTTCATCGGGAAGTGGGACTTTGATTTGATATATTTTATCTAAATAAAAATTGTATATGTATATTAAAAGCTCGTTTCAAATTTTGGAAATAAAAATTAGCAATAGATCAAAAGATAATAATTATAAAAAAGAAATAAGATAACATAAATGGAAAGACGTTAATTATTAATAAAATGAACATAAAGTATGAATTAAAGATTATGTCTTTAGGGAGAGCACCTTCTTGAGAAATCAGTTCAATATTCTCAGTTGTGTTAAGGTTGCAGTTAGAAGAACGAAAAGAGATGCTGTGATCGATGCGGTGCCACCTAGGAATAAATGAATAAAAATATATTGTATGAATCTGCTTTAATTTTGCTTCCGCTTCATTGACACCTTTAGAATTACCAACGCATATTAAATAATTGAAGGACTGCATTTAAGCTATCTGAATGAAATAGTATAAAGGGCATTTTGAAGCTTGTATCAAAATACAGGACTATAACATATAAATATTTGGGCTTAGAGCCTTCTGCAGCAAACATGACCAATAAAAGTACCACAAGAAGCAGAGAACAGTAAAAACAAATTAGATATCTCCTTTTTTGTTGTCAGAAGTAGAATTACAGGAAGTGAAAGAATATAAATTTTGTTACTGTGAACAAAAAAAAGATCTTCTTAATGGTACCTTTCTCTCAACATCTCAGACTACGTTACCTCTGCCAGCTTGATGAAGACTTTTTACAAAGAGCTAATGAAATGATGGGTTACTATTTAATTTCACAAATATCTACAGTGTAGCCGAGCTATAACGCGTAAATTGTGAACAATTTTTATTGATCACGAAAAATATTGGGTCGCTATGTTTGGGTTTTACAATATTCCGTGAAAATAACGTCGGAATTTTTAAAAAAAGTTTGAGGAAGTAGAATTTCGTTTAAAAAAGATGGAATTTTAAATATCTTGTTTTTAAGCCAATGTTGTGTGGCGCTGGCGAGTTTTGTGGTATTTATGTTTGTGTTGAACGACAATAATCTGAGGAGTCCAATTGCAAACTCTGCTAAGTCGATTTTTTTGAAAAAAATGAGTTAGTCCCCTTGGCTCATCTATTGAAGTACTTAGGCCTACTATTTCACAATATTTAACTAGTTTTTAAAATCAAAACTCGCTAAGTTCGCTTATTTCGCTATTTAAAAATACGATAATCTTGCAAAACCTGCTAAGTTGCATTAGCTTTCACTTTCAAACCCTACTAAGATACCAGCCAATGGCAGTAGTTGTTTTAAACAAAATTTGTGAAAAAGAGTTAATCACAATTTAGCTTGCCGGCACATGACTTTCTTTCGACACTATTCAAGATGGCTGAACACGACACGAGCTTCAGTACTATCGGCGAAAACGCTAACATGTCCCCATTAAAACTTACAAAAAGAAAAGAACTCCAGATGTAAAGGATCCCTCTGCTGAAAATTTTTAATTTTTAAAAGTTCATTACTTTATGCAAGAAGGCGTCCCCACCTTAAATGCATTGTTATTGTTACGCCAATGTAACCCAATAAAATTGTCAACCCGTGGTTTTTTCACCCCAGGACTTAATTATGAATTAAAGACTATTGTATTGTAATTGCATGAGTTATTGTCTGTTACTTTGTGTTTTTATTTAGTAATTGTATGTGTTATTGTCTGTTACTGTTACTTTATGTTGTGATATAGAAATGGTATGTGTTGTGGTCTATTACTAGTGTTACTTGATTGTTTGGATAATGTACCATAATATAAGACTAAGGTTCATTAAAATCATGCAGTACAGTTTACAGAAAATGTAAAAGAGAACCCCCTTCTATATCTTTTAATTTTTTTGTGGGCTGTCAAACTTCCTAAGTGATTTAGACCATTTTCAAATTCTGTTTAATACTTTTTTGACAAAAAATTAAATGCATAAAATTTAAGTGTCCGATTGGATTATGTTTGAAGTCACATTTAAGTGAGATGCGTTAATTCGGGAAGAAGTTATAGTGGGGTTTTGCTATAGCTATAATAATAATATTGCGTAATGAATAACACATTTCTCATCAACTTGGCATCTACTTCTTGGCAGAAGTTGAAAAGATGACAATGAGATCATAGCCTATTCAACTTCTGGACTTAAGTCTCCGGAATTTATTTATTGGGTTTACTTCCGTAATCTTACCATAACTACCAAAACGGGTTTATTTCAATGCTATGGATCCCGATTTAATTCATGTAAAGTACTCACTCAAATTTACGTCTCAAATTTCTATTGTTTGTTACAGGAATGTAAGAAAAATAGACTATTTCTCATTATAAAGTGGGCACTGACTAAATCGGATGAGGATTTTAGATTTTTTCCAAAGATTTTAAAATTCCCTCTGCACAGTGAGAAAACACCGATCTTGCATAAATTTAAAACAAAGTGAATACAAATTTTCTATCGAACAATTGACATCGCATGTACAGTAGAACCCGGTTATGTCGACGGCGTAGGGGTTTGCCAAAAAGCTAGATAAACGATGATCGAGATAAACGAAAACCAATGTAGCGGCAATATATTAAAATTCGCTTGTGATTTCTTTATGTCAATGATTTGCGTAATATATATAAGAATGAGCTAGGTTCAGATAACGTCAAAATGGATATACTTTTTAAGTACATTCGGATTCCTAAAAACAATCATAGTTATTTTCTATTGTTTTACGGAAATGGAATAAATTTATATGGGCAAAAAATATTCTAAATCTGCTTTTATTTTTGTAAAAGTTTAAGTATTATTGTTACAAATTACCAATAAATTTAAAGAATTAACTAAGGAACTATTTTAAGCATTTTATATGTGTTTGAAAGTTATGACAAAATTTAAAAAATTTAAAAAATCATGATTGAAGATTTACACCGTAATCACAATTATCGGGAAAACCCAAGCATCAGTCGTTTTTAGTGCGTCTTTTAGTGCGTTGTTAATATTGCGAATTAAAATTAAAAATAATTTGTTCTAAATAATCATGCAAATGACGTCATAGCGCGAAAAGCCTATTGCACCAAAACTCTTAGGTTTCTTTAAATTCAATAACCGCGCATGACAAAACTGATTAAGTATTTTCCCTTCTTAAAAGTAACATTAATTGTAAGCTCCTAAGCTTATGATTTAGTCTTTATTTTGTGTTTTAAAAAAAAGGTCCAATTTTAAAGATGTAATCAAATACAATTGATTGCTTTTTAAATTGGGAATAAAACACACACACATTTTCGCTTTGTACATTTTTACATTTAAAAATTTTTGTCAAAAACTTTACTTTTATTAAATTCATAACATGTAAAAACTAACCTTTAAATGTAATTCTAATAAGAAAATGTAGTTTAAGTCAATCTGTGCAGCGCAACTCCATAGCTAAATAGCATTGTTTAATCCACTTATAACTAAAAGAAAAAAGAACGAACCATATGAAGTGCAAATTATTTTAGTTTGGGTATGGAAAGAAATACATTAACTACACAATTCTGTCCCTGGCGTACAGCTCCATAGATGGCTCAGCACCGGAATATCTCAATGAACTTATTTATAAACATGTACCTCTGAGGAGCCTGCAGTCTTCAACTCAGTACTTACTGAGTTTTCCTAGAGTGGTTGAACACATAAAATGTCTTACAGAGTGCGCTCTTTTGAAGCGATAGCCCCAAAATTATGGAAGAGTTTGCCTCAATCTTTGAGGGGAATTGTAAATGATAAAAAATCATTTAAAAAATAATTTTTAAAAAAATTTGTTTAAATAGATTTCGGATGACCAGAGCGCAGTGAGCAAGCTAAAGTGGCATGGATGCCAGCGCGATATAAATATCAAATTATATCAAACAATCCGGTAGAAGATTTTTCTAAATTTATTTAAATCTGGGTGGGAAGGGGTTGGTTACTTTGGCCCAGGCAGCACAAGATACGTCTCAAAATAAAGGAATGAATTTGATAAATAAATACACTTCTTGGGAACATACAGGATGTGCACATTTTCACGTGTATGACAATATATTTAAATCCTATGGTATATCATTTGGGAAAAAATGAGACGTTACATTCTCTTTTTACAAATATGTGTCTGTTTATTTTGCCCAAGGCAGCACAAGGTACGTCTCAAAATAAAGGAATGAATTTGATAAATAATTAGTTTTCTTGGGTAAATAATAATAATAATAATAAGAGGTCTTATAAAGCGCGGTACCCCAGCCTAGGGCTGGGGTCACCGCGCTGTACATAAAAATTTTATGAAAAGAGACATAATCATGACATTAAAATAAAATACATTTACTAATTAAAGTACAGCAATGTATATTCACCCACCCCACCACATAACTTGTACAAGGCAAACCATGGACGGCAGCCAGCAAGATCATTTATCGATCAGAGGAGGCGAATCAGTCAGGGTAGTATAATTTAAAAAGATATGTTTTTAGTGCAGTTTTGAAGGCCTGGGTGGTTGGTATATTGCGGATGTGTAGTGGCAAAGAATTCCATTGTTTGGGGGCCTTCACCATATGTTTTAGTGTGTATCTTGGGAACGGACAGAATACACGTGTCTGCAGAGGATCGAAGCTGTGAAGGGGTGAATAGACAGAAAGAAGTTCGGTTAGATATGAACGGAAAGAATCCAAGAAAAAGTTGTGACAGAGAACAGACAGCTTGTAGTCAATGCGTGCTTGTATAGGGAGCCAATGAAGGGAATGGAGTAGTGGAGTGACGTGATCACGTTTTTTTGTCTTTAAAACTAGCCTAGCAGCTGAGTTTTTAGCTTTCTGCAGTTTTTCTATGCAGTGTTTTGGTGAACCTGACAGAAGAGAGATGCAATAGTCAAGACGAGAGAGAGAACAAGAGCACAGACTAGAGTTTTTGTAGCGCTAACTGTGAGGTAGTGGCGTATGGAGCTGATCTGACGGATAGTGGTGTATGCTGAACGACAAATGTGAGATATGTGTTTATCTAGAGACATGTTGTTAGAAAGAATATAACCAAGATTCCTAGCAGAGGGTGTAAACCGTACGTCAGAGTTACCTACTTGAAATGACGTTGGAAGATTTGAGGTAGAGGGTGATGTGTGATTGTGGATGAGGAGTGCTTCTGTTTTGTCATCATTAAGCTTCAACTTGCTGAGTGTCATCCATGACTTGACATCATCAATGCACCCACGCAGAGTCTAGACAGCGGATTCAACAAGAGAAGGATGGGTATGCTTGTATAGCTGCGTGTCATCTGCAAATGACTGGCTCTCAATAGCATGCCTCTAAAGCAAGAGGAGCAGTGGTCTGGTATACAATGTGAATAGAATCGGGCCTAAAACAGACCCCTGTGGTACTCCATACAACAAACCAGCACTGCCTGAGAGAAAGCCATCGACAGAGACCACCTGCGTTCTATCAGAGAGGTAGGAACTAAACCAAGCCAAAACTGAACCAGAAATTCCAAAGTAATTTTCAAGGGTTTTGAAAAGGATTACATGGTCAACAGTGTCAAAGGCCTCACTGAGGTCTAAGAGGATCAGGATGGAGATATCATCCCTGTCCAATGCGAGCAAGAGGTCATTGGTCACTCTTAAGAGAGCCGTCTCTGTGCTGTGGAAATGTCTATAGGCAGACTGGTTAGAACTGAGAAGAGAGTGGTCAATTAAATAAGCAAAAAACAAAAAGTTGTTTTAGAACTAGTTTTTCAATAACTTTAGATACAAATGATAAGTTAGATACAGGTCTATAATTTTTAAAATTATTTTCATCCAGACCAGGCTTCTTAAGAAATGGTTTGATGACAGCTGATTTACAAAGATGGGGAACAATGCAAGAAGACAACCTTTCATTTATTATGTGGGTTATCGTTGGGAGCAAATGATCTAATGACTCAACAAACAGGGAGTGGGGATGGGATCTAAATAACATGACGTAGGTTTAGATTATAAAATTATACTTTTGAAACAGGTTTAAAAGTATCAAAATTTGAAGTAAGACAAGGAACAGGAGGCAAATCCAGGGATGGTGCATCAAAACGTTCAAGCTTAGCGCGAATGCTCGCAACTTTGCTTGTAAAGAAATCACAGAAAATATCTGGTTGCTGGGGCAAAGGAAATACTGAAGGAAGAGGAGTTCCTTTGTTACTCCTTCTAAGGTGACTACAAACATCAAACAACTGCCGGTTGGTTTTACCCATAGTTATCTTTTGGCTCAAATACGACAAACAATCTGAGTGACACGCTTCTTGGCAGCGGAAAAGATCTGCTTAAATACCGCAAGACCTGACCTCAACGACTTTTTTCCGCACTACGCCGCTCTTTCTTGTCACTATGTAGTTCTTCCCTTATGGTCGCATACCAGGTAGCAGACCGCGTTAACCTAAAATTGCGGCGGCTGACAGGGGCGTGCCGTTCAAGCACAGCGCGCAATGCACTGTGTAGTATTTTCAATATAGGGCAGAGGGCGTGGGACACTTCTAAACTCAGGTCATGCTTAAAGGCATCCCTGTTGACAGTTCGCAGACTGCGGACTTCTCTAAACTGAGGGAGAGGGTTGGGGGCCCTTACATTAAGCTCGCAAATAATACAGAAGTGGTCAGAGGACAGCTCCTGAGTGACTGAAGCAGATCTAACTAACCCATGTCAGAGGTAGGAAATAGGATGTATACATTTTCACGTGGATGACCATATAGTTAAATCATATGGTAATGCATTTGAGAAAAAGAGTGATGCTACATTCTCTTTTTACAAATATGTGTATGTTCATTTTGCTCAAGGCAGCACAAGATACGTCTCACAATAAAGGAATAATTTTGATAAATAATTAATTTTCTTGGGTAAATACATTATGTCGGAGGTAGGAGATAAGATGTGTACATTTTTACGTGGATGACAATATAGTTAACTCTTATGAATTTACATTTGTGAAAAGGGATGTTACATTCCTTTTTTACAAATATTGATATGTTCATTTTGCTCAAAGCAGCACAGCATACTTCTAAAAATAAAGGAATGGTTTTAATAAATAATTAATTTTCTTGGGTAAATACATGTCGGAGGTAGGAAATAAGAAGTGTACATTTTACGTGGATGACAACATAGTTAACTCCTATGGTACTTCATATGTGAAAAAAGAGATGGTACTCTCTCTCTTTCTCTTTACAAATATAAGTATGTTTACCAATCAAGAAGATCAATGGCGTACAATTATATAAGTATACCCATGAATATCAAAACCCAATCATTTTACACACTTGAACAATTAATTTTGAAACATTGGGATGGGCTAATATTTACTTTAAAAAAAAATAAAATATATTTATGTTTTTACTTTGCAAACATTAAAGAGATTTGTATTTTTTTAGATTAACCGTTTAAAATTGAAAAACAAGAAGACTCAAATCTGTTATAGGTGTGAAAAAAGGTTGCGCGATTCTTCTCTAGATAAAATAATTCTTTTTTTTTTTTTTACGATTTTCTGATAATAAATACTTTTTTTATTAAGAGGTAAAAAATGTGTTTAATGTTTTGCAGAAGATATCAATATATTTCGATCTACTTTAACATAAATAACAAGAAGACTCAAATCTGTTATAGGTGTGAAAAAAGGTTGCGCGATTCTTCTCTAGATAAAATAATTCTTTTTTTTTTTTTTTACGATTTTCTGATAATAAATACTTTTTTTATTAAGAGGTAAAAAATGTGTTTAATGTTTTGCAGAAGATATCAATATATTTCGAGCTACTTTAACATAAAATATTTTTATATCATATACAGAGTTTTTGGTGTAAATTTAAGGCAGTTTTTAGAACAATTTTTAGAAGAAAAAAAAGTCGCAATTCAAGGGCACGAAAAGGGGTAAATCTAAGGTATTACTCGAACGTAGTAATTGCCATAAATTGACTTTTTTAGTAACCAAAGTGATATAATTAGAAATAATTTAGACTGTGTATTTAAGGTCATGTTTAGAGCAATAAAAGTTTTTTTAGGAGCGTGAAAAGGATTTGGGTAGGCCTTTAATATAAAGCAGTTAAATTCTTCTCAAAACGTAATTGTGTTAGAAATGTAAATATTATTACATTTTTAAAGTTTTGAATTATGATGAGTTTATGCAATAGCAGTTAGAAATATCACAAAGGATCTACCATTATACTCCCGATAACATCGGGTCATTTATTCTAGTAAATGAGAATGAGTCTAATACACTAAATAAGGCCTACATTTTAGTCTATACCTAATTTATTAATTTAAGTCAGTAATAATTAATAGGTTATATGGCCTTAGACTAACATGTTTTAGGCGTAGACTAGGTCTAGGTTACTTTATATTAAATTTAGATTAGACTGTATCCTGTATATGATTAAAATATTATATTTATAAATACTTTATTTGTGAAGTATTCATTTTAGTCTTATTTTTAGAACAGCTTGCTTAGGCTCATACTTAGTAGACCTACTTTCTATATACGAATGTTATAAAAATGTAATTTATATGCTTTAAAAATAGCTCTACAATATAAGGAACTTCACATAGCGGGGCGTTCCGATAGATTTCACGGATGCGAAAAACAGAACATAAACCCATGACCGGTCAATGCTGGTAGGTCACGGGGTCAAATGGAAAGCTAGTTTTTTTTTGTATTTTTTTGCTGGCACAATGTGACGATAGAGTGGGCTTCAGGGGACGAAATCCACATGGTCTGGATTATTCTTCAAGGCTTACAAGCTGGTTCCCAACAGCAAATCGCCTCTCTCCACGCCTCTGGGTAACCCAAGGGAACATCATTTGGATGATACAGCTTGGCACCAGTGACGTTGCAGGAGTTGTCGGAATGTTCCATTGCATCAATGTTATCCGCCTTTCGGGACCCCATCTCCGGGTTTTGATTTCAGAGTTTCCTTCTCTTAGATGAGTTGCCTTCCAAGGTTAACGAGTCCCATCTACCCAGGGTGCTGGTGGTGATTTTGCGTGACTGGGCTCTTGCTGGAATTGATCTCCAGACCACCAACTGGAGATTTGCTCATTTTAAACCACTTAGCCACTCAGTTTCTTTTTGTATACGTATGGGAGTAATAATGAACTTATTATATTCTGCTTTTTTCACACGAGGAGGACGATCTTTACAACACAAATTTAGAGAGATTCTTTCACTAATTTTGAGAAATAAGTCATTATTTTTAATTACGCAAAACTTGTTTATTTGTAATTTGCTATTTCTTCTTGTGGAGTTCAAAAGCCTGGGATTGGTAAGGGGTCGAGATAAACGTCGTAAGGTGGCAAATTTGGCCGCCTTTTGTGCTCGGGATATCAGGTTTTGTTGACATAAAAGAATCAACTTGACCAAGAAGAAAATGCTAAGACAAAGAGAGAATTTGACTGTTCACTTCAAAAAGTCGAGATAACAGGGTTGACGTGTTAATCAAGGTAGAGATGAACGGGTTCAACTGTAGCTAAATTTTTGGTTGTCTTCTCACTTGCAGTTTGCTTTTATTTATTTTTTTTTAAATTTAAACGCAAAATTTTATTATTGAAAGAAGCTTTGAATGTATTAAAAAATCGTAATAAAAAAGTATAACAAATTTGTAAATTAATTACAACTGATATTATTATTCAATTTTTGTTTCTTTGATAAAAAATATTCTGATAGTAATGAATTTAAGCTAAAATAGCAACTCTGAACTAGAGTATGTGTCGAAGCTGTTAAAAAAGCATGGTGTACTTATTTTAACAAATTGTCCTTTAATTGCAGCCTCAGTTTTTAAAAGCAAGATTTATAATATGTTTTTATTTTTCAATTAGTTGCATATTCCGGGATGAACCAAGAATCTTGCCATCCCATTACAAAGCCGGTCTTAGGTAAACTTTCGCCCTGTACGAAGCGACCGTTCGGCACCCCCTTCCCTGTATGAATCCGCTCCTTTTCCTATTACGACGTGCGCTTTGGAGCACGTATTGTGATGATGACCCCAGTATTAGTATCCACATTAGGAATGCAACTTTCATTCTATGGAAATTCATTGTATGAAAGCGATTGTAAGAAAAGTTAGAATACCGTTTCTCGACCCCCGGACCCAAGGTTCACACTTTCACTATAATAAAGCAAGGGAATTTAAATATTTACTGGGCGAGCCGAGCGTCCTTATGGCCACGACGCCCTGTGTGAGGGCACATATCGCACACCCTAAAGACCGGCGTTGCCCATTACCCCCAAAATACCGCCCTTCCATATTAAAATTGTGCCAAACACAGCGGCACTTTCCTACACCACTAAATTCAAAATTTTTAGACTAGCGAGCACCATTTACACCTAATGCATGCCCCATCAATTGAATTACTTTTATATTTATCATGTTTTCGTGAATTTGAAATAAAAAAGTCACCTAACCAGATTAAGTTATGACACAATTTAACAGAATCTAAATCAATACTTAGTAATTTTGTTAAATTGAAAATCAATGGTGTCTTTAATGATATTAATTATATTTTAAAGAAATTATATCAGATAAATGTACTGTGGGAAATAAGTTTTAAAGATTAGTGTGATAAGAAATAAATATAAAAATTAACGAATTGTTTGTTTTAATTGTTCAAATGAATCAAAACAAAAAATTCGTTAATTTTTTTTTTTAATTTATTTATTTTTTCTTACTTTTCGTACACTTATCCAGTTTTTGAACATAGCCGTTAGCACACGCGCAATGACCTGAAACACACTGCCCAGTGTAGCCTGTCAAATCTGTTCCTTTACACTTTGTGTTATCAGTACATTCCCTCCCTGGTTCTATTGGTGGAATACAAAATATTTTTAAAAAATAAAAGGATATGCTAAAGTACAATTATATGTCATCTAATGTTCAGTGAGTTTCATCATGTGTTGAACCAAAGAAATTTATTTAATAATCTTAATAAAATGTTATACATTTCAGAATAACTAATATTTGTTTAATTTAAACTAAAGACATTTTATTAATATTTATATGCGGTTTTAAATTTAGGGTCGCAATCCGGGACTCCGACTTTCTAAAATAGTAGATTACCGGACAATAACCGATGCTCGAAAAAACGGTGATTGGAATGTATGAAAACCGGGATTTCAGAAATTCCCGGGATTTCATTTTCAAAAAAAAAATGTATCGCTTTTCTTAGTTTCCATGTCGTGGTTAAAGCAAGAAATATTAATTATTATGTGATATGCAAAGTGCGAACCCTTCACACCAAGTGCAAAGATAGCCGACCGACGGGCTTGTAATGTGTACTGTTAATTTGTAAAAAATCATGGCGTTGTGATAAGTTTTGTTTTTACAACCTGGGTGTGTAGTGTGTAAGTGGAGACGTGAGACATGACGTAAAGGTACAGGATAGACTGTAAATGTTTTCATATTATTGACAAATAAGGGATTGGTGTAGTCGAATAAAGATAGATGCTGACTTAATTTCACAATTTTTTATAACATGAAATGTATGGGAATAATAACACGCTTCACTCGATCCTCGGGTTAAACATTTAATAATAACAGCAATGTTTGAATACTTGATTTACTTTAATTATGCCAAAATATCTACATATGTAAAACTAAGACTTACTCCGTATTTTGATAATCAAATACCCTAAGTATAAGTTACTTTTATTTTTTTATAACAATATTAGTAATTCACATTTTACTTCATGTTGATAGAAAGAAATGGGGGGACACTGAAAAAAGTAAACCTAAATATGAAAAGCACATAAAACAATCGGAAACAAAGACATTATTTAAACGTAAAGACTATTGCCCAGAAATCTGTGTAGTCTGAGTGGGTGATTTCATCATCAGGTTAATTTTATTACCATTTGCACTCAAAATTAAACGATCAAACGTCATAGACACATTGCCATTTTTACGATCTCATTATTTGAATTTCACCAAAGATTAAAACTAAAAAAGTTATTTTAATATTTGATAATGTCTGAATCTAGGCATTTGTGTTATTGTTAAAAGCTTATTAACAATCAAATTGCTATTTTTAAAAAATTGTTTTTATTTCATTAATAAATCCTCACCTCTAATCTCGACACAATATTGAAAATATGGGGATTCAGGTATTCGTAAATTTCATTATCGAAAATACTAATTTTGGTAAAAGGGACTGGTTTTTCGGCCCATAGTTAAAATGCTTATGAATTTAACATTTTAAATCCAATCATTTGATACAATTGATCCAACGGTTAAGGTGAGGGGAAATGTTTAATGTTGTATCTTTTCATTCTCCTAAAAAAATGAAGTAACTCATCTTGTTTTGACTATTCTTAAGTGAATTTCGTAAAAGTTTTCTGCTTTTTTTATTGACAAAGTTTTACCTTTAAAGTTTAAAAGTAGAGAAACACTCTGTGAACTTCCACCAGCAGCAGTAATTTTACATGTATAAGCACCATTGTCTGATTCTTGAGCGGAAGATATGACGTACGATTTGGAATCCTTATGAAGATCTTTAGCTCCGCTAAAATAATATGTGCAATTTTATTTTACGAAAATCGTATTTAAATTTCTTAAATCATAAAGAAAATTTGTTTTTAAAATTATATATAGGAAAAAACCTTTACGTGAATTGTAAAAACCTATAAAAAGTTTTCATTTATTAATAGTTTTGCTAAATTTATGAAAATAACATAACATCAGACCAACAATCTTATGATAAACACAAATTGCAATCTGCCACGTTCTTTAAAAGATCATTGGCTTGAAGTCTGGTATCACATTTTCCCTTAAACGTGGAGTATAAAGGAAAAAAGGGCATCAATGATAGCACTGGAGCTTTCCAAAATATAGTCTATGCGGCTTTTGAAAGTGCAACACCGCTAGTTTGAGATACATATTTTGGCAATTATAAATCAGATAGAAAATGATTTTAACACTGTCCAACCTTTGGTGGAGGATAACAAGAAAGGATGAGTGTCTTTTTTAAAGCCGAAACAGAACACTTGATGGATAAAGCAATCAAAAGCAGAACTTCTGATAAAATTAAATGAGTAATCGGTGTGTGAAATACGTAATGCAATTTTTCACCATTATTATTTTGATGTCAATCTGAAGCTCAGTAATGAAATAATTTATGACCACCGTTTCTCCGCTACAATTTACTATCAAAAGCCGTCGCGTGACTTTTAAAGGCCCACTGCATCTTTCGGGTGTTGTTAGGTGGCTATTTAAAGTATTTTCTATTCTTTTGACCTCATCACATCTGTGGGTGCCTTATTTATACAAGTGATCTCGAAGACTCTATTATATTAGTTTTACTCAGTGCGCTCAATTTTCTTTGACGTCAAAAATTGTTTGTAAAATCATTAAGAAAATTGAAATCTCAAAATGTAAGAATCCACATTTATAAATTCCTGCCCTTGAGATATTAAATACCTTGTAAAATTATTAAAATTAAGATAAAATAATAAAGAGTGAATTTTTCTTTTTTAAATGTTATTATTTTTTTCAAGCATGAGAATCCATAAATTGTGGCCTCTTAAATTTTTAGGCTACTTGGATGTTGGAGGCAATTGGCTTAAGCCTACTTAGTTTTTGGGAAATCTGAGACTTCTAAACACTATTTGGATTTGTACAGATGAAGTAAATGCCAGGCTTTAAGACGAAGAGACTTACTCCCCTGTCAAAGACCGTCCCTAACCATGAATTTATCTTTAGAACAGCTTCTTAATAAATGATAAATCTCTTGCACAATCAAATAAATGCAAACAAAAAAGGCATAGAAAGGATTTGTGCGAAAAACCATTTTTGTAATGGTTGTTTAATTTACTCATATAATTAGAATGCTTTTACTTGTATGGTGTTAGAATATTTTTAAATTAAGTTTTTCTTACTTAAGCCACGAGAATGTCAAGCCACCTCCAGTAACAGGTGTGTCACAGGATAGAGTGTAGCTTTCTTTTAAGTAAAGGTCCTGGTTAGGCTGAAGTCGTGAAACCACTGGCACTGGGGCTTAAAAGGAAAAAAAAAACTCTTAATACAGTACAAAGGACATACTTTTGAAATTAACATGATTTGTCACAAGGTTTCCTTGCACAAATTTAATTATTGGAATTATAATTTATTCAAATAATTTTTAAAGATATAATATCAGTTAGGTTATGTGTATTTATTTATGTAATTTAAAACGTGTAATCACTTTGTCGGTGTTATATAATTTTAAAGGTGTAATTGCTGTGAGGGATTGTTTATGTCTTTTTAAAGGCGTGTGTCATATGTGCATATGTGTTTGTGATAGAATATATGAGTATATCGTACGTAACAAAAATGTTCATAATATGAACAAGTAAACGATATAGAAGAGTAGAAATATTCGAAAGTCAGTGAATAAAACACAAAGAAAAGACATAAATACTTACGATTACACACAGTCCCTGCTAGGGTCCATTCTGTTGCACATTGACACTTATTGTCAGTGCATACATCTGTTTTATATGCCGGGGCGTCACAATCAGCTGCATTGTCACAAGTTTTCAGCGCTTTGCCTAAAAATTAAAAGGATTTCAAAATGTGTTTTTTTAAGCAACAAAATAACTTAATTTACTAATTTCTCGGCAATATTTAATGCAAATGTGTGCAATGTAAAATCATTAAGTAAATTATTATTTCACACTTACAGCATTGGACGAGCAACAGTACCGTGACAACACAAATCAGTTTCATGGTGACGAAATTGCAACCGAATGAGCTGAAATATACTTCAACTATGGAGACTTTCTGCTTGCTCGAAGCGTTCAAAATTCCTTTTATACCCATGCCCTCCTTAGCCTTGCCCGAGCCAGAATTATATGTGCATGTGTAGACCTGTGTCTTGAAATGCTTAGGGTTATATTTATCAAAGTAATCTACTAATGGTAAATAAAATTTGACCCCTCCAAATTTTAATAGCCTTAAAACTTTATTTCGTGAAATATATAACAACTTAATTCTTAATATTATTATTTTATGTATAAGAATTGCAAATGTCGGTGCCTTGCACTTGGTATAAAATTCAATTTGATAAAGTAAATCTACTTTTATGAAAGTATATGTAATCTCTATATTTTCAGGTATTATGATGATTTTTTTTAATGAAATGTTATTTGTCTATCTAGTTCAGGAGTGTGAAAAAAAGAATGGGTGAGTCTATATTATAGAGTGGATAAACTCTCCTTAAAAGTCCATGATGTTAGAAATGTATTGCTGCTTTGCAAATATACTCAAAAAAAGGAACCTCTGATTACTCTAAATATAGTTTTTTTATCTTCTGTATACAAATAAAAATAATTTAAATCTGATAAATTAAATGCGCTTATAGGTAAGGTTACGTTATATTGTATATGTAATTATATATTTTAATACATTAGAAATACATTAATTAATATAATTAAAGAATTCTGGTAATAGTTTATTTTGAGAGAGTTAAGATATTGTAAACAAAAGCTTGACAGTCTTTGTGTCTGTATTTTCCTGTTATTAATTTGAAACCAAATTTAATAATAAATAAAAGTGTTTTTTTATATAAGGAAATAATCGTTGAAGTACTTTTAAAGCATATGTAGTAGAAATTTTTCTAAAAGGGGGTTGTCCATTAGAATGATAATATAGTTTACGGGCGTGCGGGGGTTACTAATCGGTTTAAAAAATATTTTTTAAAAATTTGAGTGTCGGATGGGGGAGGGTCTGCATTGTTTATGTTATCCACGAGCAGCACCAGATACGCAACATTAAAGAGGTTTATTTTATGGGTATAGTAATAAGCCCAAAAATGTTACGCATCATAATTTGTTAAAGAGAAGGTTTTATTGACTGATGAATACAAATTTCAGGCGAAGAAAAGGGAGCTTGTATAGCTTATGTTGATGATTATATCTTTAAATCTGATGATATTACAGTCTTGAAAAAAGGTTTTAAAATTATCTTTTAAAATAAATTAATCTATGTTATAAAAATGTCGTAAAATGTAGTTCAATGTCGTTGGCACCTTTTGTATAGCTATGCATAAGTATACCAATACTTTAAAACTCTAGTACAATTCTTGATATTTCTGCGAATTACAATTTTTTGAAGCTCTAAAATATCACGAACGGCAGATTAGAAACTCTCATGTAAGTTTCATGCTAGCAAATTCAAGAGCCATTTATTGATTCAGTGTTTTAATTAAATGATATAAGTCTTAAATGATTGCAGTCGGAAAACATTCAAAGTAAAAATAAATTACATTTCTAACACAAGTGTGTTTAACTGTGAGAAATGTGGACGTGCTTCGATAAGGTTTATTAATCCATATGGAAATGAAGGGGTTTTGTATTTGTCATTGTTTTAAAGATGAGGTAATGTTGTAGGCGCATGCCATTTTCAATACATTGTATTTTTTATTCTCAATGATACTTAAGCTTGCCTTCAGCGACTGTGAAGATGGACAGACTATAAATAACAGATCTAATGAAGAATTTTCAATATCGCTAGCCATCATGAAAGACAAGAGTAAAAATGGTTCTAATTCGTTCACTGATGATGCCGCCTTAACATCGCCCACAGAGGACTGTATGCAGAGGTTACGTATGTGAGGAATTTGAACTACCAATAAGTCTACAGAAATTATATCACACAGTAAAACATAGCTCCCTCCATGCAATCATTAAGAGGGAGAGCCATAATGTTGTAGTATTATAGAATTTCACCGTACTTTGTGTCTATCTTTAACTCACTCGCCGTTATGGATGAGCATTATAAAAAGACATCCGCTCAAATTTAATTCACGTTTTTGAATAACATTCTTACAGTCATTTATCGCGAGTGTCACAGATCAGATATTTGGATATCAATTTTGTTTTTAAAAAAAAGTTTTGTTTTGCTAAGTAGAAAAAGCAGGAAGTTAAGGAATTATGGAATAGACAGAGAATCGACTCAGTGACATATGGAGAAATATTTATTTAACGCGTGCTACGATCATTTTAATGATTAAACAACATCTTAATGTTGACTTATGAAGTGGAAATAGTTACATATATGACACTTATATTTACTCTGATCTACAGAGACATTATTTCATTCTGTGTTCGTTGATCAGTCAATAAACGTCGTAGTGCTAATCCAAATAGTTCTCTGGTACTTGTTTGGACAAGCATGGCCGTATGATGGATGAATAGTCTAAGCTATAATTACCAAATCTACAAGTAACATCATAACCACACGTATATGATCGCTACATCGAGTAAATCTAAATTGAAGGAATTTTTAAAAATAATTTGATAATTTTCTCTAGCCTCCGTGACTTTTTTAAAGATCTTTATTTAAGATGATAAAGAAATATTTTTACTTTGACTCAAAAGCAATGAGACAAATGTATCCTTTTAATCAGCAGATTTTTTAGACTAACTTGATTAATAAGAGGAATTGAAGTCAAATAGCGGAAGCTAGTTTGTCATATAATTTTACCAGACATTCACACATTAAAACAAACTAGATATAACCCGCCAAACATTGACGACAGCAATACGTAAACTTCCCATCTAGTAAAGTTATTTGACAAAACATGAACTCAAGTAACGCACATTTAAAAGAATCACAAATTTTGCTAAACCCCTTCCCCCATGATACGTCACAGCACACTTTTTATTTCACACTCATGAAATATATTAAATATTCTCTTGTCCCAACCACTTTTTTAACCGAATTTTTTTACACAATACTTAAATTGAGAAAATTTTACGCACCAAACGCAGTTGCGTTATTAATATTGTAAGGAAACCTTGCTTACTCTCTGCTAACCTTCCATCTATATCTGGCATTTACTAAAGAACAACTCAGGCGATAACATTTGATGATTAAAATCTTGCTCTTTATTAGGCTGACACTTCGCTTATACTTTCTCTCATCTCGCAACTCTGACTGCCCTCTTCTCCTACCATCCGGCCGCGCTCCCTAGTCCTGTCCAGAGGTCCCTATTTATAAGTCCACCAGCCAACCGAGGCGTCCCTAGAGATTACTCCCCCTACCTTCTTAAGTCTTGATTTGTCCGCTACGCGCCAAACACCTGGACTGAACTCTGCCGTGGTTTTGCCCTCATCCCTGCCCGCTGCATTCCTCAGGTCAGTAATCTTACGTGCCCCCCCTTTGATCAGTCGGAGCCTACGCCCACCCCTGTCGCCACCAGGTTACCAACCAGTCGTCCCAGGGACACACCCTGGTCAGATGACCGGTACCCTGCCGCGAGATCTGACGCACCTGGCGCTTTGATCAGTCGACCCTGGTCAGATGGCAGGTAACCCCAGATGGCCGGTAACCCCAGATGGCCGGTAACCCCAGATGGCCGGTAACCCCAGGTGGCCGGTAACCCTGCTGAGAGATCTGCCCGGCGCTCGTGGTCCGAACTCTCCACAATATATATATATATATTATTTAGCGTTGTTATGGGGAATTAGATTTTGCGCGCTAGTGAGTACATTATTTAACCATACTCTGGCGTATCTATATATAGCCTGCGTGGAGGTGGTGTTTGACCTTTGCTGGCGAATTATATAATACTTATAAAAGTATGGTTACTTTGAAATTTATAAATCTATATTATTATATATAGCCGTGTTCAATGAGTTTAAGCCATACTTATAAAAGTATGCTTACTTTAAAATTTATAAATCTATCTATATTATATAGCCGTGTTCAAGGAGCCACCACCCCCCCCCCAACAATGTTAATCGACCTTGGTGATGCCGTCGTTTTATATAATATGTTTAATGAGCGCTCATTAGCCAAGATATTAATTTTTTAAACCCTATTTGAGGTAATTTACGCCTGTTCACCGAACAGTTTCTTTGTCAGTTCTACAAAATACAAACGTATACTCTATCAACTGCCAGCTACAATGTTGTAAAATATCAAAACTGTCCACTGGCAGTAACGATCTTGTATTTGAGCTGTAGTAAGAAATATCTTTAATTATATTTAATTTGTAGTAAGAAGTAAATTTAATTATATTTAATCAGTTATGTTATAGTTATTCCTAAGATGTAAGCTTGAGTCTTCATTTCTCATAGATGAGTGAAGACTTCGTGAAAGACACAGTTGTCAAAATGGGGTGGCTTTGAGGATAAAACTGTAATTGCGTTATAAGATGGAACTCTGGAGAGAGCTACATACAACTAAAGACCGGTTTTGGTAAAAAAAGGCATATCTTTTTGAAACTTTATCCCTGTGCCTTATTAATTGTCATTGCAAAGGATAATCTAAGAGGAAATTGTCGCCGTGTAAATATAGCTCGCGTACTTAGTTGTTCCGGAGTGACAGTTGAGAAGTCGATGTCGCCATATGGTTGTTGAACGGGATTAGAATTAACAGGAAAACAATATGAAGGTAATTTAATAATAATAATAATAATACAGTTTATTTAAAAAACACGCTTCATCCCCAAAAGCTCGAAGCACGGTACAAAGTCAACCATATTAAGAAGAGAAATAAAAACAATCTAAAATTTACCACATTTAAAAACAGACGCAACAATATAAAGCTACATACTAGTATACCCAGTCAAAGTCTTTCATCCCATTTCAACCATAAGCAACAATGTTCAACAATTTAACTAATGTTCCACTTTTTTTCATCGAGGATCCATTTGGTGAAATCTTGTTAGTGAGAAAGAGCTCTCATATTTGTTGTCAGTGTAAGGACATGCATGTTACGTCACAAAGGATGTTTGCTAATACAACTGGTGACAGTAAATGATCGGGAGCAACGCATAATGATGGGGGTGATTTGTCGGAAATCCCCCCAAACCCAATAGAATTGTTTTAGCTCCAAATGGCTGCGTGTCACCCCTGAGGTAACGTAATAACCTGTCAACTGCCTGGGATGCTTTTCATGTGTCATTGGGGCCTCGTCCCATATTATCACTTTGGATTTGAGAAGATGTTGAGCATAGAGTGACGTAGGTTTGATGTTGCATGTGGAAGTTTTAATCAGCTTCAAGGGTATTTAAAAAACGGAATGTGCAATACGTCCTCTAGTAACAATATTGCAGCTATTCCTGTCGATGCTACGGTCTTAGGAATGTCTCCTCTACCTCTGATGGTAGGAATTAGTATTTTGTAGACGAACGTTTTGCCTGTTCCTGCAGGACCATCTAAGAAGAAGCATGTTTGTCGCGGATGGGAATGGCTGTATGTGGCGTATGAAACAGTGTCAACAGCGTGTTTTTGTTCTGTGTTGAGTTTGTTCCGTAATGTTCCGTAGTGAGGGATTGTTCAGCATGAGCGTCGAAGGTGCTCGATGAATGAGACAATTGAAGAATGTCAATGACGGGTAGCTGTAATTTTTGGAGGCTCAGGCCATGTGGTTGCAGCATGTCATTAGTTTACGCGAGAGCATACATTTAAGCGGTTTGTTTCGAATGTTTAGTGAGAAGGTCCTCAGAAAGGGAGACTTTATGTGTTTCCCAAAGGCGTGGAACGTCCTATGGTTGGCCGAAGACACAGACGAAAATAAAAAAGTTGTCACAAGAAGGACGGCATTTGAATCAGGGATTCCTCTGTTAGAGTGTCATGCCGTATCTTGTCGTTTTTAAGAAGACCAAATTGTTGATATGTTTCTTTGCAAGTGTTACATTCGATGCAATTGACAGTTCTAAGATGGTGAAAATTTGTGACGCCTAGAAGACGCGTAAGGAGAAGTCGAAGATAACAACGTTCGGTCTCGTTAACGGCAACAATAGGCATTCTACCGATCACTTTTGCACCTTCTTCTTCTTCTATATCTTTAGGGCCCACGATCAATTTATTGATCATTTTGGCTAATATGCATGTAGATGGGGTTTGCAATGTTTCTGTTCCTGGTGTTGATGAGGAAATTTAACAGATTTCCAGTGCCACTTTGTGAGGAAATCATGCACTAGAGGTTTGAAGGTTTGAAAGAATAGACACAAATATGTCTATAGTGTTGTCGCCTCAACCGTTGCTTTTGAAAGAAAGTTCCAGTCCCTGATTGCCTTGGGCAGGAATGAGCAGCTCCTTTACTGGCTTCTTGCTGGTATGAGCCTGAATTGCCTGTCATGGCCTCGTCGCTGTCTATGTGGGAGAGGGACGAGTTTCTGTTTAATACTGGAACAGTGGACAAGCCCATTATTTATCGTGTACATCATGGAGAGCCTGGATTGTCGTCGTCGTTTCTCCAATGGTGACCAGCCTAGTGTTTCTAGCATGCTGCCAACACTAAAGGTATTCCTGTAGCGGTTTAGGTCAAAGCGTGCTGCTCGTCGCTGGACCGCCTCCAACCTGTCAATGTTCTTCTGGGTAAATGGGTCCCAGACTGAAGATGCATAATCTAAAATCGGTCGGACAAAGGCTTTATATGCTCTTTCTTTCACACAGGAGTTGCCAATCTTTAGATTTCGCCTTAAGAACCCTAGGGTCTTGTTTGCTTGGTTGCATACATTGTTAATATGCTCGTCCCTGCGGACCTCTCTTTGAATGGTAACACCCAGGTATTTTACGGAGGAAACTTGCTCAAGTATATGGCCGTGCAGTTCGTATTGGTAGTGTAGAGGAGTACAACTTCTAGAGATTGATAGTGTCTGGCACTTGGCAGGGTGAAATTCCATGTCCCAGCTTATCTCCCACTCAGCTAACAGATTGAGATCCTGTTGTAGCTGGTCCTGGTCCGATCTGTTGGCGATCGTCCTATACACTGTAGTGTCATCTGCGAACAGTCTTGCCTATGATTTCAGTTTCTCGGGTAGGTCATTAATGTATGCTAGGAACAAACAACCTGTCATCCGACAGAAGATTCTGATCTACATTAGGTAATAGCAATTTATTACGTTTTTAAGAAATTGTATAATTTCAAATTAGTAAATGATGCAATATAAAGCAAGACGTGAAATCGGTTGAGAAAGGTTAAAGGAATAAGGTGACAGAGTGATAGCTTAATATTACTCAAAAATATCATCAAGTAAAAACAACTCTTCTAGAAAAATCTTTTCTGCATTAAACTAATGTCAAAATAACACAAACCACTTATTAAAAATATTTTTTTTTAGTTAAAATGCTTATCATATCATAAGTGATGTTTAAGTTATTCTCCTAATTATTTTCGTATTATGCACGCAGTTTTTCTTTCGCTTGAAGCACCAGGAAAGGTGTCTACTGCTGACGCGGATTGCAATGGCTCAGTTTTCTCAGGGAAATGTGACCTGACTGACCCAAGGCGTTGTGTATGTGCAGCAAACTATGTTGTAAAAGAAGACACAAGCAGGAAAAGTAAGAACAAAGATGCTAAATAAATCAGTTCATTAAAAATAAATAAAAGCCGGATTAATATTTATGTAAAAGCTTTCTTTAAAAAATATAGAACAGATTACAGTATAGCTTATTAGGTAATTCCTGTTTGTAAATAAATACACACTATTTTGTTCAAAAGCCATAGATGGCGCTGCAGTTGTGAGTACGACCCTACTATGTTGGTTGTGGCCATCATCTCTAAACTTAGGAAGTTCTCTTCAACTGTTCGTTAGAGTTATCCGATGGTTAAAATATAGAGTGATAGCGTAATATTACACAAAATGTCATGAAGTAAAAACAACTCTTCTAGAAAAATATAATTCTAAAGACTATGATAACTGATAATCCATGATAATTATACATTTTTTCTTAGCCTTTATCTAAATTTTTCACAAAAAATGAATTGAATATCAGCTGTAACGTTTGCTTAATAAGTAAAATACCTTTACATATACATGCTAAAATACGTGTTCCAATAAAATTGATGAATGATTTTGTTGAAATGCTTGTAAAATAACATTTAATATGTATGTATGTTTGAATGTATGTCATCTTTCCGTCTGCGGGAGACGATAGATTATCTTTATTGCTTGCAGCTCTTGGTGTGGCTGGTGAGACCAATCCTCGAATGGCAGTCTCTGTTACATTTCCCACACACGAATGCTGTGGAGCAGTATTTACCGGCCTTCCTCCTCGCTCTTTTTGCAGCTGTTTCCGCCCTGTTTTGATCCTCGGCATGTAGTGATCCTGCCTTCACGATACCCCACCATGAGGATCTATCCTCTGCCAGCTCCTCCCAGTTTGATATGTCGATGTTGGCCGACTTCATGTCTCTTTTGCATAAGTATCTCAGACGAGGCCGTCCAACTGACCTTTTCCCTATCGCCCGCTAGCTGTATAGCACGTCCTTTGGTATGCGACCAGGTTGAATTCGCTTGACGTGTCCAAGCCAGCGGAGGCGTCTTTCGATTAACATGGCTGGGGCGCTACACATGTTTGTTTGGGACAAGACATCCGTGTTGGGGACTTTGTCTTGCCATTTAATGTCAAGGATGTGACGCAGGCATCTGAGGTGGAAGCCATTGAGCCTTCTTTCGTGTTTAGAGTATGTGGTCCACGACTCGCATCCATACAGAAGTGTGCTCAGTACGCAGGCCTGGTAACCAGCAGCTTAGTTCTTGTTGTGAGTTTGGCATTTGACCAGACTCTTTTCTTCAGTCTGGCCATAACAGTTACGGCCTTCCCTATCCTTCCACATATCTCATCCTCCATTGAGAGGGTGCTCGATATGTTGGATCCCAGATATGTGAATCTGTGAATTTAAACAGATTCACATTTAATATAATATATATTAAAATGACTTAACGAAATCTCACAAGATGTTTTTGATTACATGTTTGACTTTAACATTTGAGAGGGCTCAACTATTATATTGTTTGAAGTATTAAAAGAAAATTCACAGTTTCATTTACTTTACCGACGCCAGGATAAATTTTATGACATCATAAGCTTTCCACATAACTTAACTGTATTGATTTATCATCATTTATATTGACATTTTTTTTTAAAAAGTAAAAATATGTGATACAAATAAACGTGTTATTGATAAAAATGCACTGGATTTTGTTGCAAGGAAGGTTTGACCCATGTTCATGCAGGAAAAGATTCATTTTCGATAATTGCTCATAAGATTACTCAATCACTTTATTTCATTTTGGCCTAAATCTTTTTACACGTGATTGACGTTATATAGTAAACATTTACAGGGAGCGACACAACATTTTAATTTCTCTTTATTAAGAATTTGTTGAACTTCCATGTCTTTTATGTTATTATGTATCTGAATATTATGCTTAATATAAATAATGAAATAAATGCTTTCGTTATATATTTCGTTTGATATGTCTTCATCAAACCAAACATGCCAAATAAAAGCAATAAAACTTTTGTAAAGATGGTCCTCTTAACCATTAATCTTTACCCACTTTTTTAACTAAAACATAGTCACCTGCGAGATGAGATGTTTAAGGCAAGCAGATGGAAAAACAAGAAGGGACCACATTTAGAAACATTAAATTAGTCAAATGTTTAGTGTCATCCCCCACAGCCATTATATATAAGTTCAAAAAAAAAAAATGAATTAGTATTGACACTTGATGAGAATGCCTGTCAACATACCTGCATTGCAAAGGTACAATGGCAGCCCCTCAGGTTTCGGGAATATTATCTAAAACGGATATACACTAAATTCAATGTTTACAAGAATTGTTAAAAATCTGAACTCTATAGGAGACAGTGTTAAATTGTAATAGATAAAGTTACTTTAGCGAAGTGTTGTTTTTTTTTGCTACGCCTTCGCTTATAATGCGTTATAAATTTTTTTCCTAATTTAAATCCGAGCAAAGCTTGATATGTATGCTAGTTTTATAAAAAAAAAAGAATAAATTAAACATTAGATTGTAACGTTATTATAGTATTTATATTGAATGTATTGGACTAAATAGTTTACTTCATGCGATATAAATCTACAATTGTAAAGTTGTGAGTGCTTAGAGTGCTGTGATAATTTAAAGCAGAAGCTTTTAACTTTGGGAACAAGCAAAACAGCTGATTTAAAGTACATTGTGATTATTTGTATATTTTCATCTCGGAAAGCTCTGTCTTTATCTCAAGGTTTATCTTGATGGGCCTGATCTATTTTTTAAAGACATTCATCCGGTATGGTTCCTCGGTGGCGTTTTCTTACTGATAGCCATCACATTGATCTTTCCCTGGTTTAAACAAGTGCAGATTCATGTCATTAAATTACTATATTAAAACTGGACGACTAAGAGTATCATTAGATTCCTCTTCCAAAATGTCTGCTACGAACGATATAGAACACTAAGAGTAAGCTGGCTACAAATACGTCTTTAACTAGGCTTTTGGCAACAGTGTAACTCTACTTTCTGAAGCATTTAAAGAAAATATTTCAATGTACCCGCATTTCCGTATTTGAATGTTTTCTTGTTCTTTGTTATGTTTTCTTACATATCATTCACATAATCAAGTGGTTGACAAGCACATTTAAAACATAATCCCAACCTTCCTTGATTGTCTTGATAATGTAATGAAAAGAGTTAGTCCTTCTAGAACTACTAGTATCTGTCACCATAAGACTTTATCAAAACGCTGTTTATCTGGCCGTCGTGCCCGACCAACTATAAATACTTCTTTCACTTGTTGCATGTTTGTCTAGGATGATCTGCAACTGCTGCAACACTCATCACGTTAATACTGGTGAATAATAACATTTCTTAAAAATTTATTTCTTCTTTAATCTTGCGTGTAAACACACAACAATTTGCAAAGGAATTCAGTCCACTCTTAAAACACTCTCACGAGAGTTTCTACCCAAGTCTGTTAACAGAACGTGAACTCCTATGTGAACTAACTGTGAACTAACTTTCATCTCGATCCCTCTCATCTCATATTCAACACATGCGTTTATTTCTATATCCTTTTATTAAATCACAATTTAGACACAGATCTACAAACTCATAGTATCATAAAGTTCCTAAATCGAATCGTCCAAAACAAAATGTCGAGGTAATGTATCACTGTCTCAACATATTCTAAATTGACACAAATTGAATTCTTTAAAAATGCATTACATACTTCCAATATGTTTTATAAGGCATCCTCGTACCTTTAAAAATACTATAAATAATACATTTTACATCTTACTTCAAAAACATATCAAAATTTTAATAGCCATACTCATTACTTTGGCTTGTTTATATTTTGACAATATTAGCGTCCCTTCAATATATTGTTATCTTACAGACTTCTCTGTTATCATTAACAAGTTTTGACGTTGTCATCATGATATTACAATGCTAGGGATTTTCATAAGCAAAAAAAAATAGCCTTGGATATAAATTCATATTTCTCACAACATCATAGTATTGAGTTTTTTTGTTCATAAAGAAATATATTTAGAAGCCTGGTGTATTTCTCTACGATTTTTATATAAAATCATGAACTTTAAATATGGATTATAAAATAAGCTGCCTTATTTGTGGAGATAATTAAAATCTCAATGGGAAAAACAACAACAATTCAAGAAATGGAAAAAGTTAATAAAATGTTCTCAATTCACGATATTGTAATATTATGACTTTGCTGAAGATTCTATTTAATGTTCTTGGAATTTAATAATAATAATAATAATAATAAGTGGTCTTATATAGCGCGGTACCCCGGCCTAGGGCTGGGCTCACCGCGCTGTACATATATAGCAAAGAGGCATAATCATAATATTAAAATAAAATACATAAATGAAATAAAAACAACATATAAGCAAAACAACACCAGAGGTCTATTCATCCACACACACCAGACATTTTTACAAGGAAACCCATGTACGTTTATCGGTTTATAGGAGGAGAATCAGTCAGAGTAGTATAGTTTAAATAGATGTGTTTTGAGTGCAGTTTTGAAGGCCTGTGTGGTTGTTATATTGCGGATGTGTAGTGGCAAAGAATTCCATTGTTTGGGGGCGCAGAAAGAGAAAGATCGTTCACCATATAATTTAGTGCGTGTCTTGGGAACGGACAGAATACGCGAGTCTGCGGAGGAGCGAAGTTGTCGAAGGGGTGAATAGACAGAAAGAAGTTCAGTTAGATAGGAAGGGCAGGAATCCGAGAAAAAGTTGTGACAGAGAAGAGACAGCTTGTAGTCAATGCGTGCCTGTATAGGGAGCCAATGTAGTGAGTGGAGTAGTGGAGTGACGTGATCATGTTTTTTTGCCTTAAGAACAAGCCTAGCAGCAGAGTTTTGAACTTTCTGCAGTTTTTCTATAAAATGTTTCGGTGAACCTGACAGAAGTGAGTTGCAATAGTCAAGACGAGAGAGAACAAGAGCACAGACTAGAGTTTTTGTTGCGCTAACTGTCAGGTAGTGGCGGATGGAGCTGATCTGACGGATGGCGGTGTATGCCGAACGACAAATGTGAGAGATATGTTTATCGAGAGACATGTTGTTAGAAAGAATATAACCAAGATTCCTAGCAGAGGGTGTAAACTGTATGTCGGAGTTACCTACTTGAAATGAGGTGGGAAGAGTTGAGGTAGAGGATGATTTGTGATTGTAAATGAGGAGTGCTTCTGTTTTGTCATCATTAAGCTTCAACTTGCTGAGTGTCATCCAAGACTTGACATCATCAATGCACCCCCGCAAAGTCTGGACAGCGGAATCGACAAGAGATGGATGGGTATGCATGTATAGCTGTGTATCATCTGCAAATGACTGGTTCTCAACAGCATGCCTCCCGAGCAAGAGGAGTAGTGGTCTGGTATACATTATGAATAGAACCGGACCCAAAACGGACCCCTGTGGCACTCCGTACACCAAATCAGCACTGCCGGAGAGACAGCCATCGACAGAGACCATTTGCGTTCTATCAGAGAGGTAGGATCTAAACCAAGCCAAAACCGAACCAGAAATTCCAAAGTAGTTTTCAAGGGTTTTGAAAAGGATTTCATGGTCAACAGTGTCAAAGGCCGCACTGAGGTCTAAGAGGATCAAAATGGAGACATTACCGCTGTCCATTGCGCGCAAGAGGTCATTACTTACTCTCAAGAGAGCTGTCTCCGTGCTATGGAAATGTCTATAGGCCGACTGATTAGAACTGAGAAGAGAGTGATCATTTAAGTAAGCAAAAAGTTTTTTTAGGACTAGTTTTTCAATAACTTTAGATAAAAATGATAAGTTAGATACAGGTCTATAGTTTTTTAAATTATTTTCATCCAGACCGGGCTTCTTAAGCAATGGTTTGATGACAGCTGATTTGCAAAGAGGCGGAACAGTGCCAGAATATAAGCTTTCATTTATTATGCGGGTTATTGTTGGGAGCAAGATATCTAATGACTCAACCAACAGGGGGGTTGGGATGGGATCCAAATAACATGACGTATGTTTAGATTTTAGGATTATATTTTTTACCTCAAGTTCTGAAACAGGTTTAAAAATATTAAAATGGGAAGTAAGACAAGGGAAAGGAGGCAATTCAAGGGGAGGGGCATCAAGACGATCAAGCTCAGCTCGAATGTCAGCTACTTTGCTTGTAAAGAAATTACAGAAAATATCTGGTTGCTTGGGCAGGGGAAACACCGAAGGAAGCGCAGTTCCTTTGTTACTCCCCCTAAGGTGACCACAAACATCAAACAACTGCCTGCTGGTTTTACCCATAGTTATCTTTTGGCTAAAATACGTAGTCTTTGCACGACAAACAATCTGATTGACACGCTTCTTGGCAGCGTAAAATATCTGCTTAAAAACCACAAGACCTGACCTTAACCACTTCTTTTCTGCACTACGGCGCTCTTTCTTGGCACTGCGTAGTTCCTCCTTGATGGTCGCATACCAGGGAGATGACCGCTTTAGACTAAAATTGCGGCGGGTGACAGGGGCGTGTCGGTCAAGCACAGCGCGCAATGCACGGTCTAGTGATTCCAATGTGGGGCAGAGGGCAGGGGACACTTCTACGCTTAGGTCATGCTTAAATGCATCCCTGTTTATAGCTCGCAGACTGCGCACCTCCCTAAACTGAGGGGGAGGGTTGGGGGCACTAACACTAAGTTCACAAATAACACAGAAGTGGTCAGAGGACAGCTCTTGTGTGATTGAAGTAGATCTAACTACACCATCTTGAGGCCTATGTAGTACCCAGTCAAGAATATGTCCACGATTATGAGTCGGTTGGTCGACCGATTGGTGAAGACTGAATAAATCCAAGAGATCCAACATCCTAGCAGTGGAGGGGTGCTGTGGTTGATCAAAATGGAAGTTCATGTCGCCTAGTACAATGTAAGTCCCGGTCAATGTGTTGCAGTGGTCAATCAAATCCGGGAATTCTCGATGAAACACTGAGTCGGTCAATTTATTTTTCTTACTAGGGAAGGTGCGATATATGCACATGAAATGAACTGTCTGCTGGGGCACTGACAGTGTAAATTGAACTACCTCAAAAGACGTGTGGACGAATGGGAGGTCTGTGACAAAAGCTGTATGATGGGACAACGTGTCTCTATATATAATAGCAAGGCCTCCGCCGCGAGTTGAACGGGGAAATGATCTGGCAGAATAGCCATAGGGAGCGAGATCGGTGCACTTCCCCTCATCGCCAGTCAGCCGAAACCAGGTCTCCTGGATAAACAGAATGTCAATCTGCCTATCAGAGACAAATTCGGAGACTGCAATTCGTTTCTCATAGGGGCCAAGCGACTGGGCGTTGAATGTGGCAATGAGAAGTTGTTTGTTGATAGAACGTGGAGAGGTTTTGATGTGAATGAGGTTGGCAGGGTCCGAGTAGTGTAGAGTAGGTCTTGGTAAAGAATGAGTGACAAGTTGTTGTTGTTTTCGTCTACCACCACGGTGGGTGCGCTTCCGAGGCAGGCCTCGACCAATCAAAAGCTCTTTCAGTCGACACACGAGGTCAGCGGTCAGATGCGTACGCTTGGCATTCATTGACAAAAGACGATCACGTGTGTATGCAAGCACAGGTCGGTTACCGCCGTGGGGGCTGCGTGTGTCACTGACCGTAACGTCGACTTGACCGAGCGATGAGCGTGGTGCCGACAAAGATGGCCGACCGTGTAGGCGGTGAATCTCACTAACCTTTGCAACAAAGAAAATCCAAAACAACAAAAGTCCAAAGTTAGGAGGAACACAAAACATATCCGAATCAAAGTAGTGGTCCATGGTGGATATCCAGTACAGAAAAAAACAATACAAAAATCAGTCAAACACACATAAAATGCATTCAATCAGGAGCCCGAGTCTATACGTGCCTGCAAGGCGTAGCCTCGTTCTCGTTTTTCATCTAGTCCAAAACAAAGGGAGAATCCTGTTAAAGAAAAATCTTTGATGACGTAGAAGTTGTCTTTCCTCAACATGATTTCGGATATTTCCCAAACTGTGTTCGCTGTTAGCATTAAACAAAATCATAAAAACTTAAAAGTTTCTGCTTTTAAGCAAGCGTTACTAGACAGTGGTAAATATTTTATATGTATTAGTATTTCTTTTCAACAAATAAACAGTGTATTTTTTAAATCCGTCATAGCAATAGAGATAATAATTGTCAACTCTTGAAAGTCAGACGCTCAAACACAAAGGGAGATATCTCTATTAAAATATTCGTTGAGTTACCTTCCTTCGTAAATCCTTGTCTCAAATTAGTGGCTCAGTCAAACTCTTCCTGTTCGTACTAATAGATTATTACTGTACGGATTCCTTAGTAGAGTAAAATTTACCTTTAATTTTTTAGGGTTAGTTTTTTTTTTCAAATAAAACTTACTTCTTCACACACTCCCTCATTCGATTGTGTTTAGTCTCTGGCTGTCGTGTATTGCTACTCGTTTTTTTTTTTGATTACTCATCATGTGATGCATACATACATTATCAAGACTGTATTGCGAATTTCCTTTTTTGATCTATTCCAAAATGTCAATTTACCACCGCACTCACCCTCTTAACTTCAGTCCAAACTCTTTGCGTCATAGTGCTATCTTAGCCTCTAGGTCATCCCTGGAGTTGAACTCCAGACCACAAACTTGAGATTTGCTCAGTTAGACCATTCGGCAACCCAACACCCCTTTCTTCAAGATGCATCCATGCTTTTCTCTCTTTCCTTCCCTTTATTATTTTAAATCACAAAGCCCACCTATTCCAAATTACTAGTATCCACATACCAACAGACACAAAGTGGTTAGATAAGGTTCTGAAACAACGTGTGGTAAAATGAACGACCCAAACTGCTCAGCAACCGTTGTACAGGTTTAGAACGTATGTACGCCCATGTACCAACATCTACCGCCTCTTAGATTGCTTGCCACCACTCACTTGTTTGAGTTAAAGTGCAATTAAGTGGGTTTCAGTGACGCGCTCTATTATTTCAACGTTAAGACAATTTACAATAATGATAGTCGGTTAATAGAGTCCTGAAATGTCATATGTATTAACACTCCTTATGTAAATAATAACGCTTATATTACAGGGTTCTCTACAACCTGTACAATGTAGATTTGTTACATACACATGTGCTTCAATAGAGTGCAAATATATTCAATGCTATGTTGCAATTACCCAAAGAACAATATTACATGCTGGTAAAATCAGTTACTGTTATTTTTTAAAACTACATTTGTAGAGTGGAAATATCGGTAAATGACGCTTTTGTTTTATTTACAAGATCGTATAAAATTATTGATAGCATTTTATAAAATCTAATTTTCATTTCAAAATCAGCGACATAGAACGACAAGAAATAATAATTTTATTTATAAATCTGGTAACTGTCAATGTTTTCAAATTTATCCAGAAAGCTTATGATGTGTCTCATTGAATGGACTATAATTTATGCTTTTAATTTTTAAATAGTTATTTAATCAGTTTTAAAGTCAATTTTTTTTTTAAAAGAATGATAAGATTCATAATATATTCATCGTCCGTGTTATATATTAATGAGGTCTACCAAAGACTTGTCATAAAGTTTAGAATACATGGGTATCAGATTTTATTTAGGATTGGGGGAATTTAAAAACTGATATAAAAATGAATTTCTTTTAGCCAGTTTTTTAATAAAAGTTTTATAACTATTATTTTATTTGAAATGGAACAACAACTGAGCTCAAAATAATTATTTTTCACACCTTTATCAGATAAAGTGTCAGAATTTAACATTCTTTTTTGTACGTGTTTCGTTGATTCTACTTTTGTGAAGATTTGTTCCATATAATTAATGCCGGCGTATTTTAGTCGAACTGCAGAGTTTTTTCGTGGAAATGCTTGAAAAATATTGACCTTTCCCCGGGTATGACTAACACTGGCTACGACGTTGGTTGGGATCTTTTGTTAAAATTAATGGCGCTATCAATGAATGCGAATACGTTTTTAAACTGTCTAAAGCCATATGAGAAATGGACTTAAATTAATTTATGATTTATAATTTACTGAAAAGATTGCATGTTTCATTTGTAATTTTTGATAACTTCAATTCCTTTAAATTAAAATTCTGTGAAACTCATCCTCAAATATTTATGGAAAAGAGCTTCTTGCGTAATGTGTCTTTTTATTATTTTTAACTTGAAGTCAAACGTCTTTTTTAAAAAAAAATGTGTCTAGTTTAACACAAATAGAAACTAAACTTGAGCAATTGCTTACTAGAACTGCATCATTCCCCGACATGCATGGGCGCCCGCAGGTAGTGGCAAGGGGGGCACTTGCCCCCCCCCCTGGATTGATTGGATAAAAAAATTTTAGACAAAAATAGACAAAAAATTTATTAAAGTAAAGAGAAAATAAAGAGAAAATAACTAAGCTTATGTCCTGTCCGTTCGTTCACCATACAAGTACGCTACAGTAAATTAAAACTATATTAAAACATTACTAAAAATTTTTTGCCCCCCCCCCTGGAAAGTTATCGATTTTTTTGCCCCCCACCCCCCTAGAAAGTTTTCTGCGGTCGCCCATGCTGACATGTGCCCCTTTGGTATGTCCTTAACTACGATTATATCTGAAACTCTATTTACTTTTCAGTGTTACAATTTAACAAAATTATTGCTCGGTTGGGGGCTGTGAGATCTTGTAAAGAAATTCAATGAAAAGTTCATAATCTCCTGTACGTGATATATCTTGGTTAGTTAGATACAAGTCGAGATCAGAGTAATCGCTCTTCTTTTCAAATGTGTTTTTATTTTTAATTTAACTTTCTGTTACTCAACAGTGTTACTTACAAACTTAAGGAAGTAATACAATGATAGGATACTAAATTATACTATAAAACAAAAGAAAAGTTGAAGCATATGTAATCTAACGTGATTTATAGCCAACAGCAATATTTACAATTTATATGTATTTACAAATGGGTTGTAATCTCAGAAACAAGAAAATCTTTTTAAATTGGAATAATTTGGGCATATATATATTGAAATATCATGATTCTCTAATGGTCATGGTCAGGGCCATTTAAAAGAAATGTGGGCCTAATGGACGTGCTATTTTTGGGTCCCAGAAACTTTCTGGAAAAGAAAAAAGGACCAGGTAAACAAGCAGCTATCCGATCAACAGAAAGGCTCCTGCCGAAATTGATCAAGCGGATATCAAATTTCAACAATTCGTATCATTGTAAAAAATAGTTCATTGAATGGAACTCTCTCACAATTTAAATCTCACCAAATATGAAAAGGCCTTGATAGCATAGATCGACAAACCAATTGAAAACTTCTCCGGCATCATTGGATACAAGGCAAACAAGTCAAAATCGCTGAGAGTTCTTTGAAGAAATGGTAAAATGAGGGGTACTACAAGGACTTGGAGATGCTTTTAAAGTAAAAATTTGAGTCAGACACAGATGTCTCTTTTCCCCTCTCCTATTCATCCTTGTCATAGAATAAATAATGAAAAAAATCCACATCAACTTGAGGAGTAGGATACAGTGATACTGATAACAGCTGAATGACCTATAATTTACAGGTGAAATTGGGTTTAAGTCCCATAACCATCAACAAGTCCAGGAGAAGAAAAATATGTATCCACAATTTCAGCACAGCTTGGCCTCAATAAAACTAAAGGCAAGAAAAAATATGATGTTAAACACAGCTAACAAAGATCATTTATCTTTTGCTGGGATGCACTGGAAGAAGAGGAGGCCTTCACTAACTTAGGCAGAACAATTGACATAACTGATGAATCCAAAGGTGATATCAGGGCTGGAATTTATACGGCTAGGTAAGCATTTGTGTTATCAAACAACATATGAGCGGACTCTGCAAACAAAATTCAGAATTTTCAACATAAATTTCAATCCTACACCATGGAGCCGAAACTTGGAGAACAACAGCAAGCATCACGTAGAAAGTACAGATTATAAATATCCTGAACATCAAATGGACAAACACCATCACCAACAAAACTTACTTGAAAGGACATGCAAGGAAACGATGGCGGTGGATGTGTAACAGTCTTCTTCGTAGACCCCAAGATAAAATCACAAGAAAATCACGTACAAGGACTCAAAAGGGTGGATAGAAAGTCCAAAGAATACACTGAGATGCGAGCTAGGGGAAGACACACAAAATTTGGAATGCAATGGGAAAGGAAAGCACATTCTTGAATTCGACCTATGCACCAGGTGTATTTGAGGGCAATTAAGCAAGTAAGAACGTAGAAAAATTAACACTATTAAATGTATCAATTTCCACCTTTGAGGGTTCTCAAGAGGGTAGGGCCCCGAGTGATGTACTCGGGTGCCTCAGCCTCTGCACAGTCCTGGTCATGGCAATGATGTCATTTAAATTTATAATTAACGATTTTACAAAAGCACTATTTATTTGCATCAATAATTTTAATTATATTACAAGCTTCATTTACCTTGCCTCGACATTAGTTTTCAAGAATGAGACATAACAAAGGCCTTTTCAATGTGTTTAGAGTAATAAAAACATGGAAATCGACTTCAAATCATGGAAACAGTTGCTCATTTCGGATCGCAAGTATTAAACACACTCAAAAAAGAAGGCGCGGTTAAGGGACAAGCGGAATAACCTGCCATACCAACAGGACCCCAAACACTTGTGTCTCCCTTGCAAGCGGATAATCTTTCCAAACATAAATATGATTCACCACAAGCCACCAGGATCTCGCTGTCGATATAACTTTTGTCGTCTTTGCACGCTAAGGATGAGCAACAATAATATAGCAGCTAAAATGTTTCAATATTTCAAATGTATAATAATAATTTTAAATTTAATTTGTTGAAAGATATATATATATATATATATATATATATATATATATTAGGGATAAAGGAAACAATCGTGGGGGACTCTAAGAGGACTTATTCATACTAGAGTTTATATTGGCTACTTCACAGTTAAAAAGATGAGCAAAAAAAATATAGCAGCTAAAATGTTTAAATATTTCAAATGTATAATAAAAATTTTAAATTTAATTTGTTGAAAGATATATATATATATATATATATATATATATATATTAGGGATAAAGGAAACAATCGTGGGGGACTCTAAGAGGACTTATTCATACTAGAGTTTATATTGGCTACTTCACAGTTAAAAAGATAGATTTTGTGGAGATTGCTGATTAGTCGATCTGGTTGGTAAATGGGTGCCATGGGGAAACCTACAGTAGAAAGACCAACCAATTTGAACGCGTATCAGATTGCACATGGACCAAGAAAAGCACGAATTTGACAGTGACAGCAGTATAAATCAAAATATTAAAAGGTTGCTCATTTGCAAGATAAAGGTACAGGTGTCAGGTGGAAACCCACTGTATGAAGGCTGTCCAATTACCCCGCGCAGCAGATTGTACCAGGAGAAAGAAAGCACGAATGAGTAGTCGACCTGGGTGGTAAATGGGGGGGGGGGAACCCACAATACGAAGACCGACTAACTAGCACGCGTCTTAGATTGCGTATGGAAAAAGAAAAGGACGAGTTTGACAGTGACAGCAGTGTAAATCAAGACATTGGAAGGTAGAGGTCAAATGTACAGGCCTGAGGGGAAAACCGCAGTACGAACACATTTACCACGCTTATTATGGTACACGGTGGAAGAAAGCATGATTTGACGGTGATTCTAGTATAGTTAAGCATTAGATTGCAAGGGTGAGTGGCTAGTTGATGTCCAATTAGAAGGATGGAAGCGTTAGGATAAATTTAATATCAGCGTGTAGTAATAGATTTGACATGGGAAGGAATCTCTAGAGACATCACTACTGATTCGTCCACATATAAAAGTGGATCGTTAGACGGCAATTGTTAGAGCTCAGCCGGACAGGGAAGAGGACAGGCGGGAGAGAGTACTCCTCCGGACAGGAGTAGAGGACAGACTTGAGATGACATTAACGGAGGAGAGAGACAGTCACAGAAGAGTTATAAAGTATTGAGTGTGAACAGTACAGCAGATCGTTAAAGTGAAAGGCTAACCAAAAACCTGCTTGTTGCAGCACGAGACACAGAGTGAACGAGGTTTTCATCCAGATAAATTATATAGAGAACGAGGGCAGAACTGAGACAAACAAAGGTTCTCTACAATATATTTGAACGAAATTAATCACTTTGATAAATGATAATATACATTTTTATTTAGATGTAGCTCTGCTTAATTTTTTATTGTAACCCAGATATGTTTCCAGTTAAATATTAATAAACTTTTAAATATTCCATGATTTGTTAAATTACCATACTGAGTAGATTTTAAATACATTTCTATAATGCACACATTGTTATTGAAATTAATTAAGTTTTTAAATAATTTTTTTCTGGATTAAGTAGGAAGTCTAGCAAGTTTTTTATTTGCCTATGTACAGTATTAATTCAATGCAAAGAAGTGTATGGATTGTTTTAATACAAGAGAACCAGCTGACTCGTTGAATTGAGAGATTTAATCATGTTTTTGAACAAATTGAAAATAAATATTATATAAAATAGTGTTGGTAATATTCGGCAATATTTGGTCTTTACTTGTTTCATTAAAATACAATACATTTTAAATGAAACTTAGCCTACGTAAAACTGTATTTAATTTGTGTTAACTTCCTCATTCAGTCAAAGCTTTCATACATATATTGGATCCTTTGAGTGAAACGTGCCTTCATGATATTTTGTGTATCTTTTTTTAATATATTATATCGATTCGACAAAAGCACGCTTATAAAGTCCCCATAAGGAATCTAATCTCATCAAGTTCTTAATAAAACATGTCGTTAGCTGTACAAATCTGTTGAAGTTCACAGACACAACTGAAAGTGTGCGTAACTCATTTCTTTTACTGAAAAAGTAAACAAATAATGACCCAACATAGCCTTATTGTGACTTTGAACCGCAAATATGGTCAAAGTTCTTGTCTAGAGTGACGTAAGAGAGACTAATAAATTTATTTGAAATAATTTTTTTTGCCAATCATTAATAATAGATAGGATGTTTTAAGTATTTATAAAAATGCTTGATTAACTAAGCGTTTCTCATATTTTCATAAGAAAGTGAGTGAAGTTCTTTTTTCATTTTTTTGCACAAAATGAAAAAAAATTCCCATTTTTCTTTTCGAATCTATTTCTTTATTAATAAGAAGTATACAAAATGTAGAGGAATACATGAAGAAGGACTATAACAGAATGTGAAAATTTTGGGCCAAAAAGCCTTCGAAAGCTATTTGTATAGTTATGTAGTCTACATACAATGATAAACAACTACAGTAGTGACGTATAAACTCAAACAATCTGCCTATGAGATTCAAAGGCAACATAAAATATTAGAAAGTAGAATATATGACCCGATTTTAAAAAAGAAAGAGAGGAAGGCCAAAGAATACATGGAGACACGAGCTGGAGGCAGACACGCAAAATGTGGGATACAACTGGAAGCAACTGGAAAGTAAAGCACAGGACCGAGATGAATTGAAAACTCTTATGAACGGCCTATGCCCCAGACGGGGTAAAAATGCATAAAAAGGAGATAATCTATGTAATGATATTTATTAATAATGCTCACCTTAGCATACTTTTCCTATGTCGACAGACATCATTTTCACCCCTAGAAACACTATGCACCGATGAATAACACACGCACACGTTCAAGATGCGATAGATTCATTAAGGCCGTTTGTATATCATCAAGCTTCATAAGATTGTTGAAACAGGCTTTATTTGAAAATTTCTTGGAATACTTTATTTACAGCACGACTGATTGATTTCAAATAAAATACAGCGGGTTATAAATTGTAAAAACTGTATTCAATCCTATTCATCGATTCCTATGGTGCTACATCCCATGCATGGCTTTAGCCTTCCTTACTACTTGCCTCCATTTAGATCTATTCAATTCTTGGATTTTTCGTTGTTGAAAATATTTTACCACATCATCCAGCTTAGCCTAGGTCTGCCTTTAAGACGTTTTCCTCTAGGGTCTTGGTAATGTACCATCTGCACACCACTGTTATTTAACATTCTCTCTCTAAGTGTCCTGCCCATCATCACCTACCATTTTTTATTTCTGCTGTGGGAACCTGATGTAAACTTTACCATTCTTGGTTGGTCCCTATTCTCCATCCATATTCATTCTTTGTTGGCTTATATACTTTCCCAAGAACCTTCCTCTCCCATGTTTTTAATAGGTTTTCTGTCGCTTTTTGATAGGGTCTAAGTTTCACTTGTAAATGTTACAACTTGTCTTCTAACAGTTTTATAAATAGTATTTACTTGTAGTGATGCGTCTTCTAATTCAAAATATGATTTTGATACGTCTTTAATACTTATCCTTAGTAGTATATATCATCAGCATATGCAATATGCTGAATGGGTTTATTGTAGAGAGCGCTATTTGGTTGCGGGTCTTGCGTTTTGCTCAGAAATTATCCTGTTATTGTTCCACGGGTGTCAAGATGTATGCTTTTCATAACTCTCTCCAATGTTAGGTTAAATAGCATACAAGTCAATGTGTCTCTCTGTCTTATGCCTCGTGCAATCTCAAATTCCTTTGAATATTCTTCTTGAACCTTGATTTTGCATTTTTATTTGTAATATTATATGTATCAGTCTTGTCAGTTTATGTTCTTCTTCTATATTTTGAGGACCCACGATCAATGAATTGATCCATCTGGCTCCTATGTTTCAGAGGGGTTCGCGATGTTACTGTGCATGGTTGTGAAGGGGATACGTCACTGGTTGCAAGGGCTACTCAGCAGTGGTATCATGAACTTGGGGTTAGAAGACATGAGCCAATAGACGCAAATGTGTCAAGTGTCTTCGCCTCAACTGTTGCTTTTGGAAGCTTGTTCTTGTCCCTTATTGCTTTTGGCAGGAATGAGGAGATCCTGTACTGATTTCTTGTATTTATTAGCCGGAACTGCCTTTCGTGGGGGCAGAATGACGAGTTTCTGTTTAATGCTGGAGAAGTGGACATCCCAATTTTTTATATTGTGCATCATAAAGAGCCTAGATAATAGTCTTTTTTCTTCCAATGGTGAACAGCCAATAGCTTCAAGCATGCTGCCAACATATCTGATGTTTCCGTAGCTGTTCATGACAAAGCCTGCTGCCAGTCGCTGGACCACCTCAAACCAGTTGATGATCTTCTGGGTGAATGGGCTCCAGACTGAAGATGTGTACTCTGAGTATTCTGAAAGCGGCCTGAAAATGTCTCACTTTGAATTTGCCGATCTTCAGATTTCAATTTAAGAAACCATAGGGTCTTGATTTCCCGGTTACACACATTGTTACTGTGCTCGTCCCAGCGGGCATCTCTTTGAATGGTAACACCGAGATACATTTCGGACGAAACAGGCTCAAGAGTATGGCAATATAAGTCGTAAGTGTGGTATAGAGGGGATCTGTTTCTGGAGACTGACAAGGTATGGTATTTGTCGGGTTGAAATTACATGCCCTAGCTTATCTACCTCTCAGATAACAAATGGAGGCTTGTCCTGGTCACAACTGTTGGCAATTGCCTATAAACCACCGAGTTGTCTATGAGCACTCTTGCTTGGGATGTGAGCTTTTCAGGCAGATCATGGAGATCTGCTTGGATCAAACGGAGTTGGAAATCTCGAAAATGTCAATAAAAAATGATTGATACCTAGATATTTTCCTTTGGGTCTTGTTTCAGAAAGACGTTAAACTATTTAAATATGAATACTCAGACACCTTATTAAAATAGTACAACATATTTCTATTTCCTTCCCCAACTCCCACCAGAAAAAAAAAATCCGAAAGCAGACAATAACATACACCTTGGATCGACGTTAACGAGCGAAATTTTTAGGGCAAATAAAACTAATTATGTTGTTTAAGAAAGTTTCATTACACCTTCCACCCTGTCACTTCCCTGAAGGAAGAGCCTAAATAGCATAAAGGTAATTTCTGTAAAAACTACATAAGTTTCCAAACGTAAACTTCTCTGCCAAGTTCCTTCAAGTCCTCATATGATCACAATTAAGACCTTTGGAAAAGAATCTCAAAGTAACACATCTATATTATTATTGTTGTTTTTAAAATCTTTGTAAGGTGGTTTCTAGTTTCTTAACTAAACTATCTCGAGTTAGTTCCCATTTAAAATACATTATTGAATGTCAAGTCTATAGTATTGTGAATAGTATCACCTTAGTGTAAAAATGTCAGTAATGCGCATGAGTTATGAACAATCTTTACAGGTCTGTTTACATTTTGGTACACCAACGGTTAAAATTGTTTTTCAAAACGAAAATGTAAAAAACCCTAGGATAGGAAGTGTGACAGCATTTCTAAAATTGATAAAGGAAAGGTGAAAAGAAATATTGTTTTAGATATATTTTTGAAAGTTTGATTGTTTACTCAAAGAATTAATAGATACTATTAAAACATTACATTAGAAAGGAACACTAAATCTGAAAGACACAAATTTAACCAACGCCCGTAGATGGAACTACGTGGTGGTCTCATAATATAAAGGAGTCAGTCTGACATAGCTGTGAGGAACACTACGAAATTCATTGAAAACATTGGTCAAATCCTGGGGAAAAAAGTTGTGGAAATCGTAGAGAACAACCCCTCCCTACGCTAACCCCCACCCCATTTTTATTTCTCAACAATAATGTAAAAACCGAAAACCGATTTCTTTAAAAGAATTTCTAAGACGTTAACTTTTCGCAGGGAAAGAACGGTTTTAATATCCCTTTAAAAAATAAAACATCAATGGTCCTGAAAAGACGCACACAAGGCAGCGCTGGTCAACTTACAACCTTTTTGGTATTGACGTCAGTGGAGCGTGGTCCAGAGCTTTGTTATTGGTGTGTGCTAAGGAGGAATAGCTTGTTTGCAGATAAACAATGTTATTATAATAGCCCATATAAAATAAGTAAAACAAATAGGGTTAAATCTGAAACAAGGAACGCGACAAAACAGTGAAAATGTTGGCAGGAAGCCTTCGTCAGCGAATAAAACAACATAAGAAACAGAAAAATTAACAAATAGCACTTAGCTTAGAAGTAGTATCTTAGGGGAGCAAAGGAATTGTGATAGAGAGTAAGTCAGAGAGAGAATATATAGGGAAGTGGGAACGAGAAAAGATGAATGGTAAGTCCACTGCCATAGGTCATGACGTGGGAAGGCGGGGGTTAGGTTAAAGCTGTGAAAAGAGACATTATGTTCATACCATGTGGCGTCAATGTGCAATAAGTCAGTATTTTGCTAACCTGATTGCAGACTCTCCCTTTGTTACCCTATACTAGCCCATAGTTTGTCATTCGAAATCATCTATGACCATCCAACTAATGGCAAATGCTAATTATATACTTTTGTAAAATATCCAGAGCCATAACACCATGGTACACAATAACAAAGAGCGTAATACTTTGGTATAGTGTCGTACAATGCCGATAACATTTTTGTTACAAAGGTGCCACTATTTAAATGCTGAAATAAACTGTGTTGCTCCTGTTACATATATATATATATATATATATATATATATATATATATATATATATATATATATAGATATATATATATAAAGAGAAACAGAGAGATAACGCCAAAGAGCGTATACGATTTAAGTACCTTCAGATTCCATAAAACAATTATATTTATTCTCCATTATGTTACGGAAATCAAATAAATTTAAATGTTCAAAGAATATTTTAAATCTGCTTTTATTTTATAAAAAGTTAAAGTTATATTATTATAAACTACATATACATTTTAAGTATCAACAAAGAAACTATTTTAAGCATTTTATATGTGTTTGAACGTTATTTAAAAGAAAAAAGAAATTAAAATCATCATCAAAGAATTACACCGTAATCACATTTATCAGAAAAACAAAGCATTCGTCGTTTTTAGTTGGTCTTTTAGTGCGTTGTTAATATTGCGAAATAAAATTAAAATTAATTTGTTCTAAATAATCACGCAAATAACGTCATAGCAAGAATAGCTTATTTTGCCAAAACTCTTAGGGTTCTTTAAATTTAATAGCCGCTGTTGACAAAACTGATCATGTATTTTAAGTTCCTAAAAGTAAAATTAATAAATAAAATTGATTTCTTTTTACATTTTTAATAAAACACACACACACATTTTTGCTAAATATATTTTTACATTTTAAAAAAAAATTTTTTTATTTAAAGAGTATACTTTTATTAAATTTATATCGTAATGAAAACTAACCATTAAATATATTTCTAATAAGAAAATGTGGTTTAAGTCAATCAGTGCAGCGCATCTCCATAGCTAAATAGCATTCACTTATATACTTATACCTCATACACATAAGAACGAACAATATGAAGTGAAAAATATGTAAATTTTGGTATTGAAGGGTCTACAATCCAATGTAAGATTTTATAACTTTATTTCAATCTGTGTGGAGGAGGTGTTGGTCACTTTGTCCCAGGCAGCACAAGATACGTCTAAAAATAATGGAATGAATTTGATAAATAATTAAACCTTCTTGGGTACATTCATATCAGAGGTAGAAAATAGGATGTGCACATTTTTACGTGGATGAAAATATATTTAAATCCTATGCTATTACATTTGTGAAAAAAAGATGCTACATTCTCTTTTTTTCAAACATACCCAGTTTGTTTTGTCCAAGGCAGCACACGATACGTCTCAAAGTAAAGGAATGATTTTCATAAATAACTAACCTTCTTGGGTACATAATATCCAAGGCAGGAAATAGGATGTGTACATTTTTACGTGGTTGACAATATATTTAAATCCTATGGTGTTACATTTGTGAAAAAACGAGATGTTGCATTCTCTTTTGTACAAATACCGTTATGTTCATTTTGCTCATGGAAGTATAAGATACGTCTTAAAATAAAGAAATAAATTTGAAAAATAATTTAATTTTCGTGTGTAAATACATGTCGGAGGTAGGAAATAAGATATGTAAATTCTGACGTGGATGACAATATATTTATATCCTATGGTATAACCAGTGTGAAAAATAAGATGTTACGTTGTCTCTTTACAAATATTGGTATGTTCATTTTGCACAAAGCAATACAAGATATGGTCCAAAATAAAAGAATTAATTCAAAAAAAAATTAACCTTCCTGTGTACATACATATCGGAGATAGGAAATAGGATGGGTACATTTTTACGTGAATGACAATATATTTAAATCCTATGCTATTACATTTGTGAAAAAAGAGATTTTAAATTCTCTTATTACAAATAAAAATATGTTTACCAATTAAGAAAATCAAAGGTGTAACAAATCTTGGGTACATTTATATAAGTATATCCATGAATATCAAAACCCAATCATTTTACACACTAGAAAATTAAATTTTGACAAATGAAGATGGATTAATCTCTTCTTTTTTTGTTGTTACTTTGCAAAAAGTAAAGAAGTGTGTATTTTTACGAGATTAACAATTTATTTTTTTTAAAAAGTAAAGTCAAATCTGATATAGGCGTGATAAACAGTTGCAAGATTCTGCTTAGATAAAATAATTCTTTGTTTTACGATTTTCTGATCATGTATAATTTTTAAAAAATGCAAAATTGTGTTTAAATTTTTTATGAAGATTTCAATATATATCGAATATCTGTAATTAAAAACATATTTTTATCATGCATAGAGTTTTTGTCTATTTAAGATTATGTTTTTTAAAAAATTTGCAATAATAAAGTTATAATACAAGCGCACGAAAGGAGGTAAACCTAAAGTATTTCTCTAGCATAGTAAATTTCCCTAAATTACCTTCTTTTGTGACAAAAGTGACTTAATTAGTGATAATTTAGATTGGGTAATTTACGGTCATGTTTAGGGAGGGAAAAGTAGTAGAGAAGCGTGATAGGGTGTAGGGAACATATATTTCATATATAGCAGATAAACACTTCTTAAAAGTTAATGATGTCAGAAACGTAAATATCATTACATTTTCAAAGTTATGAATTGGGATTCGTATTTTGAATAGCAGTTAGAAATTATCACAAAGTACCTACCATTATTATTCCGATAACATCAGGTCATTTATTCTATTCGTATTTGAATATGTTTCAGAAATTTAACATGCATAAAAACAATACTGGCATTGGCAAAAGAAAAACAAATATATAACGAGATTACTTCAAAATAAGAGACTTTCCACAGTGAAACGACGTATTTAGATTTTGAAGTGAGAAATGACTGAGTTTTGTAACTAGGAATAAATCTGTTTGTTTAAATCTTGTTTTTTAAATTCGAAACCTGACATCACTCTATACAGGGGTTGGGTTGTCCTTGAAATTGTTTATGTAAGTTATAAAATCTACATTTTTTTGAGATTGCATAGAGATAAAGTGATAAAAATTCACTTTAAAATATTTAGTCACTCTCAAACCTCTAGAATATACAAATTTGGAAGTGATGGTTCAAGAGAAGCCTTCAGTTTTCAGTTTCTATGGATTTGTTTTCTCTATTTTGAAGTGTCTCCTTGATGAAATTATTTTTTTAAATACCTGGATAATGGCAACTGGCTTTTTTAAATACATTGGATTTAAATCGATAGGATTTCTGTAAAATGAGACATAGTGAAGCTAGAATGAATTTCATTGTTTTCGAGTCTAGTGTGCACTTGCATAACCACATGCACAACAGCACAAACATTTCATTCTAATATTTATAGAATCCCCTAAACAGCTGTCAAACGATCTTGCAAACCTACCTAGTATCTTCACCACTCTGATGCAGTCTCATCTCCGTTGGATGGGACACGTAGCCAGTATGGAAGACCACCGGCTCCCGAAACAGATTTTCTTCGGAGAACTCATGATAGGCAAGCGCTCCCAAGGAGGTCAAAAAGCGTTACAAAGACTCACTAAAAGCGGCACTAAAGGCCTTCAGCTTAAACCCTACGCACTAGGTGCAGACAACCCATGACAGAGCCAAGTGGAGACCTTCTGTCAAGAAGGGGCTAATTCCCATAAAGCTAATAGGATATCCACAGCTGTGACACGCAGGCTTGCCCGAAAGAGCAACATTAGGTCACAGTCTGCAGCAACAATCCTTTTCCCGCGGTGCCAAAGATTATTACAAGCACGGATCGGTCTAGCAAGCCACCTACGAGCTCACCGTAACCCAACCTCTCCTAACCTTTGGATGACCCGATGATCCTAGTCAACTTCGACGGACGAACAACAACAACTTTGCATATGCAACATTCATCTCAAGCAAATGTGATCTCTTCAAATTTACGGCATGGTCGATATGTAATCGGATACACGATTTTTTTCTGGCAAAATCCATGTTTGGATACTGGCTTTGTAAGGGTATCTGGTATGTTCTGTGCATGTATGGCATGTTTGGCCCAGCTTTATGATTTGACCATCAAGGCCTAGCCATTACATAGATGATCGATCTGTTTCTTCCGATCGATTCCACAATTTCCAGTATGTTGAATTCGGAGAAACTCAGCTTGTAGTATTTTAGGCACCACAATTCTTGAAGCATGTTAAACAATTCCAAAACATTTTTTGTATTAATACTTTAATGCATTTTTGTTAGCATTTATGTAATTGTACACGATGTATCCTGTTTAAAGTATTGTTTATGTAAATGGGTAAACTCATGACGAAAAAAAGTTTCATATTTACTTTATTTTACTCTTAAAAAAACATTTTATTGTTACTGCATACCCATATACATCACAAGAACAAAGCAAATAGCATCATCTTTTCAATTCATTTGCACACTAAAAGAAAAACCGCAACCATTGAAAATTCATTTTTCTTTCATGTGCTCCTATAAAAACAAAAGGAAAAGAACCTTAATTTTTGGGGTTAAAGGGTGGGGCTGAACATTTGAAGAAAAAAAAAGAGTTTTCATTGACAACACATCTATGTGCAAAGTTTCAGCTCGATAGTATTTCGGGATGTTGGACAATTAGCTTCCCTTTGAAAAACAGGAAAAACTGAGTTTTGGGACTTGTGTTAGGGGTGAATATTTGAAAAAATGTGTTGTCTATATGTCAAGTTAGTATTATGGATTTTAATAAAAAGCAATAGAGGTTTTATAATTTTCTATTTACTCAGGTGAGGCGTGGGACAAAAAAAAAACGCTGAGAAACACCCTTGTATCAACAATTTCAAACAAGTAACCACACATGATCGGGCTTTTCATGTGATGTTTCATAAAATTGAAAGTAAGTACTTCCACTGCTCTCATGTATATTTACAGCACATGTATGTTTCAGTCTTGAATGTACGAAGATATAAAAATAATAAAGGAATAATTATTTTTGGTTTTGTAAAGGTAAAGTAATTATTGTAGAAAATATTTATATATTACATACTTTAGAAAAAGAAGAAAATGCTAGTTAATTCAGGAGTTTGAACCAATGGAGTGTAAACAATACAGATATATAAGTATTTCCGGTTTAGAGCGTTATGAAAAAAAACTTTTTTAGGACAATTGACTATGACGATAACCAATGTGATAACCCTCGATTGTACAAAGTGGAAAATCAATCATTCACCCAACTTTTTTGAAGAATCGTTGCATACACGCAAGGAAATGATTCGAAAATTTTCTTTGGTACCTTTTATATAAAGGAAAATACATTAGAGCTTTTACAGAAAAAAATTAATTTTAAAAGCTCGGTTTGGAAATATATACAATAATGCATATATATTTCGATAATGAACGCGACTACTTTTCTAAGATGAATACTTATAGTTGATTATGCCGAGTTACAGAAGCTTAAAAATATTGTCATTTTAAAGCAATGTGTGTGTCTCAAAAATTTAATTAACAATTTTATAAAAGGTCATTTTTTGTTCCGAGAAACTTTGGGAGTCCCCACAACCCGTTGAGAGTCAGCGTACGCAGCACGCAAGATCTGAAAAATCTCATACAGTATGTTGGAAATTTTGGTGATAGAATGAGCAGTCTATGACTTTTTTAAAAATCGAATATACTTTCCAATAATTTTTTTTCTTTCTTGTTGTCCAAAACCTCTGAGCAGCTTATTAATGGAAAATTAATTATAGTCACGAGATGATGACTAACTGTAATGCTAACACTTTTGAAATGTATGTTCCTTTTGACAAAAGGGGGTAGATGTCAGTTTGAAGAATAATATCAGGCCTATTACTCACTTTAATATAAAAAATCAACATGCCTGGTTCCAGACTGGTAAAATCAGTAAACCTAGCTCATACTTAGGAAATGTTATCGTATGTCTTTGTACATTTTAAGGTATGGTCAGGGTAATTGAGAAAAACTATCATTGTTCAAATACAATGTATAATATCCGTTATATAAATGATTGGGACGAATAATTCAAATTTGATTATTTCGTTTATATATAAATTCTTGAGTAAACCTAAATAAAAAAAAAAAGTTAATTTTTTAGTGTACATTTTGTAAACGTCTTTTTTTTAAAGCTGGTTGTTACCCAAATTATTTCGTCATTGAAACGTTGGGAAATAATAATTTTGAAAAACCAGTACATTCTGTGTTCTATATCAAGATCAAGACAATTTCGATCTCCAAACTATTATTTTGTCTCCAGTTATAACTTCGTTTCCTTATTTATTTTCAACAGTTTCAACTTGTTAATTTGGGTCTGACAGAGTGCAAGGCAAGTAAAAGATTACAGTGTTTGCAATTCTCATATCATTACGATATTAAAGCAAACCAATGGCGGAAGCTGATTATTCAGTCGTATTAATCTCAAAAAAACCTACATAAGATAAATCTTGTTTCGATCCATTCGCGTTTTTCATTTACATACGGGTAAAACGAATATCAAGGTGAATTTGTGTAAGATTTAAAAAAATAAAAATTCAGCTCCCTCCCCATTTTCCCAAACATTTAAACTAACTATGATAAGTAGCGTATTTATTCAGGTTTCAGAATTAATAACGGACTAAACCTTGGATATGAACTCCGGGATTATATGATTCGGCATTAAATTGGTGGTCAAAAGGGGTTTGGGTGGGGAAGGGTCATAAGGGGAAAAAGGAGGGTTATGATTCTATTTGAGGTTGCAGACTTTAAGCAAAAAGGGTGATAAATTAATCTGGATTTGGTAGCGGGGAGGTAGCTTGATTATGTGAGAGTATAGTGAAGTATTATACACTCGGAGGGGTGAGGAGGTAACAAACGGTGGGGAAAAGGGAAGTGAAGGTGAGGAGGAAATAGTATAGGTATAGTTGGTAAAGGTTAGGGGTAAAGTAGGTGCTTAAGAAGTTCGTATGGCTGGGAGAGGGACCCTGAGAGTGTAGAGGCGGGTGCGTGTAAGAGACTTAAGGAAGTTTTAGACTGCGAGTAGGTCCTATGGTATACATGGCGGTAGCTAAACTAAAACTAAAATATCAGTGATCATTTTTCACTCCCTCACCCCCCTGTAGCAGATGCAGGAATCACAAACATTCAAAAATAAATTGTATTAATTTTTAGTATCGGGTGCTTAAAAATATAATTCTAACTTCATGAATCTATTTTAAAAAAAGTAAAAAGATTAACATTACAAATAATATGTTCGGAATTTTGAAAAGGAATTTAACCGAAGACGAAACAATTTCTTTTAACTATAAAATATATACTGATAACCTTGCATTTATTAAAAAAAGTAAAATAAAGCAGCACGCAAGTTCAATATTTCTGAAAAATGTTCAAGTGAAGTTTATGTGCATAGCTAACAAACGTTATTTTCTCCGAAAAAAAAACACAATAATTTTAAAAAGAAAATCTTTGGTAAAACGTTTTATTTTCTGGCTGGCTTAAAACTATTGCTTATGTTTTCTAAATAAATGATTCATTGTTAATGGATACTATGCGAAAACTGAAGAGCTGTAAACACAAGAATGAATGATATGTCTGGAAGACAACAAATGAATACCCGCGGTTCGGCAAGAAAATACCTGTTATGCGTGTCTAATTCCCTATTTCCTTGTTTCTAATAGAGACATCCAATCACATTGCCTATTAACACAGAGTATACTTAACAGCAATAAATTTAACTCAATAATGTATACAAAAGATAAAAAATACATACAGCGTGTTATCATCCCCACGGTTACCTGAAACAAACAAAGAAAATCGTATTGGTATTGAAACGCTTGGTTACGGCATATCCTTTCTCGCCTATATAAAGAAGGGACAACTCATTTGTGTGAATATATGCGGTAGAGACACCATTGAAAACATCGAGAAAGAAGCTTAAAGCAAAATGAAGTGCCTAATCGTCTTCGTTTTACCTGCGGTCTTCTTTACTACAGGTACATGAAGTTGTTTTTTTAACGTCTAAAGTCCTAAGTGTTGAAAAACATTATAGTGTATGTGTGATTATCTATCTGAGAGTGTATGTGTGAAAATGTGTGTGTTTGTGTGTGTTTGTGCGTGGCTTTGTGGATGTGTGCGTGAGCACGTGTATGTGTGTGAAGATTTACTTATATGTAATTGATACAATTTTATGCAAGATAATATATGCATATTTTTCTACAATTGTTTTCAACTTATCAAATAGAAATTTGAAATATTTATAATATAACAACAAATACCCCGCTGAACAATGGTGTCGGCATTGCTGTCGATCCACTAAAGCTACTTGACAATTTATAAAAATGCCGTTAGTGCTAACCTTTGGGACTTTTATTTTGCGGGCCGATTGAAAAAGTTTTAGAAATATTGAACATTAAATACCCAAAAAATTATTATATCTAATGAATTTTCTAAATCTGTTTTAAATTCTGATATAGCTAGAACTTATTATTCAAAAATTGTAGGTGTGAGAAATATGCAAATATTTACTAAGGCTTTTTAACAGATGCACATACATACTGTTTCTTTTATTATTTTACTTTATTCCACCTTGAGCATACTTTATCCTTAATGGTGATGTTACAAATAAATGTTACTGCTGTAATTTAAGAATAAGTCATACACATCAATTGTTCGATCACTAAAACACATGGGATCGTATTAGTAGTGAGAACGTGGTGTATATAAGTCGTAGTGTCTCATAGTTAAATCATCTTTATCTTATCTTATCAAAGTCATGAAACAGGGAGTGACCTGTTTAAAAATAAAATAATAAAATCATTTTTGCGCTGGTATAACTTCATACTTTTGGGGCTTTCTATATCCACATTTTGACTTTATATCGCTATATCGTTAATAGGATATTAGTATGTCCTAGGTATTTCTAACTTTACCGGTTAAACATAAATATGATGTTTTTTGTAAGTTGTTTCAATTAAAATTTAAATGTAAAAATATTTATAATTTCAAATGTGTAATCAATCCGTCTAACCATGTTATAGAATCAAGTGTGAAATAATCTATTTATAAGTGATAATTTGTTAAATAAAGAGATCTTTGCGTAATCAAAGCCTTTTGCATTTTTTACTCCACAGCAACTATTCAAGGTAAGTCTTTTGTTTGTATGTAAGAACCTAATAAAGTTTCAAAAATATGTTTAGACGGTGGGGATTTGGTCCCAGGCAGCAGAATCTAGTGACACAGATGCGTTCCGAGCACTGTCCTTTCGGCACATATGTTAAAAAAGCAAGATCATAACATGGAGACAACCTCTTGGCATTGCAGAATGTTCCCAGAAAATCAGGCGCATCTGTTGACGTAGTGTCCTTCCCGAGATGTTTTAGGGGAAGCCTGGGTGGCGGGAGAGCCCTACTTGAGCAAAAATTTAAATGGCACAACTCAAAAGATAGAGTTTATTGCGAAGGTACTGGCACGGGTCTTAAGAGAGCAAACCTAGACCCTCAACAGAGTATGTGTTTTAGTATTCTACCGTATACAAGTTCTAATTTATTTTTTTAAAGAAATATCTTTATTTGAATAATATAAAGTCAAAATTAATGACAGGAACGATTAATCATTTTCACACAATGAAATAAAAAATCCTCAACGCAGAAGGGCAAGATATATAACATGATCTCCGTGTTTTAGAAGCTAAAATTGTTTGGAACATGGTTCAGTGTAAAACTTAAGAGGTAGATCAGCCATTGTCTTTCTTTGATGCTGAGTATTTTAAACTCATATTATTAGATTACATTGTAATTTCCTTTGTTTGATTGTGTTGGAATATTGCATCTTCATTGTAAACCGCTTTCTGAGGTACAATTAAATTCAAAACGTGTACACTTTACCCACATCTAACGGCACTTTACCCCTTCTTGAACTGTAGGTCATCAGTGACCTCCACTTAACCTTGATAGACCTCAAACTTTCATTTCATTTTGCACGAACATTCTGATGTAAAATTCAGCGAAAAAATGTGTACACTTTCCCCCCTAACCCCATGTCAAAAAAAAAATGATTTATGATTATTACGTTATCACGGACATTCAAATACACTTGAGTGACCTCTTCGGATATCTAAGGAACAGAAAATGATTGTTTTCCTCAATTGTTTCTCGTTTCCGATGATTATCAACGATGATGAAAAACGTTTTGACAAAGTGAGGTCAATAGTGACCTGTCACATGTTTGTTTTCATGGGCGTCATATCCTGTTTTAGTCATATATTTCAACATATTTCCTAATATCGTTTTTTTATTTTCCAAGTATAAAGTACTAAAAACAAAAATAACAAACACTTTTAAAAATAAACTTTTACAAAAATGTACTAAAAGTATAAAATAACTGCCTCCCAAAAAATATCAGTTTAGTCACAGGAACATAACTTTAAAAAACGCTGGGCACCAATAAACTTAATTTTCAAACTAACAAGAGAACAGCGCAACCTCAGTGAAGGTCATAAGACATCACTGTATTTCGTAGGATGATATATCAAATATTGTGGATTACTTTGTACCGCACTTCGAGCCTTTGGGGATATAGCGTGATTTTCAAATAAGCTTTATTAATAATATTAGAGGCGACCATGTGGGCAGTAAAATTATGGTAACCTAGAGGCTGATGAGGCACGTACCTTAAAATGCTTTGTCTTTTAGGAACCCAGTGACTAGTGAAAAAATTTAGGATAGTAAAATAGATATGGATATGGATTATTTGATATTTAACGTAATTTATAATAATGTAATGGATACTAAAAGGCTCATCGGGAATCTACGCATATAACAAAATTTTAAATGTTGCGAGAATAGAAATTGCGTCATAAGAGGAAAGCAATACCACGTGCGATTTTCTTTTAATGACTTCAGAGATAGATCAAACAATAAAATATATAAAAAATGCAAACCAATAGTGATCGTGATTAAGGGACAAAACATGTCAAACCTAAAGACTTTTTCAGTTCTTTCTTAGTTGTCGTATTGAACGAAAGGTTAATTCGAACTGAAAGTTAAATAAACCGAGTGGGGATCCTGTAGCGTCTATAGATTTATGCTGCCCGGGGCGAAATAATGAAAGTGTTGACAGGGGTCGTGGGGGGGGGGGTTGGGTCAAAACACTTCGGCTGCCTTAGTGCCCCAATATGTGTTAATACAGCCCTTTCTTTAATTCAATGTGATATTGACATTGGTTTTCTTATTGACGGATCTATGGTGCAACTAGTATTCTTTTTAAAATTACTCAGTTAAAAAAAAAGCTTATAGATTCTTAATACTTTACTACACTTTAAAAAAAAAATTTTTTAGCTCATAAATGTATTTTCTTTTTAAGTATTTAGAATTTTTCCATTTACAGCTGCAGGAATTGGTCCTGGTAAAGAATGCACACAAGAAGATGCTGCCACGGATTGTACAGGTACCGGCTATACAGCTGAATGTGACACAACAAGTTTTCGCTGTAAATGTAGTGTTAATTACTCTCCTAAAGATGACAAGTGTGAACGTAAGTACAGATGAATTATTTCTTTTTTATAGTAACTGCTTATTACAAACCTATATTTCGCATGAAATAAAATGTGCATATGCCTTCGTGTGCCTTTACATTTATTGGGTGTCTGACAAAAAAAGTTCGGTAAACAGATATAGTTAAACGTTCTAGAAATTATATATTTTACAACAGTAAAGTTTTTTAAAATTGTAAATTGAAAAATTCATTTAGAAGAATGTCTAAAGTTAGTTTGAATCATAGTCATTTTCAATTTTTGTTAAGTTTTGATCAACTGGTGAACGTATATTTTGCTGGGACTTTTATAAAATTATGTTTACAATTTAAACATATTCAAGAAGGTTGTTATTTGAATGTTAACTTCTCATTCCGGTGTGTCATATATCATTAAAGGCTACAAGTTGTTATTTCATTCGTTAAACTAATTCACATAACTTGTAGGTTTCAAATTGTCTTATCAGAATAACAAATAACATCCAAAGAATTAAATTTTAATGTATAAAAACTAACAATGCCACAGCAAGAAGGAAATAGTAAATACTATTTTAATAAGTTTATAAATATCTAAACAGAAAAACAATAATAAAATGCTTATATCTTTATAAATGTGACGTAATCACACTTCTAGATAATAGTTAAAAAGCACCAAATTTGCAGAATAATGTTGTTACAATTAATAAGCAGCCGGATACATCTCAATTAATTCCCAATACTTAAAATAATTTTCAACATTTTAATTTTTTATTTCTGAAAAAAAAATTGTTGGGCAGTTCACAGACGCTTTGTTTGTTTGTCATATTGTGACTTACTGTTAAACTTTTACAATGAAATGAAAACTAGCATACTGTTGTAATTAAAGAATCTGCCCAATCTTGCTAGATCGTTAAAATACACGAAATCATCTTATAATTGTAAACCTGCTGTTTATATGGCTTTAGTAACTGTGAATAAAATCCTTATTGTTATATATTCTCAAAGTTATGAAAAATATGTTTTTAAAAAATACTTTTTTGCCCTGGCATAAATTAACATTTTGTAGCTTTCTATATGCGTATTTTTACTTGATATCCCTTGCTGATATGATATGACTTTAACCTGGGCGTTTCTCAATTGGCCAGTAGAAAATAAATATGAGATTTCCTTCGTACCCGTGTCATTAACAATATAACTATTCCTCTTTTTAATTTTTTTAAAAATGAAAATTGAATTTAAAAAAGTATTAATTATTTCATATATAGAATTAATCAGACCAAAATAAGTCATAGAATCAAGAGTAAAATGTTCTTTTAAATAAATAATTTTTTGTTAAATATAGAAATTTTTGCTTCATGGAGGTCTTATTGTATTTATATTTACTCAGAGGCGTAGCGTGGTGGAGGCAGGGGGGGACAGATGTTCCCGGTCGCCAGCTAGTTAGGGGCGCCAAAATGTGCTTTGATATTATTTTATTGATGAAAAAATGTCTTTGAGAGTTGAAAAAAAGAAAAAAAAGGGGCGCTAAAAATGGATCTTGTCCCCGCGCGCGAATCTTGTCCCCGGGCGCGAATCTTGTCCCCGGGTGCCAAACACCCTCGCTACGCCACTGTATTTACCTTTTCTTTCACAGCAAATACCCCAGGTAAGTCTTATGTTAACATAACAGCAACTGACAAAGATTCAAATCAGATGTGTTGAAATTAAGTGAAGATATATCTTTATCATAATAATGTTTAAATCTCTTTTTTTTAAAGGAGACATATCTACATTTGAATATCATTTATTAAAAATTATTAACAAAATAATTGTCCAAATTTATACAAGGCCAATACTTAAATCTAAAAGAAAGTAAGGAAAGAAAATGTCCAAGACACAGGTACTTTCCACATGCAACCCCCCCTCCCCCCTTAAGATTCATTTACAAAATTATAAACAAAATGTTGAACCTCGATAAAGCTTTAAAATAGATTAAAAAGACACCAATAATTTGTGTAAACTAACGATATAATTTAAGCTTTAAAAAAACTTAAATATAATACACGAGGAAACGTTCAGCACATGCCTTGATCAGTACAAGAACAAAAGCTTTAAATACGTTTCAATTAAATTCACATTATATATATATATATATATATATATATATATATATATATATATATATATTACATACAAAATGAAATTATTATTATCATTATTATTATTTTATTCCTTAATTATTCTAATTAAAAAAACTTAAATATAATACACGAGAAAACATTCAGCACATGCCTTGATCAGTACAAAAAAAAAAGATTTATATACATTTCAATTAAATACACATTATATATATATATATATATATATATATATATATATATATATTACATACAAAATGAAATTATTATTATCATTATTATTATTTAATTCCTTAATTATTCTAATGAAGTTCGAACAAGGATTTACGGGACATTCATTGCGTATGTCACATATCTGGAAAAATCTAATAGATTTAAATTTGAAAACTCAAACAGAACGATGACAACACAAGCTTTTTAAATCAATAATTTACTAGCAACCTCTTTTGACACTTGCACGAACTTTGCGAAGGAAATTTAGCATCTCAATTCTTACACACTACGTGGTATATTTAATGGAGCGTAAAATATTTAGACTTGTGATACAGCCGGGCAAAAAGTCATGATAAACAAAATATTAACAAGTCGAAGAGTGAAATAAATTTTATTTTTTAAAATGTTTATGTTTTAATTATGTTTTTATAAATACAATTTTTTAAAATTGTCTGTTGAGTAATCTAATAAATTAGAAGGCATTTGAAGCATGAGCAGGCCACACACTGTTGACTATGTGAAAACGTCGATGCTCAACATTTAGTCGTTAAACTTATAGCGATTGATCCACCCATGCAATAGCTATTTTTGAAAGTATATTTATAAATCTTATATAAGAAAAAGCGAATTTAGGACCCCTGGCTCAAAATGAAATGTTTTAAAATGGTTGACATAATTGCAAAGAACTCAAAATAATTCACACAAGTTTGTATGCACTCGGATGAATGGTAAAGGAAAGCATACAGAAATTTCATTTAGAATGCTCGTATAAGTAAATAAAAATGGATTTTCGGCGAACAACCCAAAACGAAATATTTTAAGACTGTTGTAATGACTCAGAAAAATGTGCATGTTCATGGACAACAAATTACCAAAGTTTTATCGCAATTACATAAATGGTCTAGGAGCGCATACGGGACATACATACAAACAGACTTACAAACATTCATTTTGATTTATATAGATTATTAGGTTACATTGTCATTTCCTTTATTTTATTGCTGTGGGATATAGCCTCTAAATTTTTAACCATTTTCTGAGGACCAATTAAAGTGAAACCTTGTACATTTACCTACTTAAACCTCTTCATAAACTGTAGGTCTTCAGTGACCTCTACTTACCCTCGATAGACCTCTATATTTCATTTAATTTAAAACAACACACTGAAGTCAAATTCGGGGGAAAATATTAACACATACCCCACCCCCACCCATGTACAAAAATGTTATGATTTTTACCTTATCAATGACCTCTGTACCCTTTGTTACATCTGGGAAATCCCAAGAAATAGAATTAGATAATGAAATCGTCTTTGAACTACAGAATTTTCTCTAGATGTTTTTTTTTTTCTTTCCGATAACATTCAACGATATGACAGAAAATTTTTACAAAAGTAATGTCACTACTGACCTGTCATGTGTTTCAATTTCATGGGCGTCTCATCCTTTTTAGTCATACGTTTCAACCCACTTCCCCGATCTCGTATAACATCTGCAAATAACAAAAGTTAAAATTAAAATTAAAATATAAATAACTTAAAAAATAAGCCTTTCCAAAAATGTACTAAAAGTATGAAAAATAAATCCCCTACTCTCCCCGAAAACTTAGCTCAGTTTCAATTAGATGATTTTTAAATGCATTGGGCTACAATTAACTCAATGTCAGACTAAAAAGTTGACATGCAACCATCCCACATCATTGTGTTACGTGAGCATCCATGTGGGTATTTAAAATTATGCTATATTCATCACCCAATTAACCTACAGGCAACAAAATCCAATGCTTCAAACACCTCAACTTTTAAAAGCCCAGAGACACGGGATTGAAAGAAATATTGGCTAGGGCAGTTAAAAAATTGTGTGTAGAAAAGAAAGATATTTACAAGATTTAAGCATTGTCCTGTGCGGTTTTCTTTTGATGACATCAGGGATAGATGCAGAAAAGAAAAATAATGTCAACCAATAGTGAAAGTGATTAAGGGACAAAACATGTCAAACCTAAAGACGTTCTCAGTTTTTTCTTTCTTGTCGTATTGAACGAAAGGTTAATTCGAACTGAAAGTTAAATAAACCGAGTGGGGATCCTGTGGCGTCTATTGATTTATGCTGCCCGGGGCGAAATAATAAAAGTGTTGACAGGGGTCGTGGGGGGGGGGGTTAAAACACTTCGGCTGCCTTAGTGCCCAAATATGTTTTGCAGCAGCCCTTTTTTAATTCAATGTGATATTGACATCGATTTTCTTATTGACTGATCTATGGTGCAACTAGTATTTATTTAAAAAATTACTCAGTTAAAAAAAAAGCTTATAGATTCTTAATACTTTACCATACTTTAAAAAATAAATTTAGCTCATAAATGTATTTTCTTTTTAAGTATTTAGAACTTTTCCATTTACAGCTGAAGGAACTGGTCCTGGTAAAAGGTGCACAGTTGCAACTGCTGCCACGGATTGTACAGGTACCGGCTATACAGCTGAATGTGACACAACAAGTTTTCGCTGTAAATGTAGTGTTAATTACTCTCCTAAAGATGACAAGTGTGAACGTAAGTACAGATGAATTATTTCTTTTTTATAGTAACTGCTTATTACAAACCTATATTTCGCATGAAATAAAATGTGCATATGCCTTCGTGTGCCTTTACATTTATTGGGTGTCTGACAAAAAAAGTTCGGTAAACAGATATAGTTAAACGTTCTAGAAATTATATATTTTACAACAGTAAAGTTTTTTAAAATTGTAAATTGAAAAATTCATTTAAAAGAATGTCTAAAGTTAGTTTGAATCATAGTCATTTTCAATTTTTGTTAAGTTTTGATCAACTGGTGAACGTATATTTTGCTGGGACTTTTATAAAATTATGTTTACAATTTAAACATATTCAAGAAGATTGTTATTTAAATGTTAACTTCTCATTCCGGTGTGTCATAATCATTAAAGGCTACAAGTTGTTATTTCATTCGTTAAATTAATTCACAAAACTTGTAGGTTTCAAATTTTCTTATCAGAATAACAAAAAAAAAAATCAAAAGAATTAAAGTTTAATGTATAAAAACTAACAATGCCACAGCAAACGAAATAGTAAATACTATTTTAATAAGTTTATAAATATCTAAACAGAAAAAGAATAATAAAATATATATATATATATTAAAATGTGACGCATCATTAAAGGATCCAAGTTGTTATTTCGGTCGGTAAAGTAATTCAGAAAACTTGTAGGTTTCAAATTGTCTTATCAGAATAACAAATAACATCCAAAGAATTAAATTTTAATGTATAAAAACTAACAATGCCACAGCAAGAAGGAAATAGTAAAGACTATATTAATAAGTTTATAAATATCTAAACAGAAAAACAATAATAAAATGCTTATATCTTTAAAAATGTGACGTAATCACACTTCTAGATAAAAAAGCACCAAATTTGCAGAATAATGTTGTTACAATTAATAAGCAGCCGGATACATCTCAATTAATTCCCAATACTTAAAATAATTTTTAACGAATTATATATTTTATAAAATAAATTTATACTGTAGTGTTTTTTTGTGTTGGGCATATCCTGTAAAATACTTTTAAAAATTTGAAATAAATAAAAGCAATATAACAAAGAAAACAATACATTTGTATTTATCTCAGTCGTATTTCTCAAAATAGAATATTCTTTGATTTTTCTTATTCTCCCCTCTGTCTTTGCATGTACACACAAGTAAAGTCAACGAGACTAATATTTTTTAAGTTCTCTCGTAATTCTCACAATCATGTCCAGATTACCATCATACATTATATTTCTCAGCTTGCTTTAATGGCAACCATCAAGCTAAACAACCCTTAATAATCTGAAAACAATACATACATGTGTTACCAATGTCCTAACATTTGATAAATAGCACGAACTTCATTTTGTTCCATTGTCTTATAGTGTCAGCAACATTTTAATTTTTTATTTCTTAAAAAAATAATTGTTGAGCAGTTCACAGACGCTTTGTTTGTTTTGTCATATTGTGACTTACTGTTAAACTTTAACAATAAAATGAAAACTAGCATACTGTTGTAATTAAAGAATCTGACCAATCTGGCTAGATCGTTAAAATAAAAGAAATCATATAATAATTGTAAACCTTATTGTTTATATTGCTTTTGTAACTGTGAATAAAATCCTAATTATTATATATTCTCAAAGTTATGAAAAAATATTTTTTTTAAAATACAATTTTTGCACTGGCATATCTTAACATTTTGTAGCTTTCTATATGCGTATTTGTATATGATATCCCTTGCTGATATGATATGACTTTAACCTGGGCGTTTCTCAACTCGCCGTAGAACATAAATATGAGATTTTCTTCATACCCGTGTCATTAATAATATAACTATTCCTCTTTGTAACTTTTTAAAATGAAATTGAATTTAAAAAGTTATTAATTATTTCATATATAGAATTAATCAGACCAAATAAGTTATAGAATCAAGAGTAAAATGATTTTTTAATAAGTAATATTTTGTTAAATAGAGACATTTTTGCTTCATGGAGGTCTTATTATATTTACCTTTTCTTTCACAGCAAATACCCCAGGTAAGTCTTATGTCAATAAAACAGCAACTGACAAAGATTCAAATCAGATGTTTAGAAATTAAGTGAGGATATATCTCTATCATAAATAATGTTTACATTTCTTTTTTTTTTAAAGTATACATATCTACATTTGAATATCGTTCATTAAAAATTATTAACGAAACAATTGACCAATTTTATACAAGGCCAATACTAATCGGCATCCTTCGGTCTCGTGAGACGATTGTGCATCGTCCATCACCGTTGGGTTGGGTTGCATTTTCTCGAGTGGCTGTGCAGTCCTATCCTTGAGTGACAGTCTTTACCACAGTTTTTACACATGAGTTCCGTGCTTCTAAATGTTTTGGCCTTTCTCCTAGCTCTTCTGTCTGCAGCCTCTTCCATTCTTCGCTCCTCGGCTACCATGACGCCCTCTTTGACAACTGTGCGCCACGTAGATCGGTCTTTTGCCTTACACTCCCAGTCACTTGTATG
>CAXITT010000092.1:711425-831499 GCA_964033795.1 Lymnaea stagnalis | reverse complement strand
AAAAAAAAAAAAAACAAAATCCAAAAAACAGGTTCTTTGCACATGTCTCCCCCCCCCCCCCCTGTACTTTTAATTAAATAATTATTAAAAAAATCGTTGAACCTCGATAAAGCTTTAAAATAGATTAAATAGACACCAATAATTTTGTCATCCCGTTTCAACCATAAGCAACAAAAGCCAATATACATTAACTGAAAAAGATGGTAGATAGCATCACCCCAGAAGGTGTTTTCGAAATAGATGTGTTTTTAAATCGGTTTTAAAGGACTCCAGTGTCTGGCTGTTTCTGAGAGCGACTGGAACTGCGTTCCAAATTGTTGGGCCGGCAAATGCAAAAGTCCGCTTTCAGTAAACTATGTAGACTTGTAATACAATTGGGCAAAAATTTATGATTAAAAAAATGGTAACAACGGCGAAATGTGCAAAAAAATATTTTTAAAGTGTTTGTCTTTTAATTATGTTCTTATAAACACAATTTCTTTAATTGTCTGTTGCATAATCTAATAAATTAGAAGGTTTTTCGAAGCATGAGCAGGCCACACACAGTTGTCCATGTGAAAATTATCGATGTTCAAAATTAAGTCCTCACACTTGTAGCGATTGATCCACCAATGCAATAGCTATGTTTGAAATTATATTTATTAATCTCATATAAGAAAAAGTGAACTTAAGGCCCCGGCTCAAAAGGGAATATTTTAAAATGGTCATCATAATTGCATAGAACTTTGCGAGTGTGCTAAAAAGAACGCAGACAAGTTTGTATGCACTCGGATGAATGGTATATGAAAGCATAAAGAAATTTCATTTAGAATACTCGTATCAGTAAATAAAAACGAATTTAGGACGAACGACCCAAAACGAAATATTTTAAGACTGTTGTAATGACTCAGAAAAATGTGCAGGTTAATGGACAACTACTTACCATAGTTTTATTGCATTTACATAAATGGTCTAGGAGCGCATACGGGACATACATACAAACAGACTTACAAACATTCATTTTGATTTATATAGATTATTAGGTTACATTGTCATTTCCTTTTTTTATGGTGTTGGTATATAGCTTCTCTATTTTTACCCATTTTCTGAGGAACAATTAAAGTGAAAACCTTGTACATTTACCTACTTAAACCACTTCATAAACTGTAGGTCCTCAGTGACCTCAACTTACACTTGATAGATCTCTATATTTCATTTTATTTAAAATAACATAGTGATGTCAAATTTGGGGGAAAATTTATACTCTTACCCCACCCCCACCCCCTGTACAAAAAGTTTATGATTTTTACCTGATAAGTGGCCTCATTAACCTTTGTTACATCTGTGAATATTGAACAATATTTCTGATATTGAACAAAAAGTTAATTCAAACTAAAAGTAACTAATACCGATAATTCACTCTGAAAAGGATGTTCAGTGGCGTGTATTGATTAATGCTGCCTGGACGAAAGAAGAAAAGTTTTAACAGGGGTGGATTTTCTTTCCTACGCTCTGGATTTGTACGCAAATATTTCGGCTGCCTCGGTTTCTTCGTAGGCTTTAGCACTGCGCTTAAATTTAGTATGATATTGAAACATATTTTCTTATATATTGATGACTGTTCAGTTTTAATAAATAAATTCTTATAGATTTTTAAAATTTAACTGCAATTTTAAATTTAATTTTTTAACTCATTAATGTATTTTTAAAAAACTGTTTCCATTTATTACAGCAGCAGGAACTGGTTCTGGTAAAGAATGCACAGTAGCAAATGCTGCCACGGATTGTACAGGTACCGGCTATACAGCTGAATGTGACGCAACAACTTTACGTTGTAAATGTAGTGATAATTACTCCCCTGAGAATGACAAGTGTGTAGGTAAGTCCATATGTAATATTTTATATTTATAGTTAGTGTGCCTTACATGCCTACATGTTGCATTAAATAAAATTAGTTTTTTTTTTATAATTATACGTGTTTTTATAATGCGTGGTACCCCAGCCTAGGGCTAGGCTCACCACACTGTACATACATTTAATAAAAATCTAAACTATTTAATTGACATACATTAATTAAATAAAACAAAACAAATGTATATATAAAACTATTTACATCCCAAGCCATGGACGACACTCAGAATCATTGTTTTACGGTCAGAGGTGGAATCAGTCAGGATAGTAGAGATTAAATAGATGTGTTTTAAGTGCAGTTTTGAAGGTTGTGATGGTCGGTATATTGCGGATGTGTAATGGAAGAGAATTACATTATTTGGGTGCACAGAAAGAGAACGATCGTTCACCGTAAGTTTTTTGGCGAGTCTTAGGGACAGAAAGAATACGCGCGTCTGTGGAGGAGCCCCCAAATGTTACAAACCTATTCTTACTTAAAATGTTCGTTGGCTTCGTTGTCTAGGGGTTTAATTATATACACTTTACAACTATAATTCTTATATTAATTATATGTATTAATGAACTAATTCTTCAACTGCCATTACTGTACTTAAAGAACAACACTCTACAACAATAAATACTACGTCATATCCCTTTCACACAATACTCACAAGATACTAAGAATAATAGAAAAAACAACACACATAATCTCAAACCAACACGCAATCACACTATACATTCAAGTCCATAACATTAAAATATATGTATCGTGTGCCATTAACTTTTATTGGGTGTGTGACATAAAATTTATGTGGGAGAAAATATGATTATCGGAGAAAAAAATATTTATTTCTTAATTTTAGGTACAATCAATAGCAATCGTATATTGTACTGCATTTCAGTTAGTTATATTTGTATATTTACATTCGAAAAAAATTATATTCCAGGCAGTTTCTTTTGTTTGGATGTTGATAAACGACTAAATTAATTTGTTTTTTAATCGAAACATATCATTTCAGCCAACATTTTTTTGTCAACACATTTATTGAACAAATCTTGTTAAAACATTGCGTAAAGTTAGTTTAGATCTAAGTCGATTTCATATTTGTCCAACTTTAAATGAGATTTATTGAAAAATTAAACTATTTTTTATACATTTCTCATCATTCCTCCTTTTAAAAGTTTTCAAAAAGTGATATACGGCTATTGGCTTGGACTTTTAAAAAAATCATTTTCAATTGAACAATATTCCAGAGAAGTTTTTTATTTAAAATGTTAAAATCTTTTTTCTTGTGTTGTATATTGCTAAAATTCACAAGTTGTTATTGGGGTCGTTATGAGATTTCACAAATTTAGTCTGTTTATAATTATCTGGTTACAATGAGAAAGCCTGATATAGGACTGAATACTGAGTATATTAAATGAATGAGACCTCAGCTAGTAGAAAAGAATAAAAACTTATTTGAATAAGTTGTTGCATTATAAAAAGAAAAACTAAATTAATTATATAGTACAACGAAAATGTGGCGTAAGCAAACATAGAGTAATTGTTATAAAGGCACAGATGGCATTAAAGCATTGGTACAAATAGGTAGCCTAAAAAATCTCAATTATATCAAGCATGGTAATATTGTAATCAATAATTACACACTAAAATCTTCCTTTTTTCCAAAATTAATTATTTAAGTCTTTAATACTTGAAATAATTCTCAACGAATTATATATTTCAAAGAATAAATTTATACTGTAGTGGTTTCTTGTGCTGGGCATATCCTGTAAACAATGTTAAAAATTTAAAATAAAGAGAAAGCAATAAGACAAATTATACAATAAATTTGTATTTATTGCATTCTTACTTAATAGAATATTATTTCTTTTTTCTTATTCTCTCTTCTGTCTTTTGCATGTACACACAAGTAAAGTCAACGAGACTAATATTTTTTTAAGTTACCTCTTAATTCTCAAAATCATGTCCAGATTAACATCATACATTGTATATTTGAGCTTGATTTAATGACAACCATTAAGCTAAACACACCTTTATAAACTGAAATCAATACATACATTTATTACCAATGTCCAACACGTTTGATAAATAGCATATTCTTCATTTTGATTCAGAGGCTTTTAGTGTCAGAAAATTTTAATTTTAATGTTTGATTCTACTTTGTGTGTTTTGTTATATTTTTGACCTCCTGTTAAACTTTAATTTAATTTATCCATAACGATAGAGTAAAAAAATCATACTGGTGTAATTTAGTTATGTTATATATCCCAATGGTTACATCGTTAACATACATGAGCTCATTTTATAATTGTAAAGATGTTTCTTATATGGCTTCGTTTCTCCCAAGAAAATCATTAATAATATATTTTCTCAAAGTTATGAAACAAGATCTGCCCTCTTTTTACAAAGAGAAAACCCTTTATGCTTAAGCATAACTTCACATTTCGTAGCTTTCTTCATCCACATTTTAACTTTATGGCCCTTGTTGAAAGGATATTACTTTAACCTCGGCGTTTCTCAATTTGCCGATAAAACCTAAATATGATTTTTCACGTACACACACTCCGTTAATAATATATATATATTTCTGTTTGTAATTTGTTTTAAATTAAAATTGAAATTAAAAAGATTTCTATTATTTCCTTGTGTAACAAATCAGTACAAGATTCAAGTGTAAAATAATATATTTATAAGTAATAATTTCTAAAATAAATTGATATTTGCTTAATATAGCCTTAGTTTTTATTTTCCCTTTCTTCAACAGAGAATCCTTTAAGCTAGTCTGATATTTTTATATTTCTAACTGATAAACGTTCAAATCGAATGTTATAAATTAAATTAAGTCATATGTCTATCATATACCAGTTCCAATTTATTTAAAAATAATGAAATATCTCTGTTCGAACAACATAAAAAAATTAACGATAAGAAATTTTGACCACTTTCATGGAAGTATCATTAAAAATCCTCAACACAGAAGGGCAGAAATAGCTCCACATACATGTATTTTTCCATGCAAAACTCCCTTGTACCTTTAATTGTATAATGAAGTCAAAACTTACATCTCAATAAAAATCTATATAATTTATTTTTGTGTATTGTGGCACGTGCACGTGTATTAAAATCTGAAAATGATAAGCATTTATAATAAATTAATCTGTTTACATATCGTTTATTTGTCATCAAATAGGAGGAAAATATTGAGATGATTAGACTTATGTTTTAATAGCTAGAGGTATCTCACGTATGAGATCTTCTCTTGGCACTCTGTCTAGGAATTCATTTAATTAAGTCAAATTACCACAAAGACATCACATTGGAGATGGCGTGAGTGGGTCGTTGAGAGGGATGTCTTAATACCACCCAGCACACCCCATACGGACCGACGTCGGGCGTCCCCGACGCCAGGCCGTGCGTGAGCACGCTGGGAACCTCCCCCCTTGCCTCGGGGAGTCCGGTCGACCGCAAACGCTGCCTTTAAAGCGTTCGCGGTCCCCTCTCCGTGGGTAAGAACAGCTTTGCTTCCACTCCGGGGGCAAGGCGTTGCGTTACCACCCCACCGTCCAGGGAGTATTTCGGGTGGGACGAAGCTGGGACGAAACGGTCTCCTAGGATCGGCTTTCTAAGCGCCGCGTAGTTTTAGTCACCGGACTGGGCTTTGTCCGCCACCCAGGCTCATATCCATTTAAGGCAACAAATAAACATATTATTACGTTACTTCCGTTGCGTTGTAAGTCATGCAAGTGGCCCGGGGTTTTCGGCATCGGGAGAGGTGTTCTCTCTACTGGCTTGGCACGCCACGAACAGGCAAACCCCATGTGAAATCACCGAGTCGCCCTAGCGGTGAGGGTCCTGATTTTGAGGCTTTCAGTCATGGTCACCCCAGACCACACAGACATAATAGGCTATCAACATACATATAGACTGGAACAAATTCTTTGTTTAAGGAGAACATAATTACAAGGTTTTTTTTTAAAATAAGGGTATTTACAAGTTACTTCGTAGTACACTATTGATGAATAATATATACATAAAGAGATGTAATACAATTTTAATGTATATCAATGAAATGCAAGTGCCCCTAACATACTGACAGTGTCGTCATTATTAATGCTATGTTGCTCAAGGTTTTATGTTCAATCTTTGTAGACTTAGCCTTTATAGGTCCACTGAGGATCTCGGTGGATCCACAAGTGTGGGAGTTCCTTCTGTTCCAGAAGCGTATCGTCCGTTCTGGTCTTTAGAGCTTTTCACGCGTAGCAAAGTCGAATTTTACGGTCGTAGAATCCGTGGGATCTCTGGGATGGGTAAGTTGACATTCCAGCGATAATTTGTGGGTGGTAAGAGTCCCTGCATCTTGAGTTCCTTCTAGTAGCCGTTGGTAGTATGGTATGGGACGTAAAACGATACCCTAGTTCCAGCTTCAAGGTACATTTGTCCAGTAATAATAAACGAAGCTAAAGGAAAAATGATACCAAATAGATAAGTATCTAGGTGAATAGTCATGTTCCAACAATAACAAATTCAGATCGATGTATGGAGGGTGACATAGCTTGTACATATACGTCCAATGTGTGGATGGTTTTATAAGTCTCTGTCATTGTCGGCGTAAGCATACGCTGCTTCGCGACAAGGTTGGACACAGCAAGCATCTTAATTTAAGTATGAGACATTAAAACATTAACAGCCATTATTTTTATAGGTACATAATATACATATTGTCATCTTGTTAAAAGAGACATGGGTGAGTTGGCATACCAACCTACCATCTATTTGATGTGTCGTAGTTCGCAGCAAAGGCAATATTAGAATACATAGTATATTTATATAGTATAGTGTATGATGGAGTAAGAAAGGCAAAAGATACGCAAAACGAGGCCCTTGCAACAAAAATAACAACACGAAAGTCCAAATCTTACCAGGAATCTATATTCTCCTGCGAGGATGCAGTATAGATTGTCATTCTAGCATTGTACTAGTGATCCACTCGTCGAAGTGTAGGACTACATAGCTACTCCATCGTCTAGCAAAGAAGGAAGGATGCCATATGTATATATATATATTGTAAGGGAACCTTGCTTACTCTCTGACAAACTTCATCTAGATCTGGTACTCAATAAGGAAAAAACTCCGGTGATATATTTGATGATTAAACTCGTGTTCTTTATTGGGCTGTCACCTTGCTTACTCTTTCTCTCATTTCACAACTCTGACTTCTCCCTGCTATCTAGTTCTCAGTCCGGCCGCCTTCCTCTCGTCCCGTCCAGAGATCCCTATTTATACCTCCCTGTCCCATAGTTCCTCTCCCAGTCCAGATTATACCCCGCCAACTTTTTCTCAATTGGCGCCAAGTTACACAGACGTCCCAGGTAAATGCCCTGGTCAGATGGATGGCCGGTACCGCCCCCAGCGCTTGATCCTTCGGTCGTGTCTGGGTGGTCAGACGGCCGTAATCCCTGGTCAGGCGCCCCAGCGCTTGATCCTTCGGTCGTGTCTGGGTGGTCAGACGGCCGTAATCCCTGGTCNTATATATATATATATATATATATATATATATATATATATATATATATATATATATATATATATATATCATTTACGATCAAATCCTTTCTACATAATTTTATGAACATAACAAATGCAAAATCAAAATCATAGTTGCACATTTAATAGTATTCTAGTAATCATCACAAATATGAGACCCGCGAACTGTTTGCTTTATATCAAAATAGCACAAATCAGAGATAAAACGACTATGCCTGCGGGTCTTGAGAGGATATATAGATAAGTATACGTGACTAATCAGTTTGGAGATATCATCGATTAAGATGCAAATTAGTACTTTTAACGACCCTAATGACAAAATACCCTTTAGTTCACTAGTGACTTCCATTGACCATTGAACGACGTTTGCAAATTAAATTTTGCATCTAAATTTTGACTCACTTCCTGATCGCCAATTGCGCCGAAAACTTGCGAACTTGACGACACTGTTGCAATAGAACCGCACAATAATTCATGATAAACATGTGGTAATAAAGATTAAATTATCAAAATAAATTAATAAAAAATGTTACAATTTTTAAAAGCAATTTTAATTAACATGATTCAAAATTACAAATTTTTGTTGTGACATACCATGATTTTCGTACATGTTATCATGTCTACAAAAATAAAAGCGTTGCGCTAAACATGGAAGGAACATAACAAGATATTTTTAAAATCTTAATATAAAATACAATAGAAGTTAAAGAATTATTGTGATGCATTATTTTTGTGTAATGTTTTGACGCGTATCTTTTAAGAGCATTGATATTCTATATTTTACTTTCTAAAACACGGATAACATGTTTGGAACGTAATTCTGGGTAAAACTTTTAAAAAATAAATCAAGGATAGTCTCTCCTTAAGGCTGAGTATTTTAAGCAGCTCGCATTAGGTTACCTTGTCATCTTCTTTGTTTGATGATGGTGGAATATTGGATCACCATTTTGAGCCACTTACTGAGGTCCAAGAAATCGTGTAAAAATATACCCCTTCATGATCTCTAAGTCGCCAGTGACCTCCGTTTACGCTTGATAGGTTTCTGTTTTTCTTATAGATTTGTATCTAATGTAACTAAATATCTTTTTAAATGGTTAAAATAAGAAAGTAAACGATTATAGTTTTAATATTCAACTATACTTTCATAAAGAACTAAATGTATTTTTTTTTTAAAGTCGAAAGATTTGTCTTCTCCATTTACAGCTGTGGCAACTGGACCAGGTAAAGAATGTACCAAAGCAACTGCTGCCACGGTTTGTACAGGTACTGGCTATACAGCTGAATGTGACACAACTACTTTACGCTGTAAATGTAGTGATAATTACTCTCCTAAGAATGACAAGTGTGAAAGTAAGTATAATTGTAATATATTTACTAATTACAGAAAGTGTATTTTACATAACTAGTAAAATAAAGAAGAGTAAATCGTTTTCCTTCATTTTATAGGCTGATTTAACATAAAAAATTTCGATGTGATAAAATATTTTGCCACTCAGAAAAAAAAAAGTTTCTTTCTTATTTTTAGATAGAATCACTAGACATTTTCCATTTTACTACACTGATGGTTGTTATAATTGTATATTTACAATAAAAACGATTTATAATTCAGGCAGTTTCTTTCGTTTAGAGAAAGATTATGGTGCAATTTTAAATTTAGTTAAATCAAAAACTAATACCCAGTCATAAATATTTCTTTGCGTGCATTTTTTGGAAAAAATTTCGTTAAAAGAATGTCTAACGTTAGTTTATTTCTAAGTCGATTTCATATTTTTTTCAAATTGTAAATAAGATATAGTTTCATAAATAGTTGTACGCATGGGCGCCCGCAGGGGGGAAGCATTTGCCCCCCCCCCTCCGGGGACCTAACAGATGGGTTTTAAGGGACTTTTTATGACCTGTGATGCACCCTCCTTGCCCTGCCTCATTTTCTGTCTCGGGTTAATCCTGTAATATAGGCCAAAACGTGCCAAAGTGTCCTCGTTTTATAGCCATTTTAATTGATTCTATAGTATAGTAGTTACTATCCTAATGTCTCATTTTTATTTTAGTTAGTTTACATGTTTTTAATAATTGTAAAGTGCTTAGAGCTTTAAGGTAAGCGCTATACAAAAATGCCTAAATAAATAAATATATAAATAAAGACCTGAATGTTTAGCATTAAAAACTTACAATACCGCATCTAGTAGAAAATAATAAAGATCAGTTTATTTAGGTTATTACTTTCTAAACATAAAAACAATAATCAAGAATATAGAGGTACGAAAATGTGTCGTAAGTAAACTTAAATAATTATTACAAAGGCACCGATTGCAGAAATATGGAGTTACAAAAAATAGCCTCAAAAATCACAATCTCACCAAGCATAATGATGTTTTAATCAATTCGCACACAACAAACTCTTCATTTTCTTTACAAAACTAATAATTTAAGCTTAAAATAATAAAAATAATTTATCATCGAATTATATATTTAAAATATAAAGTTAATATTGTAGTTTCTTGTGCTTAGTATATTATGTAAATCAATTTTATAAAATTAAAATGACCATCACACAATAAGACAAAATACACAATAATTTATTTATAATATCAGTTGTAATTTTAAATATAGAATATTATAATATATAGAATATTATAATTATTCTGTCTGGTGTCTTTTGCCTGTACTCAGAATTTAATTTAACGAACCCATTAAATTAAAAAGATATCTTAATTCTTCTATCATGCAAAGATTTACACCTCACATTCTATTTCTGAGCTTGGCTTTGATGAAAATCATCAAGCTAACCCCGCGTTCATAATCTGAAATGATCAGAGCAGAGTATCGATCCAAACAGGAATGGGATATCACCATTCACGGAATCATATCGAGGAACATGATCTAATCACGGAACGGGTTACCAATGTCAAACTGGTTCTCTAAGGCAATCAGGATTTTATTTTATTAGGAAATGTGATCCCATCGGGAAACGGAATCTCGCTTCGGTAAAAAATATTAATATATTTTGCTATTGTATTTGAAACAGGGCCCTTAATTTCGACATTAGCTAATAAGTTGTAGAGGTTATTTTTCCCGAAAAAGTCCCGGGCATTGTCATGTATATTGGCTCGTATTTACATGAATATATACCGTATTTTCAGGCGTATAAGACGACTTTTTAACCCATGAAAATCTTTTCAAAACTGGGGGGTTGTCCTATACCACGGGGGTCATCTTATACGCCGGGGGTCGTCTTATAGGCCGAGGGTTTTCTTATATCCCGGGAGCCGTATTATAGGCCGGGGGTCGTCTTATAGGCAGAGGGTCTTCTTATATCCCGGGAGCCGTCTTATAGGCCAGGTCTCATCCTATACCCCGAGGGTCGTCTTATAGACCGGGAGTCGTCTTATACCCGGGGGGGGGGTCGTCTTATAAGCAGATATACGGAGTGCTGAAACTTCAAGGACAGGCGCGCTCTAGTTCCAGATTAGTTGACAGCATAGAAAATAAACAGCATGGCAGCTCCCATGAGCTTATTGTCTTATCTTTCCTTATCTTTTGAGTGAATTAGGAAAATGTTAATCCAGTTTTACTGTTTACATGTTTGATTGCAAACAACCTCATGTTTATAAGTGACAGTTTTCCTGCTAAGTACCTGCATGTCATAAGTATTTGTGTTAACATTACAATATATGATGTTTTTACTTTTTTATTTGGTGTCCATTATAATTTGCATCATAATTGGCTCGAAATTCAAAGATCAGAATAAGACATTTGTTGACTGAAACATCAGCAGTTTCATGTACTATGAAGGTGTGGAAAGCCGACTTTGGTAGATCTGATATTAACTCCCTTTCAATAACTCTGTGATAATTTTTTTTTTTTAAACTTTAAATCCATACTTTTTTGTCACGCCAAGTAGCTAACAGGGTTATTGGCTCAGCCGTATAAACATTTTTGTGTTGAACATATAGTAAGTGGCTATTCATTTTTATATCTAAAAGAACATTGTCAAAAATACTTTAAATGCGTTACTATTTGACTGTTTATATTCAGTGTTCTCTCACTGACATTAAGCAATCAAATGCTGCATGCCATTGAATAATATGCAATGACTCTTGCTGAATTTGAAGAATTTTTTATTTTGAGCTTCAGAGCACTATCGAGATGCACTTTACCTTCCAAAAGTCATTTTAAAACATCTAACTTATTTAAGTCTTTTAACGTTTTTCTATTTAAAAAGTCTACGTGTGTCTTCGTATCAAGGCAGAACAAACACGTTACACCACAAGCGCACGTGTGACTGGGAATATGGCTGTTGAGTCAAGAAAAAGTCAAACTTTATTTGCATTTTGCATGATCTTTTTCTGCTGTTTTTGCAAGTCTACGCATTGAATTATTTGATTTACCCATTTTTCTTTTTCTGTTCACTTCTTCTGGAGAGGATTAGAAGGGGGTGGGTTAAGGTTGATGATAAGTTGATGATAAGTCGTAAGGTTTTGCCTACTTGATGTTTTTGTTGTGGAATTTATTTAAAATTTCACCAAACCTCCACTTGTTTATTCCTATTAAAATACGTCAGCATTGTAAATCAGAAAACATTTTTTTGTTTACCAAAACTAACATTTGAAGAAAAATATATTCATAAAATAAGATTTCCTTAATTTAATTTTTAAAAGTAAAGCTAAATCTTTTTTTTTTAATTTATCATTAGTGGTGAGTAAAAAGAAAAAAAGAAAAGGGAAGCAATTTTAAATTTGACACCTATTGAAATTTTTTGAATGTAACTCTGCACATTGCTCAAACTGCATACTACAGCTATTAGCTTACTGTAGATTTTTAAATTAAATTTTCTTCCCCTCTTTTTCATTGAATATCTGGCCTCTAAAATATACGTATGAAAACAGGAAAAAAAGATGACAAATGAATGGGTTTAAAAACAATTTGAAAGTCATATGAGAGGTTTAAATACCAATCAGCTATTGCAAAACTAGAGTAAATCATTTGAAAGGTGATTTTTGCTGTTTACATTTAATTGTATGGGCAAACCATTGAAAAGGAACTTTCTTTGTTTTTCTCACAGGTGGCGCTGTCACCACTATCGGCTCAATTCTTTTGACCCTTGGCGCTGCTGTCTTGACCCGATTTTTAAACACCTATTGAAATGAACAATTTGCCTGATTTAATATATGATTATAGAAAATGTAAAATATGATTATTTAGTTGCTCATTTAATTTCCAACAGTTTAATAACACTTGTGTCTTTAAATTATTTGGTAGGGTTTGAAAATAAAATGCCATTCTTATTTTTAAAATTAAAAAGAAAAACACATTTATTTCAAAATATAGTTATTCTTTGATTCTTCAATATATCAGGACATGCAAAAAAACAACTATCAAACGGGAGGATTAAAATAATTACCATTGAATTTATAGAATTAAAACCTACTTTACTTGAAGCGTGTCATTGAATGTAACAGAGTAAACTAAAATGTTTAATTGATTAAATACGTAGATTTGATTTTCTATAAGTTATTATCATAACAATTTTTTCAAGGATAACTGCTTTACAGCATCGATATATTAAAAGAATTTTTTTTTTTTTAAAAAATATATAACGAACACCTTAAAAAGTAGTCAGTTATAATGCAATCTAATGTTTTAAATAGATCTGATTTGTAAAAAAAAGTTTAAACATTTGTTTTAATTACGAGCAAGGCAGATACACTTGTTTATAAATGAATAGTAATAGAGATCATTTACTTAGAAGCAATATCAAAATAGAAAAAATGTGTTAAATTCAAAGACAAAAAACGCCTAGAAATTCCATCTATAACTAAAAGCTCTACAATAATTTTATGATGCCATGAAATATTGATTCCAATAATTTCTGGCTGAAGCTGAGGAAAGGGAGTGTTATCGATCAAATTATTTTTCAATATATTTAATTCATTTTTTTTTGTTTAATGTAATATATTTTTTTTAAAAATCAGTGTATAGAAACGAGAGCAGAATAAAATGTGTTCTTATTATTTGTTATTTGTTCTATGTGTTTAATATTTAGTGATGATGTAAAAAGAAATAGTATACTTATATTGCATTAGCTTCCTATTATATACACATTTGTAACATAAGAAAAAAAAAAGGGGGGGGGGGTTTATAACCTCATGCTACTCTGTAACATAAGGATAAAAGATTTAACCCTTTTTAAAAATTAGTTTCAACAGTGGTGCGTTAACTAAACCGTACGTAAGAAGTACTCAAACGAAACAAAGATTTATAGGAGACAGAAAAATAATGATAACAAAGCTAGTAATACTAAAAATTAAACAATTTTCTAAGCTTTATTTGTTACACAAAATGCATTATCCTTTTCATCTATGTATCAGCTAACTAATACGTTACAACACTTACTAAACTTTTTGATGCAAGGAAAATGTGCGCACACACCACCAGTACCCCCCGTCCGCTGCCAGTCTCTATAAGGAGTCTCTTGTAGTCTGTCTCTGCTGCAGTTGATGCGTCTTATAGAGCACTTGGTAAAGACGGGTCGAGAAATGATTACATCACTAACTAAAAGAATGGCCAGGGATTTCCAATTTTTCTTTCTAACTAATCTGTCTGATTCTTCTTGTGTGGCCTGGAGAGTAAATGATATATAAATAAACTCAGACACAAAGTTCATCCCAGCGGTAAAGAAAGACCGGTGCCAGCTATTATTACTACAGTAAAAACATACATTGAGCAATAAATGTGTCACCATAATGATATCAAAATATAATTTACGCAAAAAAAATATATTGTTTGCACTGATCCATCAAAAAGGAGGGAATGAAGACACCGGAATAATCATTACTTTTCATGTGCATTAAATCTTTAAAAAAAAAACTAAATTCTAATTATCGCCTGTTATAAATGTGTATTAATGACTAGCATTATTCATTGAAGTTGGATGGCTCCTATGAGTTTTCACCTTCTCGTGTCTATGGGTTTTATCTTTGATTCAATTGACACGCAAAATGTCATAATTTCAATCAAATTAACTTAAACGTAAATCAAAAGAAGACCATAAATTAAATACTAGTAACAATAAAAGCATTTAATTAATTATTACAAATGAGCTCAATGTCTTGGTATTACCATAGTGGTTAACAACGATCGGACGTTGGAGGTCGGTGAAGTTAAAAGATTAGAGCAGCACGGACAATCTCACATTGACAGTTATCAAAAAAGGACGCTGCTTTTACGATGACAAATATTTACAAAATACCCCGAAAATGCATAACTTTACCAATAGGTGACAGAATTGTCTCGAGCAAGACCATTATATCCGGTGATATAAAACCCTATCAACCACATAGGATTATTTGGAGAAGAACGCGCACGGGCATAACATTAAGGAAGTGGTACAGACGACAAATATAATTAGCCTGCTGAGCGAAGCTAGCGTAGCCACACTGCTACGACAGGCCATAGTACAAGGTGCCTACCAGATCAGTGGCTAATATTACTGAACCTTGAGTCCAAGCACGGACTGGATGTTAATGGTGAGATCAGAAGTGAACATGTCACGATGCTTTTAGAAATTGAACTAGGGACCACAAAGACGCGTTTCGGAAAATGCCATTCAGAAGAACGAACTCACAAACGTATAAAATCGAGACAAAGCTCACTTTTGTTGCTGGAGCTAAAGCCATCAATAATATCTACAAGAGGTTTACTGATGCGCATCTTGGTATGCCAGGAGACCAATCCCTAGAAAAAATGGGAAGCAAACGTTTTGTTCCTGATGGGATACGAGCCGAAAAAAGCGAACAAAACGTATTCTGTGCATTATGTTTGATTTAACCGATTAATCTAATCAATAAATTAATAATGAAGCACATTTTAGCGCCCCTAAAAATTCAAATTCAAAATATCAACTGATTTTAAACTTGATAAAACTGTTAAGTCTCTTATTTTTGTTTATATATTTTTAAAATATTTTTTTACAAAGAACTATTATTTTTGAAAAACAAGAAATTATTATGAAATTTATAGATAAAATAATGTTATCTTGATTTATAACAAGATGATATATTCAACATTTAATAATTATTCCGTAAGACCGGACCAATTCTCGACAAAACCCCACCTTTAGATAGGCCCCGGGGACGAGGGACGTTTACGTCCAAACAAAAGTAAAGAAATACACAGGCTGTAATTCTTTTCAAAAGATTTCTACAAAGGCTTCTTCATGTAAGAGATCGCATTGTTAAACTGTTCTTAAATTATTTATTTGGATAATTTGGGGAGGGGGCGATTTTGCAAAGGACGAGAACAAGACATATCTGTGTAATTATTACAATTCACATATCAGTGCTTACGTCAATAATTTACATATAGCTGTATGAAAATTAAAGTAAACATATATATGTATTTATGAAAGACTCTTAAACTTAAAAAAAGCAAACATTAATCATCGAGGGAAAATAATTTTTTTAAATAAAAGCAAATGAATTTACTTTTTGTCCCCCATACCTCAAACTCAAAAAAAATATGATATTAGCCATCCCGCCCCAAAACAACAAAGCTAAATTGAAGAACTATAGCTAAATACACAGAGGTGATGATTTCAGACATTCAACATTTTTATATAACAGCCCTGTAGTCTTGATAAATAAATAAAAAGCAATGCGTTTAATATTAAGAATGCATCTAAATATGGTCTTTTTGAGTTCAAACAGGATCGGCTCATTTGTTTCAATATTGGCTTCCCTCATGCTTTGTTTGCAAACGTCAATAAATCTCAGGCGCGGTCGTCCAATCAATATGTCTTGGCCCCTCTGCCAACTCTCCATACAGCAGAATCTTTAGGATACGTCCTTCCTCCATTCTCCGTACATGACCAAACCAGCGAAGGCGTCTCTTGATAAGAAAGGAGAATATGCTAAACATGTGTCCACGTTCCAAGACCTCCCCGTTAGGCACTTTGTTCTGCCAAAGAATGCGCAAAATGCGACGTAGACATCTTTGATGGAAGCCAGTGGCGTAGCGAGGGTGTTTGGCGCCCTGGGACAAGATCCATTTTTAGCGCTCCTTTTTCTTTTTTTTAACTCTCAAACCCAGTATTTTCATCAATAAAATAATATCAAAGCACATTTTGGCGCCCCTAACTAGCTGGCGCCCGGGGAATCTGTACCCCTGCCCCCACCACGCTACGCCTCTGATGGAAGCTGTTGAGTTTCCACTCCTGACTGGTATATGTGGTCCACACTTCGCTACCATATAGGAGCGTGCTAAGCATGCATGCCTGATATACACTTATTTTTGTTTTATCAATTAGATTGGGATTATTCCAGACCCGCTTATTCAGTTTAGCCATAGTTGCTGCTGCTTTTGCAATCCTGATATTTAGCTCTTCATCAACGGAGAGAGAACTAGAAATATTGGATCCCAGGTATATGAAATTATCAACAACCGAAAGATTATGACCCTCTATAGATATGATTGGAGGGGACGGTGCTTCTTGCATCATTACATGAGTTTTCTGTAGACTAATCAAAAGACCAAACTCTTTACAAGCATGTGATAGGCGATTAACCAGCCCCTGCAGACCTTCTTCTGTGTGAGATGTTAAGGCGGCATCGTCAGCGAACAGCAGTTCACAAATCAGCACATTTTTTACTTTGGTCTTTGCACGAAGGCGGGCGATATTGAACAGTCTTCCATCAGATCTTGTATGGACGTACATTTATTTATTAATTTATTTAGGCATTTTTATATAGCGCTTATCATAAAGCTCTAAGCGCTTTACAATTATTAAAACATGTAAACTAAGTAAATACAAATGAGACACTAGGATAGTAACTACTATTCTATAGAAACAATGAAAATTGCTATAAAAAGAGGACACTTTGACACTTCAGGATTAAACCGAAACAGAAAATTAGGTAGGGCAAGGAGGGTGCATCACAGGTCATAGGCGGACCTAAACAGATGAGTTTTAAGGGACTTTTTGAACGGGCGCGAATCTTGTCCCAGGGCGCCAAACACCCTCGCTACGCCACTGGCTTCCATCAAAGATGTCTACGTCGCATTTTGCGCATTCTTTGGCAGAACAAAGTGCCTAACGGGGAGGTCTTGGAACGTGCACACATGTTTACGTACATTCCATCTTCACAGTCACTGAAAGCAAATTGAAGGAGCATCGAAAAGAAAATTGAAAAGGGTGTTGGTGCCAGTACACAACCCTGTTTTACTTCGCTGCTAACTGGAAATAAATCAGAGACAGTGCCTTGAAAGTTACTGTGCTGTGCATGTTTTTGTGAAATGACTGAATTATTGTGAGCAGTCGTGGGGGACAACCTATTATTTGCAGGATACTGAAAATACCTCTTCGACTTACCAAGTCAAATGCCTTGGTCAGATCTATGAAGGCAATATAAAGAGGCATATTTTGTTCACGAAATTTTTCCTGCATTTGGCTTAGCGAAAAAATCATGTCTACTGTTGAGCGCCCACTCCTGAAGCCACACTGGGACTCTGGGTGGATGCGGTCCGCAAGGCTCTGCAATCGTTTGAGGGCAACCCAGGCCAAAGTCTTTCCAACTAGGCTAAGGAGAGAAATACCTCGGTAGTTATTGCAATCGCTTCGGTCCTCTTTATTTTTATCCAATGTTACGATGTTGGCGTCTCTCATGTCCTGGGGAACAGAGGAGTTCATGTAAGGGCTGAAGTAGAATAGGTTTTCCATTTTTGAAGATTTACGCTGGGATGCTGTCGATCCCTGGAGCCTTCCTATCCGCAAGGTAATCGATGGCTTTTTCGAGCTCCTGTAAAGTTGGCTCTTCATTCAATTCATTCAGTTCAATTCCAAGGCAGGAATATTATAGAGAGCGGTCTCAGCAACTACATTCATTGTAGAGTATAGCCCGAGATAATGCTCTACCCAACGCCGTAGTTGATCATTTGGATTCTTGATACTTTGACCCGTCTTGGACTTGAGTGGTGCTATTTTTGACGTGTGTGGCCCAAATGCCCTCTTGATGCCCTCGTACATGCTCCGTGCATCTCCGTTGTCTGAAGCCGATTGTATGAGATTGCAAAGGTCTAGCCAGTAAGTGTTGGCACAGTGGCGGGACGTCTGCTGTGATAGTTTTTTGCAGTTCGGAGAGCCTGCAGTGTACTAGCACAAGGTGCTTCCCCAGAGGTCATTCTTATGTATATATANTCCATAGGGTAACAACTTTGTTATAAAAAATGGTAAAATTCTTCATCCTGATGTTACTGTGTTGTATAGGGCTGTCAGCCTTTCCTCACACATCTTATCCTATGCTACTGAATGGGCATATTTTTATAAGCAAAAAAATATAAGAGCTATATTTTATATATTTTACACCATTACTAAATATTAAACATAATAGATAAAAAATAATTTGACTACAATTTCTTGTGTTGTAATTTATATATATTTTATTTATTAAAAAAAAATAAAATATAACATTAAGTAAAATATAATAAATCGTTAATGAAAAATATTTAGATCGATTACACTCCTATTTCCTAGCCTCAGCTACAAATTATTTGATTTAATATTTCCTGGGATAATAAAATTATTGTAGAGCTTTGAGTTATAAAAGAAATTTTTTTTTTTTTTCTTTGAATCTAACATATTTTTCATTTTTATATTTTATCTACTTAAATATTCTCTTCAATTAGTTTAACATTTACATATAATCAAGTATATCTTCCTTCCTCATAGTGGGAAATTGTATTTAATTTTTTCAAGAATTAGGTCTATTTAAAACATTACTGTGCAAAATAACTGACTAATTTTGAAAGTGTTCGTTTAAATATATATAGTAAAAAAGTCTTTTAAATATGGATAAAGTAAATCAGTTATCCCCAAAAATAAATGAAATTGTTATACTTGTAAAAATGAAATTGTTATACTTGTAAAAATGAAATTGTTATACTTGTAAAAATGAAATTGTTATACTTGTAAAAATGAAATTTAAGTATTTAATCATTTTAAAATATTTAATTTTCCCTGCTACATTCAATGACATGCTTCAAGTAAAATTGATTTTTTATTCCATAAATTCTATTTAATTTTCTTCATCCTTCCAGTTAACAATGTTGTTTTTACAATTCATAATATTATGAAGAATTAATGAATAACTTTTTTTTTTTTAAATTGGTCTTTAATAAATAAAAAAAAAAAATCGAAATAAAATTTTATTTCCAAACTCTAACAAATTAATTCAAGAAACGAGTGTTTTTAAAATATTGGAAATCAAATAATCAACTTTAAATCAAATTTTACATATCCTATAATCACACATTAAATAAGTCAAGTATCCATCTTAATAGATGATTAAAAACCGAGCAAAGAGGGAAGCCCCAAGGGTTGAAAGAATTGAGCTGATTGTATTGACAGCTCCACCTGTGAGAAAAGAAAAGAATTATTTATGTGATTTACCCAAAGATTTACATATAAACAGCAAACATCCCCTTTGTAATAGTTTTAATTAGTTTTATAATAGTATATTGTTATTTAAATCCTTAATGACATAACATTGTTTTACCCCGTAAATTAACATTCTCTGACCTATTGTACTAATGCTTATAATTATGCTTTTTATTCAATAGAAAAAAGTTGAAAAGGAGACTTTCAAAAAAAAAATACACTTAATTAATGGGTGTGTTTTGCACTTTGTCCAATGAGCAGAGTCAGAATTTCAAAGTTTCAACAAATGCCTGATTCTGTGCTTTGAATTTTAACCAATTTCCATGCATAAAATAAAGTGTTTGATGAAATTATTCTTCATTCAGCTTGCGATTCCCCCACCATATATATAGCATATATATATATATATATATATATATATATATATATATATATATATATATATATATATATATATGGGCGCCCGCAGGTAGGGGCAAGGTGGGGCACTTGCCCCCCCCCTGGATTGATTGGATAAAAAAAAATTTAAACAAAAATAGACAAAAAAATTATTAAAGTAAAAATAAAATAAAGAGAAAGTAACTAAGCTGATGTCCTGTCCGTTCATTCACCATACAAATACGCTACAGTAAATAAAAGCTACATTTAAAAATTAATCGATTTTTTTGCCCCCACCCCTAGAAAGTTTTCTGGGGGCCCCTATATATATCTATCTATATATATATATATATATATATATCCTTGTTAAGTACGGTTTCGTTATTGCTCCATAGGGTAACAACTTTGTTATAAAAAATGGTAAAATTCTTCATCCTGATGTTACTGTGTTGTATAGGGCTGTCAGCCTTTCCTCACACATCTTATCCTATGCTACTGAATGGGCATATTTTTATAAGCAAAAAAATATAAGAGCTATATTTTATATATTTTACACCATTACTAAATATTAAACATAATAGATAAAAAATAATTTGACTACAATTTCTTGTGTTGTAATTTATATATATTTTATTTATTAAAAAAAAATAAAATATAACATTAAGTAAAATATAATAAATCGTTAATGAAAAATATTTAGATCGATTACACTCCTATTTCCTAGCCTCAGCTACAAATTATTTGATTTAATATTTCCTGGGATAATAAAATTATTGTAGAGCTTTGAGTTATAAAAGAAATTTTTTTTTTTTTTCTTTGAATCTAACATATTTTTCATTTTTATATTTTATCTACTTAAATATTCTCTTCAATTAGTTTAACATTTACATATAATCAAGTATATCTTCCTTCCTCATAGTGGGAAATTGTATTTAATTTTTTCAAGAATTAGGTCTATTTAAAACATTACTGTGCAAAATAACTGACTAATTTTGAAAGTGTTCGTTTAAATATATATAGTAAAAAAGTCTTTTAAATATGGATAAAGTAAATCAGTTATCCCCAAAAATAAATGAAATTGTTATACTTGTAAAAATGAAATTGTTATACTTGTAAAAATGAAATTGTTATACTTGTAAAAATGAAATTGTTATACTTGTAAAAATGAAATTTAAGTATTTAATCATTTTAAAATATTTAATTTTCCCTGCTACATTCAATGACATGCTTCAAGTAAAATTGATTTTTTATTCCATAAATTCTATTTAATTTTCTTCATCCTTCCAGTTAACAATGTTGTTTTTACAAGTCCTAATATTATGAAGAATTAATGAATAACTTTTTTTTTTTTTAAATTGGTCTTTTATAAATAAAAAAAAAAAAATAAAAATAAAATTTTATTTCCAAACTCTAAAAAATTAATTAAAAAAACAAGTGTTTTTAAAATANTATTTATTTATTTATTTTTTTAGCTATTAGCTTATTTAATAGCTTGTTGTAGAAGACATAAACATTGACAACATTAAAAAGGCTAAAATCTGATCCCCCCCCCTTTTTTTTTTCTAAATCCTTAGAACAAAGAGAAATTATGGAAACTAGATGTCAATAATTTGATTGGATGTAAATGCACTTTAACTTTAAACAAAAACAACACATTAACTTAAATGCAAACAGTGAACTGAAAATCATTTTACCGACCACCAGGCATGGGGGCCTTCGATGAAGTAGATCACGCTATTTTTAAAAAAAAACAATTCTTAACCCCCCACCCCCCGCAGCTCTCGCCATCACAATCTGTCACAAATCTCAGACCACTCCCCCAACCCCCACTACTTTTTTAAAAACAATTTAAAGGTATGTCAAACCTAAAAAAAAATGATTTTAAACATTTAACATCTAATTAAAATTGAATCTAAAACACGTTTCCTTATTACAATTAAACACTACTAAGTGGCATCTTCATTCATATATATATATATATATATATATATATATATATATATATATATATATATATATATATGAAGAAAAAATTTGTTTGTTTGTTCCACAAAGGCTTTTAAGTGGATTTGATGGATTATAATAATAGTAATAAAGTTTATTTGAACATCACGCTTCATCCCCAAAGACTCGAAGCGCGATACAAAGTCAACCTTATTGCAAGAGAAATGAAGTGATCTATATTTTACCCCATTGAAATACAAAACGCAGCATTACAAAAACTACATACGAGCAAACCTAAAGTCTCCCATCCCTTGCAACCATGAACAACACAGGACAATATACATTTAGGAGATAATAGATCGCTGGAAAAAATGGTAGACAACATCACCCCAGCAGGTGTTTGCGAAATAGATATGTTTTCAAATCGGTTTGAAAAGACTATAGTTTCTTGCTGTGTCTGAGAGTGATAGGAAGGGTGTTCCAAATTATTGGGCCAGCAAATGTTAAAGTGCGACTTCTGTAAGTCTCAATGTGAACACGTGGTATCCAGAGTTTGCCCCTATCGGATGAGCGGAGTTGTCTAGTAGGTCCATAAGGTGTCATGAGCGTTTTGAGATAGGACGGTGCCAGGTCATGTAAGCAGCGGTAGCACAGAGTTGCAAGATCGGCAGCAATTGCAGCTCTCTCAGAAGTGGTTTAGCATTGTTAAATTTGCGTTTGCGAAGAATAATGCGAGCCACATTATTCTTTGCTTTTTGAATTTTATCCAGGAGCATAGCTGGGAGACCCACCAAGAGAGCATTGCAGTAAACCATGAGTGATTGCACGAATGCAGACTTCAGCTTCTTTGATGCATCTAACGTTAAGTTAGGTCTGATATGAACAATTTTGCATAGCTCTAGAAAAAGTGCCTTGCAAAGCATGTAATGTGAATTTCCTATTGTTAGTGTTCTGTTTAAGTAGACACCCATTTTCGCACTGTTTGAGCAAACTAAATGTGTACCTGAGAAAGTTAGGGATGGTGTGTTGTTTACAGATTTTAACTTTTCAACGGTAGCAATGGGATCAGTTCGGTTTTTCATCGTTCAGTTTGAGCTTATTAATGTTAATCCAGTGCTTAACTGACTCCACTGTTTTCTGTGTCATACACCTTTTGGACCGTATTTAAATATCGAAGATTTAAAATTAATAATATCCAATCTAAAATTTTCTAGAAAGTTCAATATTTTTAAAAGTCAATAGCAATGGCATCTTTAAACAAATGGTCCTGGGACAAATTTTAATTTAAACTAAAAAACTTATCTGAATCATATTTATAGGGCACCATATCAGGCAAAGCTAATTCGGTACAGTTAGGAAAATGGACCCCCGGGGCCCTTCTTTCAACTTAATTAAACTATAGGTAAAGTAATGCATTTAGTTGTATATTTTTTCGTATTTGAAGAATTACGTAGAAAATACATTTTTACACGTTTCGAGGAGGATATTACATTTAATTTGAAGGTTCCAGAAAGTTATATAGGTCAATAGGCTTAATACTCGTACATAAATGGATGGATCTTGACCAAACTAAGTATATATACATTTGATTATCAGTATTCAAAAACCGAAGGGTACTGAACTATTATTATTCATCCCTCTGGGGCAGGGGGGAAAATTGAATTATTTTTTTCTTATTTAAGAGGTATACATGTCAATATGCTTAGACAACACTATAGTTTCCATGTGAATTGATGGATTTAGGCCTTGCGTGGTAGCAATACACTCCATTGTCCTCATTGAAATATTGGTAGATTTAAAACTAAGAATATCCAATATCTATGGCATTTTTAAACCGATTTTAATCGGAAGTATTTTAAATTTTAACTCCATAATTTATATGAATGATTTTTATAGGGTTACCCATCTCAGGCAAAACTGATTCGGTTATTATTAAATAAGCTCCCACTGGGCCCCCTCTTTTGACTTATATGTATTATAGCTAAAGAAGTGCATGTAGCTGTATAAGTTTTCGATTTCAAACATAATTACTTAGAGATATCGGGATCGGATTACCGTCGGAATTGGGATCATACCTGGATTTTTGCTCCAGAGTGATCAGAAGCCCACTGGGAACTGGTATACTAACTGCAGCGGGATATTGACTGGATTGCAAGCTCACCAGGATCGAAATAATCATATGGCTGTAGATTGCAGAATTTCCTTCGTTCCGAATGCTATCCCTTCTACAGCCTATTAACTAACATCAACATTAAGAGCCTTTTATAAATCACTATAGAGAAAAATATTTTAAACTTCAAAGAACATATTTATAAATCATTATAGAAACATTTCGTTTTTTATGGAGATGATATCGTTCCCCGATTAAATCCCATTTCACAATGTGGTCCCTCTTCCTAATAAAACCCTAAAACCCTAGGAGAAGCCATCCCGTTCCCTGATGAGATCACGTTCATAGATATTATCCCGGGAATGGTGTGATCACATTCCCGTTTCCACCCATTCCCTGCTGGGATCCAGTTACCAGGTGGGATATCGTTTCCTCAGTTTGATTTCAGCCCGAGTAGCATCCTTTTCCTCGTTGGGATCTTGTTTCTGATGTGAGTATGTTTACCAACCTTGGCCAAGATCCATCAATACTTGTACAAGCGTATACGGAAATCTAATCTATCAACTTGATTTATGTGTATGGCTTAAACCATAATAAAGAATAATTAATTTGTAACTTTCTAGAAACTTCCATAATTAAATTTAAATCTTAATCCAAAACATCAAGGGAAACATATTGAATGTTAATAAAACATAATAAACATGAAAGGGTCATTGATGTAATCTGAAAGCGAATTTAGGCAAAATTGAAGCATCTAGAATAATCTAGAAACTTCAAGGAGATTATACAGACCACTGAATGAAGTGAGGTGAACTTTAAGACATTTGTCTTGCAATTCTATTATTGTGAACAAAATTTAGGGGCAATAATTTATGGAAAGTTTTTGAGCGTGAGTGGTTTTGTGATTGCGTGTTTGGCTTAGAGAATTTATGTAACTTTTGCTATATGTTTAGATTTTGTGACAGATTTGGGTAAGGGGAAATGATGTTGTAAATGGTGTTATGATTTTGGAATTATAGCAGTGATTGATGGTTAGACTTTTGGAGATGTGCATTTAATAAAGAGACGTTTGTTCTTTAAAACATTGATTTGTTAACTTACTAAATTATTCCAGAAACGAAAGTATTGAACTGGCCATTCCAGGCTCGTAAGAGCTATTATAAGAAATTGTTGCAGTGAAGAGTCGCAAACATCAAATGATCCCATTAAAAAGTATTGCCACAAAATTTGAATGATCCACGAATTCATATTGCCTAGACATGCTCAATTATAAGTTTTAAAGAGGTCAAAGGACATAAAACATAGAGAGATAAAGAAACAAAAATCTAAGCAAGGCTAATAACTGGAATGTTAAGGTTAAAACTATTTTCCATGAGTAGGCAGCAAAGAATTTTCAGTATGATAAATAACATATTTTAACTTAATTTACAAATGTGTTCTATTATTTGAAAAGAAACATTTTTGTTTAAAATGAAAATTAAAATTAGGTGTTTTGGTGTTTTAAAAAAATCAGATTTCCACTTCGAAATGGGGAAGTCTCTTTTTTGTTTAAGAAATATTCAGTTTTCCATTCCTTCCCTGGCCAGCGAAGAAAATGCATTACAATAATATCAAGTTTTATGTTAACAGAAAATTTAAATCAAAATAAGAAATCGGTTTTCTTAAAGGCTGCGGCTATTCGGACCCGGGTCCGAGAAGTGACAGTTTGGGTTTATTTTAAAAAATGTAAAAATTATTGTAGGGTAAGACAAAATTTGGAAACAAATGAAAGGTCATTAAATGGACTACATATTAGTAAACTTACTTTTTCAGTTTAACTAAAATAATCTACCACAAATGACATCCGAAAAGCATTTAGTCAAAATGGAACCGGAAACGTATCGGGTCCCATTAGAATAAATGTAATTCGGATGTCATTTGTGATACTTTATTTTAGTTAAACTGAAGAATTAAGTTTACAAATATATAGTTATTGACCATTCAATGATCTTTCATTTGATACAAAATTTTGTATTACAACCTAACAATAGTTGTTTTTTTTTATTTTAATCCCAAACTCTCACCTCTCGGACCAAGCCACTTCGTTTCTGAAAATGTGCAACCATTATTAATTATTTCAAAGGGAAGAATATGTTAATATGGCAAAAGTTTGGACATAGGTGGGACATTAATGCAATCATTTCAGATTATGAAATCGGGTTTAACTTGAGGGTTGCCCTCAAAGCCAACCTGAGAAATAGAATGGGTGATGTAAATCTTGATAAAATAGTAAGAAATACTCTTTAAAATAATGGGGTTGTTAACTTAAATTCTGTATACAAGCAAAAACAGAAGTAAGAATAATTATATTATTCTAAATTGAATATTACGACTGATGTCATTTATAAATTGTTATGTCCTTTGTCTTATTATGTTCTCTTTATTTTATAGAATTTATTTACAATGGCTAAGCACAAGAAGTTACGATGGAATTAGTTTAATATTTTAAATACAGTCAAGCCCCCTTATCTCGACATCAGTTACCTCGCCGACCCTGTTAAGTCCACGTTTTTGACGTGGAACCGCTAATGCCCTCTTTGTCTTAGAAATTTCTCCTCGGTTATTTCGATTTTTTATGTCATCAATCTTTAATATCTCAAGCACAAAAGGGGGCCAAATTTGCCACTGAACCTCGGTTTTCTCGATCTCCCTTACCAATCACCAGCTTTTAAATTTCGCAAAAAGAAATAGAAAACCACAAATAAATAAGTTTTGCATAATTAACAATTATTATTTGTTTCTTACAATACAATTTCGTATTTTAGAATGAACTTAGACGTAATTTTTAAAAAAATATTTTAATTTGAGGTTTAAAAACCCGGTAGAGACCATATTATAAATGATGATAATTTGCCGTGTGCAAAACGTTGTCATGGACAGCCATTTACGGTCACTTGCATAATACTTTCCCATGGTACTACTTCAGAGTTTCATTTATAAGAGTTTGGCGTGTGCAAAAACCATCAAACCATTGGACAGGGAAAGCTTTAATTAAATAGGCATGTGCCAAAGTAGAAAGTTCAAAATAAGTAGTCCCTAAATAGTATTTTCATAATAAGGGGATGCGGTGCCTTACATAATCTATATAGACATTGCGCATTACGCGATCTGAAGGATGAGGTCACAAAATGTGAAGCTGCAGTTTATAGTAGAAAATACCTAAGGAACTCACACGTTAAAAATTCTTAGCTCAAAAAGTACTAAAGCTAAATCTTGATTCTGATTTCATTTTTTAAATTTGAAATTTGCCCAAAATAAATGTAATATATTTTTAAAAGATTTTTTTTTTACAGAAGTACCTACATTTATTAAGGCACATCATGTACATAAAGAAATTTCAAGCACATGTTAATAAATTACTGCAATATTAGTTTTCGTTTATCTCAATCATTGGTTATCTCGACGCTTTTTGTCAAACCCGTATGTCGTCGACGCAACCGGATTCTACTGTATGTAATTAGTTAAGAATCAATTTCTGGATTACAGCGTAATTTATCTGGTTTTTGTTTCAATTGAAGAGTTTAGTGTGTAATTATTCATTACAGCATTCCTATGTTTGATAGATTGAGACTACTAGGCTGCTTATTGTTGTTTTTTATGTACTGTAATTTTAGTCTCTTGGTCGCTTTGTTATTATGAAGAGCCAATTATAAACAGGCTAAATTTGTGAAATCATATAAAAACTCAAATAGCTACTTGGGTATTTTATAAATAAATAGCATGAGAATTTTACATTTTGAATAAAATTTTCAGGAATATTATTCAATTGAAAAATAACTTTTAGAAAAGTTCAAGCCAAATAGCCGTTAATCACTTTTTTAAAAAAACATGCAAAATTAAGAATGTTTTGAAATTTAACAATTGTTACTTCATTTATCGCTATATCTCATTTAAAGTTGGAAAAAATATGGAATCGACAATGATTAAATAAATAAGCTTAAGACTTTGTTTTAACAACAAAATTTTAACAAATGCATGAAAAAATATTCATGACTGAAAATTATGTTTTCAAATAATTTAAAATGTCGCCATTTATCAAACTGAAAACGAAAGAAACTGTCTGGCTTAAAATTTTTAAAAATTTAAATGTAAAGTTATAACAAACTTCATTGTAGTAAAATTTAATTTCCTGTGATTCTACCTAAAAGTAAGAGACACACGTGTGTCTTTTTTCTCCAGATAATCATATTTACTCAAACCGAAATGTTTATGTTAGACACCTAATAAAAGTATAGGCACACGATGCAGACATTTATTTTATTTCATGCAACATGAAGGTAAGTAATTCGCAATTACTATAAGTTGGAAATAATTGAGATATTCTTACTTTCACACTTGTCATTCTTAGGATAGTAATGGTCAATACATTTACAGCGTAAAGTTGTTGCATCACATTCAGGTTTGTAACCGGTACCTGTACAAACCATGGAAGCAGTTGCTGCTGAGCATACTATTCCACGAGGAGAGTCTACAGAAGTAAAGTGAAAAATCTAAATACATTAAAAATATATATTTATCAGCGTAAATATTTTTCTTTTCAATAGTGTAATAAATATTTAAAAAATCAATAAGCGTTTATTTCTTAAAACTTAACATTTAAAATAGATCCTTAAGTACACCAGTCATCAATCTATAAGAAAATCATCTTTGATGTCATATTAAATTGAAGGAAGGCATAATTAAGACCTATAGGGGCACCAAGGCTATCGAAGTATTTGTGCCTCATTTGGTTAACCTATTCGGTACAGAATGCGAAAAACTAATGTTAACACTGTAGTGTTTACATAAAGGCCTTTTCCTATTTCGACAGGCGCAGCTTTTTTAAAACTTTTTATGCACAGAGATGCACGAGACACCCTTTACTGTTGCTATTAGGTCATTATAAAGTACTTTAAACATCAAGTTTCACCTCATTTGGAAAACAAGACGTGAATTTAAAAATGAGATGAAATGTACAGGTTACTCAAGGTTAAGTAGAGGTCACTGGTGATCTACTAAACGTAAAAGTTTTTAGACTTATATAAGAGAGATAAGTGTACAAAATTTCAGCTTATTCCTACTTCGGGAAATGGGTTCCAACTTGTGATGTAAGATTAGAACACCAGGGATAACTTAAGGGTTGGTGGACGTCAATTGTTACCTAATGATTTTGACTGTTAATTGTCATCTTGGATGGGTAAGTTTAAAGAATTTTGCATGCGAAAATGACCAAGGGTATATTACACGATGAGCACGCAGTTGGCTTGACAGTCTTATTTGTGCCTGGAAAGCTTTCCCGTACGTGGGATACACGTTATTTTTTTAATTTTTTTTTTTTTTTTTTTTTTTTTTTTTTTTTTTTTTTTTTTTTGGGGGGGGGGAGGATTGGGTCCTTCCTTCTGGGATTTCAATCGACTTTGCTTTTTTTTGCCATACGCTTTCTTTTGGGGAACGTTTATTCTCCGAGGATTTTGTTCCGACAGTGAATCTTCTGGCCAACTTCTCCCACAAATCATGTCAATGTAAATGGATGTGAGAGAAGTTTTTAGAAACTCCTTGAAACTTTTTTTTCTTCCCACCAAATTAACGTTTCCCACTGGAGAGTTCACCGAAAATTTGTCGTCTGGGAAGTCTGCTGTCTGGCATTCGTGTGACATTCCATTGAGCATCTGTCTTATACTTTTTGTAGGAACGTGTGCATGATGATGCGATCGGCCTAATGTAAGTTCAGTGTATCAGGGACTCTAACCTACCATTCTATGCCAAGAATTTTGGATAGGCAGCGTGGATGGACAAGTTTGTGCTTTCTAGCATGTCTACTGTACACAACTCGCGAGCATCTATGAGTGATGTTAATACCTTATGTACCCAAAACTTAGTGACAAGGTAGAGACGCCTTCGACACTCCACACTCCTGTGGAGTCTTCCAAATTCTTTTTTGCATTGAAAATTAGGTTATTGATCTCATCATCTATGGTTGCTGACCCATAGAACGTGCTGAGGAAATAAGTAAAAATTGTTCCACTACTTGGTGATTCTCTCCTTTCACTCATATTATGGGTTCCTTGTAAGCTTTCCCTGGTGCTTGCTGGTCCAAAATCATGTACACGTGCCACAACTAACATTATTTGTTTCAATATAAATTTAAAAGGAGAAATAAATCTAATATAAATGTATCGATCATTGTTTCCTGATCATGAGCGGAGGCACTTTTGAGCAAACCTGAGCTTTGTTTTCTATCTATCTATCTCTCTCTATATATGTATATATATATTTATCAGAGATACATGTGTATTTTGCCTAGTAAAGTACATGTGTCTTGTCCTTATGTGTAGGCGTTTCTCAATTACAACATGTATACGCTAGACATAAATGACTTCATTTAATTTCAAAATATCAGATTTGAATCTTTGTCAGGTGCTAATATAAAAAAATAAAACTTACGTGAAGTAGTTGCTGTGTGTGGAAAAAAATTAAAATGCACTAAGTCTTTTATAAAGCAAAGAAATTTCCAGTTAACAAAATATTATTTTAAATAGCTTCACTTTATTCTATAACATGGTCGCACTAATTGATTACCCCATTTAAAATAATAAAAATATTGTTAATTTCAATTTTAACTAAACAATATATATGTCGTGTGTACAAAAAAAGAACTCATATTTAACCGGCAAATTGAGAAACGCACCGGTCAAAGACACATCGTATCAACTAGCTATATCAAGTAAAAATTTGGATATAGAACGCCGCAAAATGTGAAATTATGTCAGGGCAGAAAGGGTTTTCTTTTTTTTTTTTTTTTTTTAGAAATCAGTGCGTGAGAATGGTAAAATGTGAATGGTTTTCCTCGAAGACTCTAAGATTTATAAAAATCATGTTTGCAATTCAAAGACGATCTTACGTATTTTAGCGATCGAACTATTGGTATATTATCACATATTCGTATATTTCAGCAATACTATTTATGTTAACTGAACTGTTAAGAATAAAGTATGTTAAAGTTTAACTATATTGCAAAGTATGATACAAAAACCACCGTGTGTTTGATTCTGTTAATAATCCCTTTTGAGGGATTTTAAAAAAAATTGAATTTTGGCGAACACTATGATAAAAATATGACATTATCCAAAGCTGTTCGATATTTATGGCTTCAGTTCAGATTATCAAAGTTGTTTAGCTTGATGAATGCCACCAAAGCCTAGCTGAAAAATAGAATGTTGATGTAAAACTTGACATGATAGCAAGAATAAAGATCTATCTTTAAAATAATTGATGGTTAACTTAAATTCTGTGTACAGGCAAAAGACAGAAGAGAGAATAAGTACAATATTCTTTGTTGAGAATTACTACTGGAGCCATTTATAAATTATTGTGTGCTTCGTCTTATTTTTTTGCTCTTTATTTTAAATTTATAAAATAGATTTCCAGGACATACTAAGAAAAAAAAATTACAATATAATTACGTTAATTTTTTAAATTATAATTCGTAGAGAATAATTTAGAGTATTAAAAGTATAAATTAATAGACAGGGACGAAACCATGATGGGCGATTCCGGCTCATACCAGCAAGAAGCCAGTGTAGGAACTGCTCATTCCTGTCCAAGACAATCAGGGACTGTAACAAGCTTTCAAAAGGAATGAAATAGCAAAACGTGGCATGTAAACGCTTGAATTAGAGAACAGGAAAAAAACAGGGACGTTTCGGAATAAAGCCTTCTTCAGCTGGCAGTAGAAATGAAAATATAACAAGAATAGAGCACAGTAAACAACTCAATAGTTATCCAAAAGTTAAAAACGATTCTTCCCAGAGGTTCCTTGGCTTCGTTGTCTAGGGGTTTAATTTAATTAACTTGACAAACCATTGATGTATAATATTGAAATAAAGTATCTTCAATATTTTCTAGATCAGGACCTTGATTCCATTTTCCCACACTGTGCCCTAAAAAGGTTATTTTAGAGAAGCCAAGATCTAGTTTGTTAGGTTTTGCCGTAAATCCTGCCTCCCTTAGTTTGATAAAACCCTTATGTAAGGTTTCTATATGTGCCTCCCAGGTTTGAGTGTAAATACATATGTCATCAAAATAAAAAAAAAAACATTGCCGATGTCCTTCAAAATTGTTCTAATAATTCGGGCAAAGATAGAGGGGCTGTTTTTTTTTTTAGAAAAATGACCAAACGGTACTCTAAAAGCTGTATAAGACATGCTATTTTCGGATATAGGAATCTGCTAGAACCCCTTAGTAAGATCTATTTTTTAAAAATATATTGCTCCATATAATCCCGAAAAAATATCCTCTTGGTTAGGCATTACCTCGGCGTCAAATTCTGTAACGGTATTTAGTTAGCGATAGTCCACGCAGGTGGGAATAGAACCGTCCCTTTTTTAACCAGTAAAACGAGGGTGGCATTAGGTGATCTACTTTTATCATCTTATGTTGAATACAATTGAAAAGCTGTATAATCTCGACTATAATATAAACTAACTTGTGACATTCTTTTAACAAGAATTTTTAAATAAATGCACGCAAAAAATGTTTGCAGGCTGCATACTATAAATTCCCAATTCATCAAAATCCACAAGAAGGAAACTGCCTCAATTACACCTTTTTGCGTAGTAAAAATACAATTATCACAAAAATTAAGTGTAGTAAAATGTTAAAATTTTTGGAGCTTCAACCTAAAATTATATATAAACGTGTTTTCTCCGTGTAATCATACTTTATCATACCAAATTTGTTTATGTTAGACACCCAATGAAGATGAGAGCATTCGATATATAAATTTTATTAGATGCAACAAGTAGGTATGTAATTCACAACTATAATTGGCAAATATTACATATGAACTTATGTTCACACTTGTCATTCCTAGGAGAGTAATTATCACTACATTTACAGCGTGAAGTTGTTGCGTCACATTCAGCTGTATAGCCGGTACCTGTACAAACCGTGGCAGCAGTTGAAACTGTGCAATCTTTCACAGGACCGGTAGCTACAGCTATAAATGGAAAAAACCTCTTAAGACTTTATAAAAAAAAAATTGATGAGCTTAATGTTTTTGTGTTTAAATTATAATTTAATTTTTAAAATCTATACTCGCTTATTTCTTAAAATTGAACAATGTAAAAACATATTTTGTTGCGCCAGACAGAAATTTTTTTAGGAAATCTATTTTAATATCATATTAAAGGTAAAACCAGGGCAATATTAAAACCTATGGACGCACCAGGGCAGTCAAAATGTTTGCTCTCTCATCAAGTTACCTATAAAACGTGATGTCGCCTATATTAACGCTACTGTTTTTCTTTATGGTCTTTGCTCATTTCGCCCTGGTCTAATTTTAATCAATCCACGCCACTGGACACACACCAATTGCCTTGTGAGAATAAGTCATATTTATCCAAATCACATAGAAAAGGTTTTGAAAAAGACTTTTCGCTTCGTTTGGTCACATAATCACTGTCACAATTGGTTGACATTGTCTCTCTATTCTTCTATCTACCTCTGATGTCATCAAAAGAAACCCTCACGTGGCAATACTTAATTCTTGCGACGCCCTTTCTTTGTCTTTTCTTCACACACTTTTAACTTGTTTTTATCGAACTGCAAGACGAGCCCCTTAGTATTAACATAACGTCATTACAAAGTACGTTTAATATCCAATAAATCCATATCAACTACACTACCCCAAACTTTTTTTGTCCTGATCACTCGGATCTTAAATCGCGAAAACTTGAAAAGCACATGCCCCAGTTGCCTCTAGATTAATCTGGTGCCGAAATTGGCATAAATGCCCACATGGTCGATCATGGAAAACAATGATGTCGTATGAAATTACCTACGTTGCCCTGCCCGTTTGTTAGTTTGAAATGTGAACTCATTGGCGCCCAACGTTTTTTACATTCATTTCACTGTAACAAATCGAATGTTTTAGGGGACAATTATTGATTTTTTTATACATTTTAGGAAAATCTTTTTTCATAGTTTTTTTTTTTTATTTTAATATGTTTGTGTACTTTTACCCTTGCAGATGTAATACAGTATAAGAAAGATGTGTTGAAAGATATGTTCAAAACAGGATGGGTTTTCAAGTGAAAGATGGCTTCAATGATAACATAGACATCATAAAGTTGTCTATTGTCGTCAGAAGTGGGTAAGTGTACACGTTTTCAGTTTAATTTGACCTCAGAAAGTGGGTCCACATAGGGATGCAATATTCCACTGTTATCAAACGAAGTGAAGGCACACGATTTTAATATTGTATTTCATGCATCATGTAGGTATGTAGGGCACAATTACTATAATTAGGGAATATTACATTTTAACTTACGCTCACACTTCTCATCCTTTGGAGAGTAATCATGACTACATTTACAGCGTAAAGTTGTTGCGTCACATTCAGCTATGTAGCCGGTACCTGTACAAACCATAGCAGCAGTTGCTACTGTGCATACTTTACCAGGACCAGATCCTGTCAATTAAATTGAAAAAAAAAAAAGAAATATTTTTAAAGAACAATAATGAGTTAATAAATTATTTTGAAAATTAAATATATATATTTTTTAAAATAAATAAGAGTTTATATTTTGAAACTATACCATTTAAAAAATTATTAATAGCACCAGACATTAGTCTATTAGAAAATATATTTTAATGGTATATTAAATGTAAGCTAACGCAGTGTTAAAACTAAAGTAGCATCAAGGCGGGTTAAATATTTGCACACATATCTCGTTTTTTACATGGAGTGAAAATCGAACACTTGACGGGACATTAATGAACTTAATTTTGTCAAAATTATGTTTAATATCGTTGAGTGTTATCAGAAAATAGTAACCATATACAGAAACACTGTAGTGAAAAGCCAATTTCACTATTACTTTCTGTTCCTGAGAAATTTGCACAGGTCAATCAATGGTAAGTGGAGATCACTGATAATGTGATAATCATAAAATTTTCCTTTTGGGCTTGGGCGATTGAGTGCAGCTCTACACATTTTACGCTTAATTTGACATCAGAACAGATGTAGTGCGAAATGAAATGAAAGATGGAGGTCTATCAAGGGTAAGTAGAGGTCACTGATAAAATCTAAAGTTCATGAATTTGTATATTGTCGTCAGAATTGGGTAAATGTACAAGGTTTCAGTTTAATGGGACCTTAGAAAGTGGGTCAAAATGGAAATGCATTATTCCACCATTGTCATTAAAAGAAAATGACAAGGTAACCATAAAAACCTCATAACCTACCCAGCATTAAAGAGAGACTGTCGCTGATCTACTTTTTAATTTTGTAAGCAGAACCGTGTTCCAAACATGATCTCATTGCTTTAGAAGCTAAAAGTTAGAATTTTAATATTCTTAAAAGTTACGCTCTCAAACATTAAAGAAACATATTACAATATTTCTTAATTTGTTAATGCATTGATTTGTAAGAATGTATATCTTCGTTCTTTTCTTTCCATGTTTAGTACCAAAGCTTTTATTTTTTTAATTCTGATTAATTTTACAAAAATCGTTGCATGTCACACAGAATATTAATCTGCAATTTTAGTTCATTTTGATTGAAATTGCTTAAAAATTATTTAATTATTTAATATCTTATTTTGCACTTTTCGTTTTTATTACCATTTGTTTATCATCACTTATTGCCAGGTTGTATTACTACTTTGTCGGAAAGTTGAATATAAATAAGTGGGTCAAAATTTTAATGCAAAATTTACTTCGCAAAGGTCGATCAAGGATCAATAGAAGTAACTCGTGAACTAATGATTATAAAAGATTATGTTGTCTTATGCGTGGCCAAGTGCACAATTTTTATCTCTTTTGACGCAGCAAGATAGCGTCGTGCGCATTTAATGCCTCGCTAATCCTAGTTGAGATTTCATTCGAATATAAAAGGTACATGAAAGTTTTGCATGAGATATTACCAGTGTCTTAAACATTTTTTATCCCTTTTGTGTTGTGTATTTTTTATGATCATTTTATGGAAGAGTTCAATCAATGCTTCCTTAATTTCTAATTTGAGATATTCAAGTATAGATATCTCTCCATTTTCTTTTATAAATTATAACTTATTTATGGTAAAAATATGTCTTCACTTAATTTGTAAACATCTGATTTGAATCTTCATCAGGTGTTTAAATAGAAATATAAGACTTACCTGGAGTATTAGCTGTGGAAGAAAAAAAAAATAAAATTAGATCTTTATAGATTAAACATGTCTTTATTTAACAAAATATTACTGATTAAATAGATTGTTTTACACTTGGTCCTATAACATGGATGGAGAGTGATTACTTAATTGTAATAACAAATATCTTTTGAATTTCTATTTTGAAAAATTACAAACAGAAATATGCGTGTTATTAATATCGCGGGTGCAAAGAAAAACTCATATGTATGAATTACCCGCATCTTGAGAACTAAAGTTTAGTAAAAATTAACAATTTCTAGTGAGTCTACCTAAATATAAGAATTAAACGTAAATTTTCGCCGATAATGTTATATTTCTGACACCGAACTTTTCATGTTAAACTCACAACAAAAGTGAAGGCACACGATGCATACATTTAATTTTATACAACATGTAGGTAAGTAATTCTCAATTCAATTAATTAGCAATTCACAACTACTATAATTAGGAAATATTACATATAAACTTACGTTCACACTTGTCATCCTTAGGAGAGTAATTATCACTACATTTACAGCGTAAAGTTGTTGCGTTACATTCAGCTATGTAGCTGGTACCTGTACAAACCGTGGCAGCAGTTGCTACTGTGCATACTTTACCAGGGCCAGATCCTGCTGCATTAAATTGAAGAAACATTTTTAAAATAATTTATGAGCTGAAAATTATTTTTTTAAATATATTTATAAATAATTTTGAAAAATCAATAAGAATTCATTTCTTTAAACTGAGCAATTTGACAAGAAACTTAATTGCACCAGATATCAATTTATATTATTTTTTAAAAAATTACTGATATTTTAAATTTACTTTGCTATATTATAATTGAAAGATGAAGTACGATATCTGGAAGTTGGTGGATACTTATGTGTAAACACGATGGGACGCACATGAAAAACAAACTCATGAAATGCCATTATTGATCTTAACTTTTGTCAAACTTTTGCTTCCTATAATTGATTCACCATTTAAAGAAATCGTTGTTATGAAAATCTAAATTTACTATCACTTTTTTCCTGAGATGTCCGCAAGAGGTAAGTCAAGGGTAAATAAAGATCACTGATGACGTAATGATCATAAAACTCCCCTTTTTGGCATGGGCGGTTGGGTTTATATAATCATCAGTGGCACTATAGCCCATGTAGGGCCCTGGCCTGCTCCACCACATTCTTCCACTCGGAAAGATCCATTGCTTTCCCTCTCCATGCTCGAAACCCCAACTGGTGTAAATCTGTCTTCACATCTTCAATCCACCTCATCCTTGGGCGACCGGTGAGTCGTCTGCCCCGAGGCTTCTGCCTCTATATAACTGCTGCTCTGCATTCCAGCATCCTTTCAACATGACCTGCAAGTGTAGTCTGCCTTTTTTATCATTGTGGCTGTGGGTGGTTCTTTGTACAAATGGTAGAGCTCTTGATTTGTACGTATTCTCCAGATATCATTTTGTATCACTGGTTCGTATATTTTGCGGAGTATTTTCCTCTCCCATGTGTTGAGCAGGTTCTTTGCTTTTCTGGTGAGGGTCCAGGTCTCACTAGCTTATGTTACTAAAGGTCTTATAATGGTGGTGTATATTGTCTTCTTTGTTCCCCTTGAGAGGTGTTTGTTTCCCAGTAGCTTTTGTAGGCTGAAATAGGAACGGTTGCCTGCTGTTATCCTTTCTTTCACCTCCGACATTATCTCACTGTTCTCATTTATAGCTGTCCTAGATATTTGATTATAGCCACTCTCTCCAATTTGTGTTTTTTTAAATATTGATGTTATTATCAGCATGGAAGTTTCTTGACATTATCATATATTTTGTCTTCGGTTCATTTATAACGAGACCAGCTTTGAATGAGACATTTTCAAGTTCCCTGAATGCTTTAATTATGTCATTACGGTTTCTAACCAGTAGCGCTATATCATCTGCATATGCCAGGTACTGCAATGGTTGGATATATAAGGTTCTTGATGGTCGTTGCTCTGTAGCATCTCTCTGGAAATTGTTTGTTATGGTTCCACTGGTGCTCATGTGCATGCTTCTAATAACTTTTTCTAGCGTGATGTTAAACAGGATACAGGAGAGTGAGTCTCCTTGTCTGAGGCCCAATTAACTAGGAACTCTTTGGAGTATTCTCCCTGTACTTTGATTCTACTTTTTGAGTTGGCGATTGTCATATGTATGAGCTGAGTAAGCTTGTTAGGGACGCCAAGTTCTTTTAGAGCATCGTATAAGTAATTCCTATTTACGCTATCGTATGCTGTTTTGTAATCCACATATAATTGGTGTATGTCGATGTTATATATGTAGCATTTCTCCAGGAGACATCTTATAGTAAAAATGTGATCTGTGGTTGACCTATTCTGCCGGATCCCACATTGACAGTCCCCTAGGATCTGTTCACTATACTTTTACAGTTTTCTCGCTATAAGTTTTGTGAGGAATTTGTACATTACATTAAGAAGGGAGATACCTCTATACTTTGAGCAGATCAACTTAGATCTCTTTTTGTGGATTGGGATTATAAGTGTATTTTCCCATTCAGTTGGCATTTCTTCCTCCTGCCAGATTCTGGTTATAAGTTCGTGTATTTGCCTATGCAGTTGGTTACCACCTAGCTTTATGAGTTCAGCAGAGATAAGGTCTATTCCTGGGGCTTTGTTATTTTTCATGGCGTAGATTACATCTTTTATTTCATTTAATGTTGGTTGGTTGACCAGTGGTTCCGGTCGTCCTTGCGGCGGAGCGTAATACTCATTGGTTCCTCCACCTGAGCCATTCAGTAGGCCTTCAAGTTTTGTGGCCATCTCTCTAGTACTCTACTGCTCTCTGTGATCAAGTCTTCATCCGTGCTTTCACACATGTGAGATCTTGCTTGAAAGCCATTTTTTTCCTGCTTTATCTTCAGGTACATTCCCCTCACATCTCTTTCTTCTGCCAACTCTTCTATATCTAGTATTTTTTAATTTTCCCAACACATTTTTTTCTTTCTGCAAATTTTGCTGGCCGCCCTTCTTGCTTCATTATATAATTGCCGTTTTCTTCTTGTTTCCCTTTGCAGCTTCATTATCCGAATTTTGTTTCTTTGTTCTCTAAGTTCTTTGCATTCTGCGTCATACCATCCTGTTCTTTTCACTGCTGGTTTAAATCCAATCGTTTCCTGTGTTACACTTGTGTCTATTTGTTTCATCTTTTCCCATTAATGGTTTATATCAACGTTGCTGGCTGATTCTCTTTTGGATAATTCTAGTAGAGTTTCAATCTTCTGTTGATATTCCTCAGTAATTTTTGGGTCCCTACTCAGTTTCTGACTATTGTACTGTTTTTCTCTTTTATTTTGTTTACTGTGGATGTTACAAATTCTTTGCATAAACTTGATTCTAACAAGCATATAGTCTATGTCCGCTCCTCTACAACTTTTCAAATCTGTTATGTCCGAGCCATGCCTCCGGTCGATGAGTACGTGGTCTATTTGATTACGGGTAAATCCATCTGGAGATGTCCATGTCGTTTTATGTATTTGTTTATGTTGGAATATTGTGCTACTGATCGTCATTCCTTTCCAGAAGCAAAGTCTATAAGACGTGTTCTCTTGTCATTGCTCTTATCATGCATACCTGTCCTTTCCGATTGTTGGTCTGTAAACTAGTTCTTTCTAAATGTTCGCATTGAAATCACCAAGGGCTATTTTGATATCATGGCGTAGAGCCTCGTTAAATACTTTTTCAAGTGTTTCCTTCATGCTTCCATCTGTATCTTCCGTTCGAGCATGTGCGCAGATTAACGTGATGTTAAACAGTTTCCCTCTAATTCTTATGGAGCATAATCTTTCACTCACTGGTTTAAACTCAATTACTGCATCTACTGTCTCTCTTTTGACTGCAAACCCTGTTCCTAAGGTATTTTTGTTGTTTCCACTGTAGAATATTATATATTCCTTTGTATTTAGGATATCTGAGTCTTTCCAGCTAATCTCCTGCAGTGCCGCAATCCCGATTCTGTATCTAAACAATTCATCACTGAGGCGGGCTAAGGAACCTGCTCCGTATAAACTAAGTACAGCTAAGTCGCTATCCATATGTCATATTTGTGGTCAGGCATCGGTCGAAATCCATAAATATCAGTGCGTTTTTCTGAATGTCGTTTCACTTTCGAAACATTAGCTTTTTTAAGTGACAGGGTCGTTATCCCTGCGCACAACCGTCTGATGGGATGCCCGTTGCAGCTCTAAGGGTAGCTGACTTTGTATTGGGTCGGGTCCCTAGCCTTTGTGGATCTCTCCACTTTCTACAAGACAGTAGGTACTGATTTTGGTCCCCCCCCCCCCGGAGTATTTTATTTCCCAGGTACCCTCCAATAAAGGGTGGGTTTACGTGTGCACATTTCCCTTTTTTCTGAATTTCGTTTCACTTTCGAAACATTAGCTTTTTTAAGTGACAGGGTCGTTATCCCTGCGCACAACCGTCTGATGGGATGCCCGTTGCAGCTCTAAGGGTAGCTTACTTTGTATTGGGTCGGGTCCCTAGCCTTTGTGGATCTCTCCACTTTCTACAAGACAGTAGGTACTGATTTTGGTCCCCCCCCCCCGGAGTATTTTATTTCCCAGGTACCCTCCAATAAAGGGTGGGTTTACGTGTGCACATTTCCCGCTGAATTTGACATCAAAATGTTAGTCGAAATGACATGAAATATATAGGTCAATCAAGGGTAAGTGGAGGTCATTGATGACCAACTGTTTATAAAGGGGTATTGTGTCGTCAGACGTGGGTAAGTGTACAAGGTTTCAATTTAATTTGACCTTACATAGTGGATCAAAACAAAGATGCATCATTCCACTGCCATAAAACAAATAAAATGACAAGGTAACCTAATACTAAACGATACAATACTCTGCTTTAAGGAAAGACTATCACTGAACTACTTTTGAAGTTTTACGCATAACAGTGTTCCAAATATAATGCCCTTGTTTTAGAAGCTAAAACTTTGAATCGTAATGCTTGTAAAAGTTACTATCTAAATCATTAAAGAAGATTATTGCAATCACCAAATTTTAAAAAATTTCCTTTGCGTTTTATTGATATATAAATATTTTTTTGTATTTGTATTTCTATATCTTGTTACATTTCTTTCAAAATTTGGCACCAACGCATTCTATTTACACATGATTAATTGTAAAGAAATGCTGGATTGTCTTACAAAAAATAAATCTGCAATTTTGATTCATTTTAATTAAAATTGATTTAAAAATTATTCCATTATTTATTTCAATATTTTTCACTTTTTGTTTTGATTACAATTTGTTAACCATGACTTATTTTCCATTTGTATTAAACCTTTGTCGGAAAGTCTACATAGTTTCCTCTCATTTGAATATCAGGAAGTTGGTCAAAATATACTTCGCAAATGTCATTCAATGATCCTACGAAGTCACTAGGGATCTATTGATTATAAAAGATTGTGTTTTCATCCGGGTGGTCAAGTGTCCAACTATTAATCTCTTTGATGCAGCCAGATGTCTGACATGAGCATTGCATTTCTGAGAAATCCTTATTCGGACTTTATCAGAGTATTTAATGTACATGGGAGTTTTGCAAGGGAAAGTACTTGTGTTTGGCACATTTTCTAACCTTTTAATTTGTGATATTTAAATATAGATATCTCTCTAATTTATTTTTATAAATGATAACTCTTTTATGGTAAAATATGTTTTCACTTAATTCATAAACATCTTATTTGAATCTTTATCAGGTGCTAATATAAAAAAACAACATAAGAATCACCTGGCGTATTTGCTGTGGAAGAGAAGGAAAATAAAATAAGATCGTTATAAGGGCAAAGATTTCTTTATTTAACCAAACAATACTTTTATATAAATTATTATAAACCTAATTCTATTACATGTTTGGACTGATTGTAATCAACGAATATATTTTTTTAAAAATTCAATTAACACTAATTACAAACATAAATATTTATATTATTAATGTCGCGTGTACAAATAAAAACTTATAAGTTTGATTTCTTTGCAAATTGAAAACTGAATTGTAGTAACATAAACAATTTCTAGCGATTCTTAGTAAAATTAAGAAATGTTCTTTTTTCTTCGCGGATAATCATATTTTCTAACACAAATTTTTTATGTTAGACATGACTCAATAAAAGATAAGACACATTGCAAATATTTTATTTGATGCAACATGTATGTAAGTAATTCACAATTACTATTATTAGGAAATATTTGATATGAACTTACGTTCACACTTGTCATTCTTAAGAGAGTAATTATCACTACATTTACAGCGTAAAGTTGTTGCGTCACATTCAGCTATGTAGCCGGTAGCTGTACAAACCGTGGAAGCAGTTGCTACTGTGCATTCTTTACCAGGCGCTGTTGCTACAGCTACTTAGAAGAAAAAAACTTAAGACTTTAAAAAAAATACACTTATGAATTTAATTTTTTATTTTTAAAACACATTAAATTTTAAAAATCTTTAAGGGCTTATTTCTTAAAACTGAACAATTCAAATACATACTTTGTTGTACCAGACAGAAATCTATAAGGATATCTATTTAAATATGATATTAAGGTAAAGCCAAAGCAGTAATAATACCTACGGAAACACCATGGCAGTCACAATGCCCCCCCCCCCAATCCAGTGACCTATGAAACGGGATTTTTCGTCTTTTAACACTACTGTTTTTACATTACAGCTTCTGCTCATTTCACCTTGGGCTGCCTTTAATCAATTCACGCCATTTCACCCACCTCAAGTGCCTTGTTAGTATAATTCATTTTTTCCATATCACAAAGAAAAAGAACCGAAAAAGGCATTTTGTTTCATTTGGTTACCTAATCACTGTTACAATTAATTGATTTTTTTTCCCTTTTCTTCTATCTATCTCTCATGTCATCTTAAGAAATCTGACTAGCACAATGCTTAAATCTTGTGACGCCCTTTCTTTGTCTTTTTTCCACGCATTTTTAATTTTTTTTATGAAGATGCTAGAGAAGCGCCATAGTATTACCACTGAGTCATTAATCATTAACGTTAAATATCCAATAAATCCATATCCACTACCCTACCCAAAAATTGTTTTGTCCTTGTCACTGGGATCTGCATTGTAGGTATATGCCTCAGTTGCCTCTAGAGATATCTGGTGCCGAAATTATTATAAAGGACAACATGATCGATCATGAATGTCTATGATGCCCTATGAAAGTTACTACGTTGCCTTGTCTGTTTGTTAGTTTGAAATTTTAACTCTTTGGCGCCTAACATTTTTTACATTTATTTCACTGTAATAAATCGAATGTATTGGGGGACATTATTTTATCTTTTTAAATATTTAAAAATAAAAACATTTTTTAATAGCTATTTTTTAAATTTTATTTTGTACTTTTATACTTGGAAGATGTAATATAATATCAGGAAACGTATGTGGAAACGTATGTTCAAAACATGATGGCTTGTCAAGTGAACGATGGCTTTACTGATAACATAGAGATCATAAATGTGTATATTGACGGCAGAAGTGGGTAAGTGTAAAGATTTTCAGTTTAATTTCACCTAAGAAAGTGGGTAAAAATAGGGATGCAATATTCCACTGTTATCATACAAATTGAAGAGACACGATGCAAATATTTCATTTCATGCAATATGTAAGGCACAATTACTATAATTAGGATATCTTACATATGAACTTACCTTCACACTTGTCATTCTTAGGAGTGTAATGATCACTACATTTACAGCGTAAAGTTGTTGCGTTACATTCAGCTATATAGCCGGTACCTGTACAAACCGTGGGCGCAGTTGCTACAGTGCATGCTTTACCAGTCCCAGAACCTGCTGCATAAATTGAAAAAAGAAGATTAAAGAAAACAATAATGAGCTAATAAATTTCTTTTGGAGATTAAAGACATCTTTTTATAAATCAAAAGAGTTTAGTTCTTAAAACTATACCATTTAAAAATAATTTGTTGCACCAGACATTAATGAATAAGAAAATCTTATTTAATATTATATTAAATCTAAGCTAACGCAGTGTAAAGCTACGGAAGCACCAGGGCGACAAAATATGTGCATATTTACCCAGTTTTTTTTAAAATAGATTGAAAATCAAACATTTGACAGGTCATTAATGACCTTAATTTTGTCCAAATAATGTTTCACATCGTTGAGTGTTATCAGAAACTAGTAACTATATGGAGAAAATGCTGCAGTGAAAAGCAAATTTCACTATTACTTTCTGTTACAGAGATATCTGCACAGTTGATTCAATGTGAAATGGAGCTAAATGATAACGTTATAATCTAACAGATTTCTTTTTTGCATGATTGATTGAGTGCAGTTGTACACATCTTTGGCTGAATTGGCCATCAGAATAGATGTAGGGCAAAACGAAATGATTTATTTTTTAATTGTGTACGCAGAACAGTGTCCCAAACATGATCTCAGTGTTTTAGATGCTAAAAGTTAGAATCTTAATATACTTAAAGGTTACGCCATAAAACATTAAGGGTAAAAAATTGCAATCACCATATTGCTTAAATTGCTAATGCAGATTAAAAAAAGTTTGTCAATCTTGTTAAACGTCTTTGCTTGTTTCGCACCAAAGCTTTATTTTTATTATTTTTATTTTTGTATCATTAATTGTGCAAAAATCCTGGCATATCTTACAAAAAATAAATCAGCAATTTTATTTAATTTCAATAAAAATTGCTTAGAAAATTATTTAATTATTTATTACTTTATTTTGCACTTTTCGGTTTTACTACCACTTGTTAATCATCTCGTATTGCCAGGTTGTATTACAACTTTGTCGGTGAGTTGACAAAGTTTCCCGTCTATTAAATATCAGGAAGTCAAAATTTCAATGCAAAATATACTTCGCAAAGGTTGATAAAGGATTAATAAAAGTTACTGGTGAAATAATTAATATAAAATATTATGTTGTCATCGGGGTGGTCAAATGCACAATTTTTAATCTCTTTGACGCAGCCTGCTGGCTTATGTGCACATTGAATGTCCCGCTAATCCTTATTTTGGATTTCATTCGAATATGAAAGGTACATTGAAGTTTTGCATTAGAAATTATTTGTGTCTCGGACATTTTCTCTCACTTCTGTGTTGTGCATTTTTTAAAATCATTGTATAAAAGTGCTCTATCGTCTCTTCCTTAATTTTTAATGTGTGATATTTAAATATAGATACCTGTCTATTTTATCTGTTAAAATTATAACTTATGTGTGGTATAAATATGTCTTCATTTAATTTCTGAACATCTGATTTGAATCTTTATCAAGGACTAAACTAGAAACATAAGACTCACCTGGAGTATTTGCTGTGTAAGAAAACGAAAATAAAATAAGATCTTTATAGAGCAAAGACGTTTTTATTTAACAAAATATTATTTATTAAATAGATTATTCTGCACTTGATTCTATAACATCGTTGGAGAGTGATTATTTAATTGTAATAAAAAATACCTTTTAAATTAAAATTTTTAAAAATTACGACCAGAATTATTTATTTTATTAATGTCACGTGTGGAAAAACCCCCACATATTTTATGATTTACCTAAAACTTAAAAAAAAGGTTTTGTAAAACTAAATAATTTCTAGTGACTCTAACAAAAATTTAAAAATAAACGTTTGTTGCGGATCGTCTTATTTTTTTCTAACACTGAACGTTTTTGTTAAGCACCAAATTAAAGTGAAAGCACACGATGCATACAATTAATTTCATGCAACATGCAATTAGGAAATATTGCATATAAACTTACGTTCACACTTGTCATCCTTAGGCGAGTAATTATTACTACATTGACAACGTAAAGTTGTTGCATTACATTCAGCTATGTAGCCGGTACCTGTACAAACCGTGGAAGCAGTTGATACTATGCATGCTTTACCAGGACCAGATCCTAAATCATTAAATTGAAAAAAAAAAAAATTTATTACCATTTGTTTATCATCTCTTATTGCCAGTTTGTATTACAGCTTGTCGGAAATTTGACAAATTTTACCATCTATTGAATATCAGGAAGTGGATCAAACTTTCAATGAAAAATATTGGATCAATGGATGTCTAAACAGCACTGTTGATTATAACAGATTTTGTTGTAATCGAAGTGGTCAAGTGCACAACTTTTAATATCTTTGACGCAGTCAGATGCCTGACATGCGCACTGAATGTCCCGCAAATCCTAATATGGACTTCATCAGAATATGAAATGTACAAGGAAGTTTCGCATGGGAAAGTACCTGTGTCTGAAAAATTTTCTTGCCCTTCGGTGTTGTGAATATCCTTATGATCCTTGTATAAAAGTGGTCAATCGTCCTGTCGTTAATTTTTCATATGTTGTTTTCAAATATGGAGATCACTCGTTTTAAATTTTTAACATTTTAAATTATTTATGGTAGAAATAATATGTCTTTACTTATTTTGTACACATCTGATTTGAATCTTTCTCTGTGGTTAATATAGAAACATAAGACTCACCTGGAGTATTTGCTGTGGAAGAAAAAGACAATTAAAAAGATATTTATAAAGCAAAGATTTCTTTAATTTAACAAAATATGACTTATAAATAGATTATTGTAAACTTGACCAATAACTTGGTTGGAAAGATTGATTACTAAATTGTAATAAAAATAGCATTTTAATTTCAAATGAAACAAATTAAAAACAGAAATATTCATATTATTGTGCCTCCTGTGCAAAGACAAGCTCATATTTATGATTTACCGGAAAACTATGAACTAAAGTGTAATAAGTAAATTCAACAATTTCTAGTGATTCTAGATTGCGGTTAATTATTTTTCTCTAACACCAAACTCATAATGTTAGACTCCCAAAAAAAGGGAAGGAAGACGATATAAATATTTTATAAGGCACTATTAATATGATTAGGAAATTTTATAAATGTACTTACGTTCACACTTGTCATCCTTAAGAGAGTAATTATCATTACATTTACAGCGTAAAGTTGTTGCGTTACATTCAGTTATGTAGCCGGTACCTGTACAAACCGTGGAAGCAGTTGATATTGTGCATGCTTTACCAGGACCAGTTCCTGAAGAATTAAATTGAAGAAAAATTTTAAAAATCATTTATGAGCTGAAAAGAATTTTAGATAAGTTTTGAAAAATCCATAAGAATTTATTTATTAAAACTAAGCAATTAAAAAGAAACTTAATTGCACCAGACATCAACCTCTAAGAAAATATATTTTAATATTATATTAAATAATAACCAGGATTGTATTAAAACCTACAGAGGCACCAAAGGAATTTAGATAAAGGGAGACCACCCATGTTAACACTTTCCTTATTTCGCACCAGTTAGCCTTAATCAATACACGCCACTGTATCGCCCTCACCGAAGTGAAATTTCAGTGTAAGTCACTTTAAGTTCTAATCAACATTTTGTTTACTAATAAAACTACGGACAAATCTTAAAAAGTATTTTTGGTTCCTATGTCTGGTCACTTAGTTCCTTTCACAAATTGGTTGACAATGTTTATATTTCATGCTGTTCATCTCTAATGTCATCAAAATAAAAGCGCTCAGGGCAATGTTTAACGATCGTGAAAACGTTTGTGTTCTCCTTAAAATGTTTAAGTATTTATGTAGAGGTGTCGCAAAGAGCCTTTTGATACTATAGATTAAATCGTCAAAAAAGTAAAATTAATATCAACTAAACCCATATCAACTATCCCACAACACATATTTCTTTTTATCCCTGTCCGCTCGACTCTTAAAGCATGAATCTTTGAAGACACATGCTTCATTTGACTTTTGATTAAACCGTTGCTAAAATAACATAATTTGAAAAGCCCACATGGTAGCCCAATTATACAATTATGTTGTATTGCTTCACTGTCCACTTGTCAGTTAATAAATGAGATTATTGGCGCCTTTGGCCCTTTACAGTCAGGCCACTGTAACTAATTTAATGTTTTAGGGGGGATGGCTTTTCTAATTTTATAAAATTGTGAGAAATATATTTTTTTTTTAAATTGCTGATATTTTAAATTTATTTCACTATATTTTTATTGAAAGATGAAGAAAGTAGGTGGATACTTATGTATAAATGCGATGGGACGCCCGTGAAAAACAAAGACATGAAAGGTCATTATTGACCTTACTTTTGTCAAACATTTGTTTCACATAATTGATTGCTATGGGAAATGAGTAACCATCTATAGAAATCGGGGTATTGAAAATCTAAATTCACTATCACTTTTTTTCCTGAGATGTCCGCAAGAGGTAAGTCAAGGGTGTATAAAGGTCACTGATAACGTAATGATCATAAAAATTAATTTTTAGCATGAGCTGGTGGGTTTACGTATTAATAATTTCCGCTGAATTTGATATCAGAATGTGGTTCAAAATAAAGTGAAAGGTAGAGGTCTATCCAGGGTAAGTGGGGGTCACTGATGACCAACTGTTTATGAAGGATTATAGTGTCGTAAGAAGTGGGTAAGTGTACCAGGTTTCAGTTTAGTTTTAACTTAGAATGTGGATCAAAAAAAAGTTGGAATATAGCACCGCCATAAAACAGTTAAAATGACAACATAACCAAATACTAAACGATACAATACTCTGCATTAAGGAAAGACTACTTTTTAAGTTCTAAGCGTAACCGTGTTCCAAATATATTGCCCCTCTTTTAGAAGCTAAACTTAAGAATCGTAATGCTCTTAAAAGTTATGCTCTAAAAAATTATAGAACAATATTGCAAACACCAATTTTTTTAAAATTGCATTTGTATTTGATTCATGTATGAATATTTTTGTGTCTTTGTATTTCTTTATCTTTTTTATTTCTTTCAATATTTGGGACTAACGCATTTTTTATACGCATGATTAATCGTACAGAAATGCTGGCGTGTCTTACAAAAAGTAAATCTGCATATTTGATTCATTTTAATTAAAGTTTCTTTTAAAATTATTCCATTAATTACTTCTTTCTTGTACTTTTCGTCTTTATTACAATTTGTTAATCATCACTTATTGTACGTTTGTATTACAACTTTGTCGGTAAGTGTACATAGTTTTTGTTCTGTTCAATATATTAGGAAGTTGGTCAAAATAGGATGCAAAATATACTTCGCAAATGTCGTTCAATAATCCTTGGAAGTCACTAGGGAACTATTGATTATAAAAGATTGTGTTATCATCGGGGTCGTCTAGTGTCCAAATATTAATCTCTTTGACGCTGCCATGAGCATTAAATTTCTGACAATTCCTTATTCGGACTTCATCAGAATATTAAATGTACAGAGTCGTTTCGCATGGAAAGTACGTGTGTTTTGCACAATTCTAACCCTTTTATTTTGTGATATTTAAATATAGATATCTCGCTAATTTATTGTTATAAATGATAACTAATTGATTGTAAAAATGTCTTCACTTAATTTATAAACGTGTGATTTGAATCTTTATCAGGTGCTAATATAAAAACATAAGTATCACCTGGAGTATTTGCTGTAGAAGAAAAGGAAAATAAAATAAGATCATTATAAGGCAAATATGTATTTATTTAACCAAATAATATTATTTACATAGATTATTATAAACCTGATATTATTACATGATAGGACTGATTGTAATATATATTTTTAAATTCAATTAAAACAAATTGCAAACATAAATATTTATATTATTAATGATGCATGTACAATTTTTTAGATTCTGTTTTTTTTTTTTTGCAAATTGAAAGCTGAAGTATAGTAAAATAATAAAAATTTCTAGCGATTCTTACTAAAATTAAGAAATAATATTATTTTTCGCGGATGATCATATTTCCTAACGCAGAACTTTTTGTACTAGACATAACCCAATAAAAGAAAATATACTATGTGAACATTTTATTTGATTCAGCATGTATCTATGTAATTAACAATTACTATAATTAGGAAATATTTGATATTAACTTACGTTCACACTTGTCATCTTTAAGAGAGTAATTATCACTACATTTACAGCGTAAAGTTGTATCGTTACATTCAGTTATGTAGCCGGTACCTGTACAAACCATGGAAGCAGTTGATACTGTGCATTCTTTACCAGGACCAGTTCCAGCTGCATTAAATTGAAGAAAAATTTAAAAAATCATTTATAAGCTGAAAATCATTTTTTGATTTACTTTCAGATAAGTTTTGCAAAAATAAATAATAATTCAATTCTTAAAAATGAGAAATTTAAAATGAAAATTAGGTGCACCAGAAATCAAGCCGTATAAAAATATATTTAAATATTGAATTAAAGAAAAGACAGGGTTGTATTAAAACCTACAAAGCTACCAAGGCAGTTAAATATTTCCGTCCCGCCCAGTGACTTACTCAGAGTGTAAGAAAGAGGGACCACCCATGTGAACACTTTTCTTATAGAAAATATAGAAGTCTATAGTAAAGGGGGGGGGGCACTGATGACCAACTGTTTATGAAGGAATATAGTGTCGTAAGAAGTTGGTAAGTGTAGTAGGTTTTAATTTAATTTGATCTTAAAAATAGGATTAAAAAAGTTGGAATATACCACCGCTATAAAACAATTAAAATGAGAAGGTACCTTAATACTAAACGTATTCAATACTCTGCATTAGAGAAAGACTATCGCTGAACTACTTTTTAAGTTTTACGCATAACCGTGTTCTAAATATAATTCCCCTTCATTTGATTCTAAAATTAAGTTTCGTAATGCTCTTAAAAGTTACGCTCTAAAACATTAAAGAACAATATTGCAATCACCATTTTTTAAAAAATTGCATTAGTTTATTATTAATATATGAAAATTTTTTTGTAATTTTACTTCTATGTCTTGTTACATTTCTTTCAATATTTGGAACTAATGCATTTTTTTACACATCATTAACTGTACAGAAATGCTGGCGTTTCTTTCAAAAACAAAATTAATAAATCTGTCATTTAGATTCCCTTTAAATGAAATTGATTTTAAAATTATTCCATTATTTATTTCTTTATTTTTTACTTTTCGCCTTAATAACAATTTGTTAATCATCACTTATTGTACGTTTGTTTTACAACTTTGTCGGAATGTGTACATAGTTTTTGCTCTGTTCAATATATCAGGAAGTTGGTCAAAATGAGATGCAAAATATACTTCGCAAATGTCGTTCAATGATCCTTGGAAGTCACTAGTGAACTATTGATTATAAAAGATTTTGTTATCATCGGGGTGGTCAAGTGTCCAACTATAAATCTCTTTGACGGTGCCAAGAGCATTGAATTTCTGACAAATCCTTATTGGGATTTAATCAGAATATTAAATGTACAGGGGAGTTTTGCATGAGAAAGTAGGCCTACTTGTGTTTGGCACATATTCTAACCCTTTTAATTTGTGATATTTAAATATAGATATCTCTCTAATTTTTTTTTTATAAATGATAATTAATGTATATTAAAAAATGTCTTCACTTAATTTATAAACATCTGATTTGAATCTATATCAGGTGCTAATATAAAAACATAAGAATCACCTGGAGGATTTGCTGTAGAAGAAAAGGAAAATAAAATAAGATCATTATAAAGCAAAGATGTGTTTATTTAACCAAATAATATTTTGTATATAGAGTAATATCAACCTGATTTTATTACATGATTGGACTAATTGTAAAATCTATTTTTAAATTCAATTGAAACAAATTACAAACAGAAATAATTCTTTATTAATGACAGGTGTACATAATTTTTTAATACTGATTTTTGTGTGTGCAAATTTCAAACTGAAGTGTAGTAAAATAACAGATTTCTAGCGATTCTTACTAAAATTCAGAAATACTTTTTTTTTTTCGCGGATGATAATATTTTCTAACGCAGAACTTTTTTTACTAGACATAAACCAATTAAAAAAAGATACAATGTGAACATTTCATTTGATGCAGCATGTATCTATGTAATTAACAATTACTATAGTTAGGAAATATTTCATATATACTTACGTTCACACTTGTCATCCTTAAGATAGTAATTATCATTACATTTACAGCGTAAAGTTGTAGCGTTACATTCAGCTATGTAGCCGGCACCTGTACAAACCGTGGAAGCAGTTGCTACTGTGCATTCTTTACCAGGACCAATTCCTGCAACATTAAATTGAAGAAAAATTTAAAAATCATTTATGAGCTGAAAATCATATTTTTTTATAAACTTTTAGATAAGTTTTGAAAAATTAAATAATAATTCAATTCTTAAAACTGAGCAATTTAAAAAGAAAATTATTTGCACCAGACATCAACCTCTATGAAAATATATTTAAATATTGTATTAAATAAAAGCCAGGGGTTGTATTAAAATCTACAGAGCCACCAAGGCAGTTAAATTTTTCCGCCCCGCCCAGTGACTTACACAGAGTGTATTAATCTCTTCGATGCTGCCAGATGTCTGACAATAGTATTGCATTCCTTACAAATCCTTATTAGGACTTCATGATAATATGAAAGGTACAGGGGAGTTTCGAATGGGAAAGAACTTGTGTTTCGGACATTTTCTTAGCCTTTTAATTTGTGTATTTTCTTTTATGTATGTGAACAATTTCTGAGAATGAAGTGGGCCTATCCCACTACACTACACTAACGGATCTCAAAACTTGATGCATGTCGAAAATGTCCCATGGGATTTGTATGGCTTTGTATATGTATGAAATAATCGCACATGCACACACTTTGAATCGAAGTGATCCCTTGCCACCCCCACCCCAAATACCATTGCGGTTCCTTCGCGGAGCACAAAACCCATTTGACATTTGAACTAGAAACTCCCTCCGAAAATGTCTCTGCAAATACACTTCGTTTTGTGTTTGTTTCTCAATTTAACAACGCCAACTTATTTAAGTAGTCCCAGCCATTTATTTGGAACAACAGGTATTTAATCATTCGGTTTACTTTTTCCTAAACGGACAGATCCCCATCAGATCCCCATCAGATCCCCATCAGATCCCCATCAGATCCCCATATCTTTTTTGCTCAAGTTTAAATCATGCCTCGACTTACTTATGGTTAACTTTACACCACATTTGAGAATGCCAGCAATTGAGAAAATGTTCTGAAAACAAATCATTGATGTGCCTCCAAGGTTTTACACGGTTTATGTATAGTTCTTAATTAAATATATATTTCCAAATTCTATTTTTTTAAAAATTACATTTATATTGCTGGCAACTGTTCGTCACAATGTGACGATGGTATGGATTTTGAAAGACGAAATCCACAAGGCCTGGGATTATCCTTCTAGGATTATAAACTGGTTCCCAAACGCAAATCGCCTCTCTCTAAGCCGCTAGATTACCCAAGGGAACATCGTGTGGATGATACAGCTTGGCACCAGTGGCGTCGAAGGAGTTGTTGGAATATTTCTTTGTACCAAAATGGGACTCCATTTTCGGGTTTGAAGTCAGAGTTTCCTTCGCTTAGATGCCATCCAGGGTTAACGTGTCCCGTTCACAAGGGTTGTTGATGATAACTTTGCTTGAATGGGCCTTTTTGGAGATTGAACTTTGGACCATGCCTTTAGATTTGCTCAGTTTAGGCCAATCGGTCAGTCAGCAATTTTATATTGAAATCTAACGAATGGAATGGCGAGTTGTACTGTAATCATTATATTTACACTGTTAGAAACTCAACATTAGTGAGGATAACCTCTCTAATTTGGTGTATACATGAATGACTGCACCCTACTTCTTGTTCACTTGTCAATTAAATAACATTAAAATGTATCGTGATTTGTAAACATATACATTACTTATAAGTTTGAAAAGATAACAACGCACGATGAGTGATTTGATGGCCAATGATATTATAAAGGATAAGGAATATAAGATTTTAACATAACATGAAACTTGAAGAAAAAAAAAAGTTTACTAGAATTTGATATATGACGCAATTATTTAAATTTTAAGATGAAGTTACTCAAACTAAAACACATCATTTTTTCCATGGAAATGATGCTAGTAAAATAATATCTAAAGGATATAACGGAATTGCTAATTTGTCAAAAGCAGGAATGGGACATGAAAATGCAACAGCATGTTTATACATTAGGCATGCTTAGATTTAAATAATATTGTAACGAAATTATAGTTGAAAAACATATATATATCTAAGTTTTAAAAATACATAGGTTCTTTTAATTTGATCTACTTGCCTGGAACCTTGACATGAATTTCATTACTGCCGACTGGAGAGTCATTTCCAAGTGCGGTAAGTGTAACCGAGCATTTGTAGGTTCCACCATCTGTCTCCTTGGCACTAGTTATTGAATAAGTAGTGCTAGTAGCAATGGGTGTGGTATCAGAGTCTCTGAAATTTTAAGGTATACATTTTTAAAAAATATACATTTTTTACTTTAACTATTAAATAAATGACATGGAAACATAATTTAATCATATTCGCATATATTAGAAAATATGACACGATTTTATCAAGATAATAATGACAGGGTCTTTGCGTAATTTCCACCTGCTTTTGCGAGAACGCTTCGCCATTCCATCATTTAAAAAGGACTATCTATGTAATGAGATTTACGTTTCTAAAATAATTAAACGTTTTAAGAGGTACTTTTCTGCAATATATTATACCCCTAACACACCCATTTCGCGCCCCTCAGTTGTCTCATCTAAACATGACCTTCAATTACCCAATAAATGATCATTAATTTAATCATGAATTCCATTAAAGGCTTTCAATGATGGCTGATTTCTACGCTAGAGAAATACTTTAGATATCATGAGTGATTTTAGTTTGGTAGAGAGAGTGACATGTGTCTATAGCTGGAAGAGGAATGAGTACATTTTCGCTGGGAGTTGTGTAACTATATTTTGTATAGTATGTGCTCCATTTCTGGACACGTTTTTGATTCTGAACACCAGAGATGATTTCTGATGCATGTTTCACTGACCTGAATATGGAACCAAGAAATAATAAGACACCTGAATTTATGCATCGTTTGTTTTTATACTTGGAACAGACAGCACATCAGCTCTGTAGGGTTTTGAAAGAAAGGGGTTCTATGGCTTTACAATTTGTTCTGTGGCTTTTACGCAGGAGACTAACATCTAGACAACGTACAGCGCGTCACAACACTTATCAGGATGGCACAGGGATCGGGATCCCGCAGGGATCAGGATCTCACAGGGACCGGGATCAAAACGATTTCGGGATCCCACCTCTTCTCCCTAACCCAAACCAGGATCGAGAACCTTCTGCTACTGGTAACCCACTGGTTTCGGGAATCAAACCGTGATCGCGACCTAAACAGTGTCGGGATCTCTCCTTATACCGGGATACCGTCAGAAAATGAGAACCCATCGAGAAACGAATGCAATCCCGGACAACGACGGGTATATTGTCTAGTAGTCTATAAAATTCAAATGGAATATACTTTTTGGAATAACATTTACCTTATAAGTCCCGAATGTTAAAATAATCATATATTGATCAATTAAGCATTGTTAGCAATATTTTTTTCCATATCTAGTATTGGTCAAATAAATGTTTCAATGTAATTATATTGTTAGAATGTAACTTAAATTGAAAATAAATACCATTGCAATATATTAATTCGCCTGTATTCAATTTCTTGCTACTTTGTCTCTTTGTTTCGTAGGTATATTTATATATGATTTTGTAATCATATAATAGTGACATATTTGGCTTATCTTAGTAATCGGATGTTTTATTTTAAAAGAATGGGATTTATCATAACAATTTTAAGAGACAACAATGAAAACAAACGAAGTTTAAAAAGTGCATGCAAAATAATTCCAAGTCTGTCTCATTCTTTAATATCCTCTATAATTTGATTCGAAGCCTTCTAAATTAAACTAGCTATTTTATTAAAAACTATTCCATATACATTTTTAACAAAACAACCTACTTGAACCATTTGAATGTATAACTAGGACCTTCGAAAAATGGCTTGCACACTAGGATGTAACTTTGTTGCTTGACCAATTCTTGGTTGTCTGTTACCCCCGTTATGGTTGGGGCTTTTACTAAAAGAAAAAGTGGATTACATTATTTTATTTAAATTAAAGTCATTACGACTGAACCTTACTTACCTTGCAGCTGAAAGATATTACACAATGTTACCTGGTAATATTTGTATTGCCCCTGAAATGCATTTTCACAAATGGAGTGATACATAATCATTTTTCTTTCTAGTTTGAAAGGTGGAATCTCATGTTAAGATAAGCAACATCTTTAATGTTTCATTAGAATTAATATTCTGATAATAATTTTTACAATTGTTTCGGAATATATTATGTAAATATTTGAATAGTAATTCATTTTTTAACATATAGATTCGTATTCCACTTGCGTTTGTGGTACCATCAAATTTTGAGACCACATCAAAAATATTCGATATTCAATTTACTCCCATGAATAGGAGAGCACCACCAAACCCTAAAGACAAACGTCCCAAAGGCTGACCTAGGCTTACATGGATTGATGATATGGAAACAAAATATAGAGCAGCTGGGAATCCATGCATGGAAAAGAAATTAGTAAGGTCTGAGTGAAAGGAAGTTGTCAGGCAGAAAGGGTGCATGTTTAAACGTGTATAAAGGGCTTCTTAAATTTTTACAAGCCTTTTTCAATGTTTAGCCATCCAACATAATTAAAATTTTATTTCAAAGATATCTGTGTGAAACCTAAAACATTTTTAAAAATTTGAAAATTTTAAGAGCGTTTTCGAGGAAAATTACAAAACGGTTTCATGCAAAATTAAACTTAGCTAACTCAGTTCCATAAAATTTACATCAATTCTACGAAAAAAAGATTTCTACAAGAAAAATATGCTTTAAAATTATACACGTATTTTTTAAACTTACGTTCACAAGTGTTTCCATCAGAATTTGCTGATAGTCCTCCCCGACATCTGCATTTGCCCTGAATAGCACAGTAGCCGGACAATGTAGTCCCCATGCAAACATCACCCGTTACACATTCCTCGACTGCCAAACCTTTTTGTTTTAGAATATTTTTTTAAAAGTTTGGTTGTTTTAATTAATTAGTCAACAAATTATTATATTCATCAGTGAATTTTAACCTAATTAAAATGTATTATTTATATATAAGATAACACGTAAACATTTATATGCGAAGCTAAAGCTGGAAAGTATCTTATGTTTCATCAATACATCCATACACATAAAACTAAAAGTTAAAGGTGACATTTTATATTTATCCTTTCGTTTATTTTCAGTGAGTAAAACTAGTAAAAGCGAAATCCAAAGTTGTTTAGTACAATTGATAGTACACAGTGTATGCTTTTAGACTTGTAATCCAGTGATGTTTTTTATTCACAGGGTTCACTTTCTTTAAAGAATTTTAATTATGTGTACCATAGCATTGTTCTATCGTATCATAGAGCCGGTTCAAACGAATAGTTTTAAAGTATTAAACACTAAAATCACATTTAAATTCTAAAATTAGATAGTTTAATAGAAATTTAAAGCAAAAACAAATATCGTGTTAGGAACTTTCAATAGGCACAAAAAATAAAATTCCCAAGCTTTCATTGAGCATCATCAAACATACTTTTTTTAAAAGGAGCGGAAAAAATAAATAATATTTACTTATTTTTATTCTTAAATAAACACCGATTTAAAAAAACGAAGTTTGTCTATGAATTCTTTATAAAATGTAATATCAAACAATGGGCTTTGATGGCTTGAGGCTGGACATTGAAATATTCTTCAATTGTAAACTCGCCCTTATAAAATTATACCCCCTCACCCCCTTGTTTTCCCGAGGTTGCCCTTGCAGTAGGATAACCCCAGTAATCTCCCTTGTTATTACTGGATTCCGACGTACGACAGCTCAAGCAAAATCATGATTTTTTATTCACCCCCTACCCACTTTCTGGGTGGTTGTTCTAGCCCCAACAATTAGACTGATTGTCATTGGCTGGGGAAGCAATCAATTGGCAGAGTGCCAAGAGGATATTTCATACGGGAAATACCTTTCAAACTCACAATATAAGTCAGATCACAACAGCCAGTGTACAAACTCTAAGCTTCATTCTACTTTAGGAAATGGGTCCTAATTGTGTTGCAAGATTGACCTCCATATGTAACCTGTCCAGAGGCGTAGCGAGGGGCGCATAGGGTCAGGTGTCCAACGGAGCCAGCAAGTTAGGGGCGCCAAATTGTGCTTTGATATTATTTTATTGATGAAAATAATGGGTTTGAGGTTTGAAAAAAAGAAAGAAGGGATGCTTTCAAATGAATCTTGTCCTCGGGCGCGAATCTTGTCAACGGGCCCCAAACACCCTCGCTACGCCTCTGAACCTGTCTGTGAATCGAGGTCACTAATAACGCACCGATCATGAAACTTTTTTTTTCTTCCCCCTTTTTCTTTTTTTTTTTGGTTGTGGGTACATGCGTCCTGATTTTTCGTTTAATTGAATGTCAGAGTACGGATCAACATTAAATGCACAATGGAGGTCTATTAAGGGTAATTGGAGGTGAACGCTGACCTAGAATTGTATACAACATTTTCGGCGTCTTTAAGAGATTTCGGCACAATTGGAGATCAGGAAGTGAATTAAAATTGAGTTGCAAAATATAATTCGCAAAGATCGTTCAGGGGTCGATGAAATTTACTTGTGAAATATTTAATATAAAGGGTTATATTGTCTTCCGGGTGTGGAAGTGTACCGCCTTTTATCTTATTGATGATATCTCCAAGCTCAATAGTAACGTAGGCTTATCTCTGTTCTTGTTTTTTTTAATCCAAATTTATGCTTAGTGGTCACAGGTATTACCAGGGAGTTTTTTAGAGAGTTTTTTTTTTTTTTTTTTTACCAGTTTGCTGTAATCAGGTTTGGGTTAAAATAGTATTTGATGCAGACTGATGCAAATCGTAGTTTGGACTTCATACAATATTAAAGGTATATGAACGTTTTACATGGGAGAGAACCTGTATCTGGGACTTAGTCTTGCCCTTCTTTCTTGGGGATTTTTTGATGATCCTTGCAAAAGTTGTCAATATTTCCGTACGTTAATTTTAATTTATGATATTAAAAGATATTATTGTATATTTTTTTTAATACATTAGAACTGGTGAGCGATAGACAAATTTCATATAATTTCTAGAGATTTGAATCTTTATCTGGTGCTTCCTTACAAACATAAAACTTACCTTGAGTAGTCACTGTCGAAAAAAGGAAAAGACAATAAGACAATCATAAAATATTAAAGGTATATGGAAGTTTTACATGGGACAGTACCTGTATCTGGGACTTAGTCTTGTCCTTCTTTCGTGAGGATTTTTTTGATGATCCTTGCAAAAGTTGTCAATATTTCCTTACGTTAATTTTAATTTATGATATTAAAATAAAGATATTTCTGTACATTTTTTATTACATTAGAACTGGTGAGCGGTCAACAAATTTCAAATAATTTCTAAAGATTTGAATCTTTATCTGGTGCTTCCTTACAAACATAAAACTTACCTTGAGTAGTCACTGTCGAAAAAAGGAAAAGACAATAAGACATTCATAAAGCAAAGGTCTTTTTATTTAACAAAATATGACTTCTAAATAGATTCACTTGATTCTATGATATTTTTGGACTGATTCACTACACATTGAAATATATTTTTTTAAACTTTAATTTTGGACTTCATAAAATATTAAAGGTATATGGAAGTTTTACATGGGAGAGTACCTGTATTTGGGACTTAGACTTGCCCTTCTTTCGTGAGGATTTTTTTGATGATCCTTGCAAAAGTTGTCAATATTTCCTTACGTTAATTTTAAATTATTATATTAAAAAAAGATATTTCTGTATATTTTTTTAATGCATTAGAACTTGTGAACGAAAGAATAATTTCATATAATTTCTAAAGATTTGAATCTTTATCTGGTGCTTCCTTACAAACATAAAACTTACCTTGAGTAGTCACTGTCGAAAAAAGGAAAAGACAATAAGACATTCATAAAGCAATGGTCTCTTTCTTTAACAAAATATATCTTCTAAATAGATTCATTTGATTCTATAATATTTTTAGACTGATTAACTACACATTGAAATATATTTTTTTAAACATTTAATTTTAATGTTTTAATTTAAACAACTTACAAATAGAAATAATTATATTATAAACGGAGTGTTTACAAAGAAAAAATCGTATTTTTGTTTTTTCGGACAAGTGAGAAACGCCTATGATAAAGCTACATCTCATAAACGAGCGATTGAAAATAAACATGTGGATATAGAAAACGACAGAGATGTGAAGTTATGCCAGGGCAACAATAAACATGTGGATATAGAAAACGACAGAGATGTGAAGTTATGCCAGGGCAACAATAAACATGTGGATATAGAAAACGACAGAGATGTGAAGTTATACCAGGGCAACAATAAACATGTGGATATAGAAAATGACAGAGATGGGAAGTTATGCTAGGGGATTAATAAACATGTGGATATAGAAAATGACAGAGATGGGAAGTTATGCTAGGGGAACAATATACATGTGGCTATAGAAAATGACAGAGATGGGAAGTTATGCTAGGGGAACAATAAACATGTGGATATAGAAAATGACAGATATGGGAAGTTATGCCATGACAACAATAAACATGTGGATATAGAAAATGACAGAGATGGGAAGTTATGCCAGGGGAACAATAAACATGTGGCTATAGAAAATGACAGAGATGGGAAGTTATGCCATGGCAACAATAAACATGTGGATATAGAAAATGACAGAGATGGGAAGTTATGTCATGGCAACAATAAACATGTGGATATAGAAAATGACAGAGATGGGAAGTTATGCCATGGCAACAATAAACATGTGGATATAGAAAATGACAGAGATGGGAAGTTATGCCATAGCAACAATAAACATGTGGATATAGAAAATGACAGAGATGGGAAGTTATGCTAGGGGAACAATAAACATGTGGATATAGAAAATGACAGAGATGAGAAGTTATGCTAGGGGAACAATAAACATGTGGATATAGAAAATGACAGTGATGGGAAGTTATGCTAGGGCAACAATAAACATGTGGATATAGAAAATGACAGAGATGGGAAGTTATGCTAGGGCAACAATAAACATGTGGATATAGAAAATGACAGAGATGGGAAGTTATGCCAGGGGAACAATAAACATGTGGATATAGAAAATGACAGAGATGGGAAGTTATGCCAGGGCAACAATAAACATGTGGATATAGAAAATGACAGAGATGGGAAGTTATGCTAGGGGAACAATAAACATGTGGATATAGAAAATGACAGAGATGGGAAGTTATGCCAGGGCAACAATAAACATGTGGATATAGAAAATGACAGAGATGGGAAGTTATGCTAGGGGAACAATAAACATGTGGATATAGAAAATGACAGAGATGGGAAGTTATGCCAGGGCAACAATAAACATGTGGATATAGAAAATGACAGAGATGGGAAGTTATGCTAGGGGAACAATAAACATGTGGATATAGAAAATGACAGAGATGGGAAGTTATGCCAGGGCAACAATAAACATGTGGATATAGAAAATGACAGAGATGGGAAGTTATGCTAGGGGAACAATAAACATGTGGATATAGAAAATGACAGAGATGGGAAGTTATGCCAGGGGAACAATAAACATGTGGATATAGAAAATGACAGAGATGGGAAGTTATGCCAGGGGAACAATAAACATGTGGATATAGAAAATGACAGAGATGGAAAGTTATGCCAGGGGAACAATAAACATGTGGCTATAGAAAATGACAGAGATGGGAAGTTATGCCAGGGCAACAATAAACATGTGGCTATAGAAAAAGACAGAGATGGGAAGTTATGCCAGGGGAACAATAAACATGTGGCTATAGAAAATGACAGAGATGGGAAGTTATGCCAGGGCAACAATAAACATGTGGATATAGAAAATGACAGAGATGGGAAGTTATGCTAGGGGAACAATAAACATGTGGCTATAGAAAATGACAGAGATGGGAAGTTATGCTAGGGGAACAATAAACATGTGGATATAGAAAATGACAGAGATGGGAATTTATGCCATGGCAACAATAAACATGTGGATATAGAAAATGACAGAGATGGGAAGTTATGCTAGGGCAACAATAAACATGTGGATATAGAAAATGACAGAGATGGGAAGTTATGCCAGGGGAACAATAAACATGTGGCTATAGAAAATGACAGAGATGGGAAGTTATGCCAGGGGAACAATAAACATGTGGCTATAGAAAATGACAGAGATGGGAAGTTATGCCAGGGCAACAATAAACATGTGGCTATAGAAAATGACAGAGATAGGAAGTTATGCCAGGGGAACAATAAACATGTGGCTATAGAAAATGACAGAGATGGGAAGTTATGCTAGGGCAACAATAAACATGTGGATATAGAAAATGACAGAGATGGGAAGTTATGCCATGGCAACAATAAACATGTGGATATAGAAAATGACAGAGATGGGAAGTTATGCTAGGGGAACAATAAACATGTGGATATAGAAAATGACAGATATGGGAAGTTATGCTAGGGCAACAATAAACATGTGGATATAGAAAATGACAGATATGGGAAGTTATGCTAGGGGAACAATAAACATGTGGATATAGAAAATGACAGATATGGGAAGTTATGCTAGGGGAACAATAAACATGTGGATATAGAAAATGACAGAGATGGGAAGTTATGCCATGGCAACAATAAACATGTGGATATAGAAAATGACAGAGATGGGAAGTTATGCCAGGGGAACAATAAACATGTGGATATAGAAAATGACAGAGATGGGAAGTTATGCCATGGCAACAATAAACATGTGGATATAGAAAATGACAGAGATGGGAAGTTATGCTAGGGCAACAATAAACATGTAGATATAGAAAATGACAGAGATTGGAAGTTATGCTAGGGCAACAATAAACATGTGGATATAGAAAATGACAGAGATGGGAAGTTATGCTAGGGGAACAATAAACATGTGGATATAGAAAATGACAGAGATGGGAAGTTATGCTAGGGGAACAATAAACATGTGGATATAGAAAATGACAGAGATGGGAAGTTATGCTAGGGGAACAATAAACATGTGGATATAGAAAATGACAGAGATGGGAAGTTATGCTAGGGGAACAATAAACATGTGGATATAGAAAATGACAGAGATGGGAAGTTATGCTAGGGGAACAATAAACATGTGGATATAGAAAATGACAGAGATGGGAAGTTATGCTAGGGGAACAATAAACATGTGGATATAGAAAATGACAGAGATGGGAAGTTATGCTAGGGGAACAATAAACATGTGGATATAGAAAATGACAGAGATGGGAAGTTATGCTAGGGGAACAATAAACATGTGGATATAGAAAATGACAGAGATGGGAAGTTATGCTAGGGGAACAATAAACATGTGGATATAGAAAATGACAGAGATGGGAAGTTATGCTAGGGGAACAATAAACATGTGGATATAGAAAATGACAGAGATGGGAAGTTATGCTAGGGGAACAATAAACATGTGGATATAGAAAATGACAGAGATGGGAAGTTATGCTAGGGGAACAATAAACATGTGGATATAGAAAATGACAGAGATGGGAAGTTATGCTAGGGGAACAATAAACATGTGGATATAGAAAATGACAGAGATGGGAAGTTATGCTAGGGGAACAATAAACATGTGGATATAGAAAATGACAGAGATGGGAAGTTATGCTAGGGGAACAATAAACATGTGGATATAGAAAATGACAGAGATGGGAAGTTATGCTAGGGGAACAATAAACATGTGGATATAGAAAATGACAGAGATGGGAAGTTATGCTAGGGGAACAATAAACATGTGGATATAGAAAATGACAGAGATGGGAAGTTATGCTAGGGGAACAATAAACATGTGGATATAGAAAATGACAGAGATGGGAAGTTATGCTAGGGGAACAATAAACATGTGGATATAGAAAATGACAGAGATGGGAAGTTATGCTAGGGCAACAATAAACATGTGGATATAGAAAATGACAGAGATGGGAAGTTATGCTAGGGGAACAATAAACATGTGGATATAGAAAATGACAGAGATGGGAAGTTATGCCAGGGCAACAATAAACATGTGGATATAGAAAATGACAGAGATGGGAAGTTATGCTAGGGGAACAATAAACATGTGGATATAGAAAATGACAGAGATGGGAAGTTATGCCAGGGCAACAATAAACATGTGGATATAGAAAACGACAGAGATGGGAAGTTATGCTAGGGGAACAATAAACATGTGGATATAGAAAATGACAGAGATGGGAAGTTATGCCATGGCAACAATAAACATGTGGATATAGAAAATGACAGAGATGGGAAATTATGCTAGGGGAACAATAAACATGTGGATATAGAAAATGACAGAGATGTGAAGTTATGCCATGGCAACAATAAACATGTGGCTATAGAAAATGACAGAGATTGGAAGTTATGCTAGGGCAACAATAAACATGTGGATATAGAAAATGACAGAGATGGGAAGTTATGCTAGGGAATCAAGTGGATTCTTTTATAGAAATCAGGCTGCGCTCTGTTTCATAATTTTAAAAAGATGAAGTAATTTCTATTTGATTGTGAGACACGAAGACTTATAAACTCCAGGTTTACAACTCTAAGACGATTCCAAGTACTGGGACTGTTCTTAGGTTACAACATACCATTTTATTTTTTACTTCACCATTATGGAGAAAAAATTGTAAGTTTAACAATAGGCTAAAATATCACACACAAAAACGGTGTGTAAAATATTACAAAATTATTTTTCCTATAAAAAAACAATTGAAATGTTGCTGTAATTATGTGACCATGCATCAAAATGAAGAATGTGCTGTTGTGTAATGCTGTTGGACATTGGTGGGACATTTAAGTCTTCGTTTCAGATTATGGATGCGGGTGCAGCTTGATGACTCCTTGTTTTTATATACTTAACTTTTAGACCTTTGCTACACTTTGTTATTCTGACGTTACTATTCCAAACAGACTAAAACTGTGAAATCTCATAATGACTCAAAAACATCTTGGGTATATTAGAATATTCAACAAAACAAAATGAGAAATTATCAATTACCTATCACGTCATTACAAATTACGTTCAATATCAAATAAATATATATCCAATCCCCTTCCCGATTCTTTTTTTTTCTTTTTTATCCATTGTAACTCTTTAAAGGTGAAGTCTTGTGAGGCACGTGACTCAGTGGCCTCTAGTTTATCTAATACTGAAATAGGCATTACTTTAAATGCCCTCGTGGTCGCCAATGAATGACAATATTATTTGACTGTTTCTAAAGCTTCCTCTGTAAGTTTGTAAACTTGTGTTTGTCATTTGTGGTCTACTTCTTAACTTTCAAATGAACTAAAGAATGGAAAATTTAGCTCATTGGCGGAAAATGCGTATTTTTTATAAATCATTTTTATTTTAATATTTTTGTTGTATTTTATTTAGTCTTTGAAGATCTAATAAGATTTTAGTAATGCATGGGTCGTCCATTAAAAACCAACACTTGAAAGGTCAGTGTTGACCTAACTGTTTTCATTTTTGTAATCGTTAATTTTCATCGAAAACGAGAAACAATACATGAGGAAACGATGTATCTATCAGTTTCTGGTTACAGGAATATCCGCAGAGGCTACTTAAGTATAAGTGGAGGTCATTGGTGACCTACTGATACTGAAAGTTTTTTTGTTGTAATTATTTGAGATGGGTAAGTGTACAAACATGAAGCTTAATTGTACTTTAGGAAATGTGTTCAAATTGTGTTGCAAATCGCAAGATTTTAACTCAATATGGTCAGGGTTTCTTTTAGGCATCTCTTCGGGGTCAGTGCCCTTACCCCGTGGAAAGTCAAGTGCCCCCCACCTGTTAATATGGTTTAAAAATTAAAAAACGAGTAAATTGTAATTTTTAAACAGTTTTGAAAAGAATGTTATTTGATGACTTATCCTATTAAAATTAGTGGAATATATTAAATATCGCTACGTTCGATATATTTGATGATCCGTATATATTAAATTTGAATGCATTAAGTTCATGTTGGGCTGAAGCAGATAGAAATTTTTCTAAGTATCCCTAATTTTAGAGCTTCCCAAAGGAACGTCTAAAATTCTCCCTAAAAAAATTGCCTGAAATAAACACAAAATTCTTGTATGCGCCAAAATGCACTCCTATATTTTAAATATATGCGACTGTCTTCAACACCCTCAAATTCTACACCCCTTCCCCCTCCATGAAAATGTGAAATGCGCCCACCCCTGGGGGAAATGTCTGAAAGGAACACTGCTAGGGGTGAATTGTAAACAAGATGTCTGACATGCGCACTGAATGTCCAGCAAATCCTAATATGCACTTCATCAGAATAGGAATAGCACGGGGAAGTACTTTAGCATGGGTTTCGTACTTTTTTCTTGGCTACTTTCCTTTTATAAAAGTGATCAATCGTCCCGTCGTTAATTTTTAATTTCTGATATTCAAATGAAGATAACTTTATATTTTTTTTATAAATATTACGTAATTTTATCAATGTGGAGATATTAATCTCTTATTTAATTATATGGCTCGTTCTACAACAGTAAACTACAAATAAATATATCATTAAGTAAGTACAAGAATAAATAATAAAACCAAAACCAGGGCTTATTACGATTAATACATTATCTTATAGTAATTATAAACTTAAAAATCAAAATGAATTTAACTAAAGCTATTGACTTACAGAACAATGGTTGGCTTGTACCTGTACAATGTTGAAAAACATACAATGTTGTAAAAAATGTACAATGCTGAAAAGAAATCTACACACATACACACAGTTAATAAATTAATAAATCTCTGTCTCGTAGAGCTATACAAATAGCACACGCTTAAAATAACTCTTGTCAGTCGTCTGAATCTGCCTTTCAATCTCTTATTAAGCCTGTTTCCTTACATGATTCGAGAAAAGAATAAGCGTTGTAATTCTCTCTCAAAATCTCCACATAAATTTCTACAAGATTTTAAGAGAAAATTGACTATTGCTTGTAGCTATAGTAGCAAATGTCAAAGGTAGACTATAATCAGTAAGAAATGTTAAAATAATAAGGCAGTCCAGTTTTGGGCTCATCTAGAGTTCACAGCACGGGCAAATATGACGGAAACACGTCGTTCACATAAAAATAAATTATAACTTATTAATTATAGACATATTTCTTCACATAATTTCTAAATATCTTATTTGAATCTTGATCAGGTGCCAATCTAGAGACATAAATCTTACCTGGAATATTTGCTGTGGAAGAAAAGGAGAATAAAATAAGACCTATTTAGAGCGAAGATGACTTATTTAACAAAATATTACTAAATAGATGTAGAACTCAAAACAATGTTGACAGCAATGCGTGAAGTTCACATCTGCTAAAGTTACTTAACGTAACATGATCTCAAGTAACCCTCATTTAAGAATTTTAACTTTTGCCACACCCATTCCCTCATGATATCACAGAACACATTTTTTGTTAACGTCTATGATCTATATTAATTATTTTCTAATGTCACATCCACTTTTAAGTTGAATATGTTTGTAAACAGCATACTTAAATTGAGACGATTTCCTTTTCCGAAAAGAAAAAAGACGCAACAAATGAAGTTGCATGATTAAAAGGAAAAATCATTTAGCGTAGTTAACGGAATTATATTTTGCGCTCTATTGAACTCCTCATGGAATCCTACATCTTTCAAACATTTAGATTTATCTATTCAAATATAAGGCAAAGTCTTCATTGACCCACTCATCACTAATTCTCCTATTTCCATGTAGGTAGAAGCCTGAAATTTGGCAGACGTATTCCTTACGGCTTACTTACAAAAGTTTAGCAGGTTTCATTTCAAAAGTCTATATCATTTGTTGCCGGGGGTAAAAAATAATCAACAAATATTGCTACATGAACAGCTGCCTCTTGACCAAACTTAATATACATACATTTGATTATCCATTCTCAAATACCGACGGTTAATTAACACAAGGGTGGGACATTTAAGTCATCGTTTTAGATTATTTATACGGGTGTAGCTTGATGACTCTTTGTTTTCATGTAATTAAATATAATCCTTTGCTATGCTTTGTTTTTCTGACGTGACAATAACAAAAAGGAATAAAATTGTAAAATCTTATTATGACTCAAAAACATCCTGGGTATTTTAACAATATTTAACACAACAAAATGAGGAATTACCAATTTAAATAATAGCCTTTTAAAATACTGCTAAATTGAAAAAGAATTTTGGAAGAAAAATCCAAGCAAAAAGCCATACAAGAGGTTATGAAAACTTGTAAACTTAAGATTGATGAGAGATTTATGTGATGTTATAGAAACCCAAATAAATGTGAAGGCAAACGATACATCAATTTTTAATGCAATAGGTTGGTATATAATTCACAATAACTATTATTAGCAACTATTATATATGTACTTACGTTGACACATGCTGTCCTTAGGAGTGTAATTTTCACTGCATTTACAGCGTAAAGTTGTTGCGTTACATTCAGCTGTATAGCCGGTACCTTTACAATCGTTGGCGGCACTTGCTACTGTGCATAATTTACCCGGGAAAGCTACCAGAGCTATACATGTAAAAAACGTAATGACTTACAAATATACATTTTTAGCTAAAAAATTTCTATTAAAAGTATGATCTGAAAATTGAGAATTAATAAGCGTTTGTTTCTTAAAACTGAACCATTGAAATACATACTATGTTTCACCAGATATTAATCTAGAACGAGATATATTTTTATATATTAATCAAAAGTCAGGGCAGTATTTAAATGTACAGATGTTCTAGGCATTTGAAAAGTTTGCGCCCCATTCCAGTGACTTAACTAGTGGGTATGATAATGGGACGGACCCTGCTAACACTTTGGTGATCTCATTTACGCCTTTGTTTGTATGCCACGGGAAGCCTTAATCAATGCACGCTACTGAATCTCCTTCCCAAGTGAATTATCAGTATAGGTCACTTTAGAATTAGAATCAAATTTTTATTCCATATCACAACTGAGTAAAAACTGAAAAAGTGTTTCTGTTTTAAATTTTGGGTCACTTAATCAATTTCACAATGAGTTGACATTTTTTTCTTTTTTTCCATCTATCTCTGATGTCATCAAAATAAACCAGTCCGAGGAAAGGCTTACCTGTTGTGACGAATCTGTCTTTTTCTCCTGAAGACACATTTATTTGATTTGTTACGTAAAAGGATCCCGGGAAGATTACAGTATTACGTCATTACAAATTACGTTCAATATCAAATAAATCCATTGTCACTCTTAAAAGTTTAAGTCTTGTGAGGCACGAGCCTCAGTCGCCTCTAGTTTATCTAATACTGAAATAGGCATCACTTTAAATGCCCTCCTGGTCACCAATGAATTACAATATTAAATGAATGTTTCTAAATCTTCCTCTGTAGGTTTTTAAGCTTGTGTTTGTCATTTGTAATCTACTTCTTAACTTTCAAATGAACTAAAAAATAACAAATTTAGTTCATGGGTGGCAGATGCGTATTGTTTATAAATCATTTTTATTTGTTTATTTTGTTTTTGTACTTTTAGTCTTGTAAGATCTAATACGAGATCAGAAAAGCATGGGTCGTCCTTGAAAAACCAACACTTTAAAGGTCAGTGTTGACATCATCGTATTCATTTTTTAAATCGTTAATTATCATCGGAAACGAAGAACAATACATGAGAAAACGCTTTATATATCAGTTTTTGTTACAGGAATATCAGAAAATACTACTTAATTGTAAGTGGAGGTCAATGGTGACCTACTGATCCTGAACGTTTTTTGTTGTAAGTATGTGACATGGCTAAGTGTACAAACTTGAAGCTGAATTCTACTTTAGGAAACATGTCCAAATTGTGTTGCAAATTGCAAGATTTAAACTCAATATGTAACCTAATAGTCAGGGTTTCTTACAGTGCCCTCTCCCCGTGGAAAATCAAGTGCCCCCAACTGGGTCAAAATGGGTTTTAAAAAAAAGAACGGTTTTGAAAATTAAAAAAACGACTAAATTGTCATTTTTAAACAGTTTTGAAAAGAGTTTTATCTGATGCCTTATCCTATTAAAATTAGTGGAAAATATTAAATATCGCTACTCTCGATATATTTGATGATCCGTATATATTAGATTTGATTGCATTTAGTTCATGTTGGGCTGAAGCAAATAGAGATTTTTCTAAGTATCCCTAATTTTAGCGCTTCCCACAGGAACGTCTAAAATTCACCCCCCCAAATTTGCATGAAATAAACACAAAATTTAAGTATGCGCCATGATGCTTCTTTGTATTTTAAATATATGCGACTGTCTTCAACACCCTCACATTCTACACCCCTTCCACCCTCCACGAAAATCTTAAATGCCCCCCACCTCCTCGGTGAATGTCTGAAAAAAAACTGCTAGTGATGAAGCGTAATCAGGATATCTGACATGCGCACTGAATATACCGAAAATCCCAGTATGCACTTCATAAAAAAAAGTAATGGCATTGAGAAGTACTTTCGCATGGGTACGCACCTGTGTCTTTGTTATTTTCCTTTTATAAATGTGGTCAATCGTTCCGTCGTTAATTTTTAATTTATGATATTCAAATATGATAACTTCATATTTTTTATAAATGTTACGTAATGTTATCAATGTGGAGCTATTAATCCCTTATTTAATTATATGGCTCGTTCTACAACAGTAAACAACAAATTAAGATATCATAATTCAAGCACAATAAGAAATAATATGATAATCAAACCAGGGCTTATTACAATTACTACATTTCCTTATGGTAATTATAAACTTAAAAATCAAAATGAAATTAACTAAAGCTATTGACTTACAGAGCAATGGTGGGCTTGTACCTGTACAATGTTGAAGAACATACAATGTTGTAAAAAATGTAAAATGATGAAAAGGAATCTACACACATACACAGTAAAAAAATCTCTGTCTCGTAGTGCAAAACAAATAGCACACGCTTAAAATAACTCTTGTCAGTCGTCAATCCCTTATTAAGCATGTTTCCTTAGATGAACAGAATACGCGTTGTGAATCTCTCTCAAAACCTCCACATATTTCTACAAGATTCGAAGAGAAAACGGACTATTGCTTGTAGCTGTTGTAGCGAATGTCAAAGGTAGACTATAATCAGTAAGACACGTTTTAATAATAATGCATTCGAGTTTTGGGCCCACCTAGACTTAACAGCACGGGCAAATAAGACTTAAACACGTCGTCTTCATACAAAAATAAATTATAACTTATTAAAGGTAGACATATGTCTTCACATAATTTCTAAACATTTAATTTGAAACTTTATCAGGTGCCAATCTAGATACATATATCTTACCTGGAATATTTGCTGTGGAAGAAAAGGAAAATAAAATAAGACCTTTTTAGAGCAAAGATGGCTTATTTAACAAAATATTACTAACTAGATATAGCCCGCAAAATATTGTTGACAGCGATGCGTGAAGTTCACATCTGCTAAAGTTACTTGACGTACAATGAACTCAAGTAACGCTCAATTAAGAATCTTAACTTTTGCCACACCCCTTCCCTCATAATACGTCACTGCACATTTTTTTTAACGTCCATGAACTATATTAAATATTTTCTAATGTCACATCTACTTTTAAGTTGAATATGTTTGTAAAGACCATATTTAAATTGACACGATTTCCTTTTCCGAAGAGTAAAAATACGTACCAAATGCAGTTGCATTATAAAAAGGAAAAATCATTTAGCATAGTTCACGGAATTATATTTTGCGCGCTTTTGAACTCCTCATGGAACCCTACCATCTTTCAAACATTTAGATTTATATATTCTAATAAAAGGCAAAGTCTTAATTGACCCACTCATCACTAATTCTCCTATTTCCCTGTAGGTAAAAGCCTACAATTTTGCAGACGTATTCCTTACGGCTCAATTAAAAAAGTTAAGCAGGTTTAATTTCGAAAGTCTATACCATTTGTGCCCGGGAGCCAAAAATGATCAACAAATACTGCTACATGAACAGCTGCATCTTGAACAAACTTAATATACATACATTTGATTATCCATAATCAAATACCGACGGTTAATTAACACGTTGGTGGGACATATAAGTCATCGTTTCAGATTATTTAGGTGGATGTAGCTTGATGACTCTTTGTTTTTACATACTTAACTTTTAGTCCTTTGCGACGCATTGTTATTCTTACGTTACAATTACAAAAAAGATTAAAATTGTAAAATCTTATAATGACTCAAAAACATCCTGGGTATTTTAAAAATATTTAACACAACAAAATGAGAATTTACCAATTTAAATAATTGCCTTCTAAAATACTGTTAAATTGAAAAAGAATTTTGGAAGATAAATTCAAGCAAAAAGCCATACAACAGGTTATGAAAACTTGTAAACTTAAGATTGATTAGAGATTTATGTGATGTTATAGAAACCCAAATAAAAGTGAAGGCAAACGATACATCAATTTTTAATGCAATAGGTTGGTATATAATTCACAATAACTATTATTAGCAACTATTATATGTGTACTTACGTTGACACGTGTTGTCCTTAGGAGTGTAATTTTCACTGCATTTACAGCGTAAAGTTGTTGCGTTACATTCAGCTGTATAGCCGGTACCTTGGCAATCGTTGGCGGCACTTGCTACTGTGCATAATTTACCCGGAAAAGCTACCAGAGCTGTAAATGTAAAAAAACGTAATGACTTACAAAGATACATTTTTAGCTAAAACATTTCTTTTAAAAGTATGATCTGAAAATTTAGAATTAATAAGCGTTTGTTTCTTAAAACTGAACCATTGAAATACATACTTTGTTTCATCAGATATTAATCTAGAACGAAATCTATTTTAATATATTAATCAAAAGTCAGGGCAGTATTTAAATCTACAGAGGTTCTAGGCATTTGAAAAATGTGCGTCCAATTCCAGTGACATAACTAGTGGGTATGATAGTGGGACGGACCCTGCTAACACTTTGGTGATCCCATTTACGCCTTTGTTGGTATGCCAAGGGAAGCCTTAATCAATGCACGCTTCAGAATCTCTCTCCCAAGTGAATTATCAGTACAGGTCACTTTAGAGTTAGAATCAAACTTTTTATTGTATCACAACTGAGTAAAAACTGAAAAAGTGTTTATGTTTTAAATGTTCGGTCACTTAATCAATTTCAAAATGAGTTGACAGTTTTTTTTTCTTCCATCTATCCCTGATGTCATCTAAATAAACCAGTCCGAGGAAAAGCTTACCTGTTGTGACGAATCTGTTTTTTTCTCCTGAAGACAATTTTTTTTTACTTGTTACGTAAAAAGATGCCCGGAAAGCTTACACTATTACGTAATTAAAAATGACGTTCAATATCAAATAAATCCATATCCAATCCCCTCTACCGATTCTTTTTTTTTTTGTTGTATCCATTTTCACTCTTAAAAGGTGAAGTCTTGTGAGGCACTAGCCTCAGTTGCCTCTATTTTATTCAATACTGAAATAGGCATCACTTTAAATGCCCTCGTGGTCGACAATGAATGACAATTCTATTTGACTGTTTCTAAAGTTTCCTCTGTAAGTTTGTAAGCTTGTGTTTGTCATTTGTGGTCTACTTCTTAACTTTCAAATGAAATTAAAAAATGGAAAATTTAGTTCAAAGGTGACAAATGCTTATTTTTAAAAAAAATTTTATAAATCATTTTTGTTGTTGTTGTTGCACTTTAAGTCTTTGAAGATCTAATACGAGATCAGAAAATCATGCGTCGTCCATGAAAAAGAAACACTTTAAAGGTCAGTGTTGACCTAACCATTTTCATTTTTTTAAAATCTTTAATAATCATCGGAAACGAGGAACCATACATGTGGAAACGTTGTATCTATCAGTTTCCATCAAAGGAATATCAGAAGAGGCTACTTAAGAGGCTACTTAAAGTTTAAGTGGAGGTCATTGGTGACCTACTGATCCTGAAAGTTTTTTGTTGTAAGTGTGTGACATGGGTAAGTGTAAAAACTTGAAGCTTAATTCTACTTTAGGAACTATGTCCAAATTGTGCTGCAAATTGCAAGATTTAAACTCAATATGTAACCAAGTAGTCAGGGTTTCTTTCAGGCATCTCGCCGGGGACAGTGCCCTCTCCAAGGGGAAAGTCAAGTGCCCCCCCCCCCCACCAAGCACAATGGGTAAAAAAAATTAGAACGGTTTTAAAAATTAAAAAAAACGACTAAATTTTCATTTTTAAACTGTTTTCAAAAGAGTGTTATCTGATGCCTTATCCTATTAAAATTAGTGGAATATATTAAATATCGCTACGCTCGATATATTTGATGATCCGTATATATTAAAGCCTAATATTGTTAAGGGCTTACAGCATTCAATTTTAAATATCGAACTGGCCGCTTCAGATTATAAGCCAAAGTTTTACTTTCCGTTGTTCGCAATTATCGCTATCTTTATTCATGTATTTTGAGTTGTTGCAAATTTACAAATTTTCTGAGACTTAAACACCACTGTATTAACTTACTTTTACATCAAGATCAATTTCAATAATTCTAATAAGATATCTTGCCACGTATCAAACATTCACAGTCTATGTTCTAATTATATTTCATTATAGAAAATTTCTTTTAAAGTAGGGATAGGCGGTAATTATAAATTGTATGATGATATTAGGCTTTAAAAAATATTTTTACAGGTATAACTATAAATGTACTCGATTCCATGAATGTTGAGTTATATCAAAGGAAAACTCGAAAATTTTAGATTTTTTTTTTTAACTAAGAATTTAACGAGCAAATACACATATGGCATATTTAATTAATTATTACATCGAAAAAGGTTGTGTTTTCTTTAACTTGCTACGTTTGTAACAAACTTTCCTGAATTACAGCGGTTTAACCAAATATTAAGCCAACATTTATTAAAATTTTAAAAGCTTTTAATTTTTTAAATATAAGAATAATAAATAAATTCCCCCATCTGTTTGACAGTTTAGTTTTTAAAATAATAATTGTTCAAGATAAGAATCTATCACAAAGCTAAAGTAAAGAAGATGAATTAACATTTCAATTATCATGGAAATTCAATAATTTTGTTGTTACTTGTTTCACAATAAATTCTTATTCCTAATTCCTTATTTAAAATAATTTCTGTGGATTGGGAAAGGGGTGGTTTCAAAATATATCTGAAAGTAAATGTTTAATTTATCCAAAAATATTATAATAGTTTAAAATAAAAAATGTAAAAAAAATATCAATCAACTGAATATTGGAAATGTCTACAATTTTGTAAACAACTCATGACTTCTTTTCATGATAATACTGTTTGTATACGATTTATAAAAATGACTAGTTTTGATGACCCATTAAAATGCATAGACCTTTCTACAAAACAGTTTTTTCTCTTCATGTTTACTATGGTAAAACTTGGAAACTTTTAATTTATTCCTATTTAGATAAGTACCAAAGAGGTTTGAATTTTTAGTAATATAAAAATAATTTTTCCATAACGCAACTAGATCAAACAGAGTGTTCTCTCGACATTTCAATGCCCCTTTTGCACCTTTTTGATTTTGACCCCCCCCTCCCCGCTTTTTGCATTGAAATATGATTATTAAGGCAACATCTGCATCACATCTTAAAGAAATACAATATCCGAAGCTCATGGCTCTTGTAGGAATCGCGAAGCTCCAGCGATGTTTCTAAGATTAAGTGACATCTACATTTTTTAAACTAGCAGTTCTTCCGTGCTCTCAAAGTGTCCTTTTGCAAAAACTAAATTGAAGCTTTTGCTGAAATGCATTCCTTTATTTTTAATTTATCAAAAATTTACTGGTGACTATAACGATTTAATAGAAGAAATTAGGCTAGGGAAAATGACCCTCAAGGACACCACAAATCGAATGCATTTAGTTCATGTTGGGCTCAAGCTAAAGGAGATTTTTCTAAATAAACCTAATTTTAGCGCTTGCCATGGAACGTCTAAATGCACCTTCAAAATTGCCTTAAATAAACACAAAATTAAAGTATGCGCCAAAATGTGCTTCTGAATTTTAAATATATGTGACTGTCTTCAACACCCTCAAATTCTATACTCTTTCCCCCTCCACGAAAATCTGAAATGCCACCCTACACCGGGGGAAATTGTTTGAAAGAAACACTGCTAGGTAAAAAGCGTGATTTATTTATTTATTTAGGCATTTTTATATAGCGCTTATCATAAAGCTCTAAGCGCTTTACAATTATTAAAACATGTAAACTAAGTAAATACAAATGAGACACTAGGATAGTAACTACTATTCTATAGAAACAATGAAAATGGCTATAAAAAGAGGACACTTTGACACTTCAGGATTAAACCGAAACAGAAAATTAGGTAGGGCAAGGAGGGTGCATCACAGGTCATAGGCGGACCTAAACAGATGAGTTTTAAGATGTCTGACATGCGCACTGAATGTCCCACAAATCCTAGTACGCACTTCATCAGAATAGGAATGGCACGGGGAGGAACTTTCGCAATGTTACGTACTTGTGTCTTGGTTATTTTCTTTCCTTTCATTTGTGCGTATTTTATTGTGATCCTTTTATAAAAGGGTTCAATCGTCCCGTTGTTAATTTTTAATTTCTGATATTCAAAAATAGATATCTCTATATTTTTATAAATGTTACATACTGTTATCAATATGAAGAAATTAATCTCTTATTTCATTATATGGTTCGTTCTACAACAATATACAAAAAATGACGATATCATGAATTAAGTACAATAAGAAATAATATGATACCCAAACCAGGGCTTATTATAAAAATATATTTTCTTATGGTAATTATAAACTTAAAAAACAAAATGAAATAAATTAAAGCTATTTACTTACAGAATAATGGTTGGCTTGTACCTGTACAATGTTGAAGAACATACAATGTTGTAAAAAATGTATAATGCTGAAAAGGAATCTACACACATACTCAGTAAATAAATCTCTGTCTCGTAAGGCAAAACCAATAGCACACGCTTAAAATAACTCTCGTCAGTCGTCTGAGTCTGCCCTTCAAATTCTCGACTTATTTAGCCTATTTCCTTAGATGATTCGAGAACAGAATATGCATTGTAATGGTCTCTCAAAAACCCCACATAATTCTACAAGATTCTAAGAGAAAACGGACTATTGATCGTAGCTGTTGTAGCGAATGTCAAAGGTAGACTATAATCATTAATACACGTTTTAATAATAGTGCATTCGAGTTTTGGGGTCATTTAGAGTTAACAGCACGGTCAAATAAGACTTAAACACGTCGTCTTCATAAAAATAAATTATAACTTATTAAAGGTAGACATATGTCTTCACATAATTTCTAAACATCTTATTTGAAACTTTATCAGGTGCCAATCTAGATACATAAATCTTACCTGGAATATTTGCTGTGGAAGAAAAGGAGAATAAAATAAGACCTTTTTAGAGCAAAGATGGCTTATTTAACAAAATATTACTAACTAGATATAGCCCGCAAAATATTGTTGACAGCGATGCGTGAAGTTTACATCTGCTAAAGTTACTTGACGTACAATGAACTCAAGAAACGCTCATTTAAGAATCTTAACTTTTGCCACACCCCTTCCCTCATAATACGTCACTGCACACTTTTTTTTTAACGTCCATGAACTATATTAATTATTTTCTAATGTCCCAACTACTTTTAAGTTGAATATGTTTGTAAACAGCATACTTAAATTGAGACGATTTTCTTTTCTGAAAACAAAAAAATGCGCACCAAATGCATTTGCGTTATTAAAGAAAATCACTTAGCGTAGTTAACATTTTTGTGCGCTAATGAACTCCTTATTGAACCCTACTTTTTTCAAACATTTAGATTTATTTTTTAATATACTTTCAAATTCAGAATTCGCTGATTAGGAAGGGGTCTTTTAGGAAGCAGTCTATTAAATAGAAGTCTTTTAGGAAGCATTCTATTAGCAAGCAATATGTTAGAAAGCAGTCGACGAGTCACACCAGAAGTGTTAGATAAGTAAGAGATTAAACAGATTATTTTATAGTTTTCTATAACACGTTAGAACTGATTGATTACTCAATTAAAATAAAAAATGTATTTCGCATTTAAACTTTTATTGAATCAAATTGCAAACAGAAATATTGTTATTATGTGTACATAGAAAAAAATCATATTTATTTTTTACCGGCAAAAAATGTCTTATCCTATCAACTAGGTATATTGTGGAGAGTTCTGACCAGGGTTTACGGCCGTCTGACCACCCAGACACGACCGAAGGATCAAGCGCTGGGGCGCCTGACCTGGGATTACGGCCGTCTGACCACCCAGACACGACCGAAGGATCAAGCGCTGGGGGCGGTACCGGCCATCCATCTGACCAGGGCATTTCCCTGGTCTGTTTGTAATCTGGCACCGATTGGGAAAAAGGGGCGGGATATAATGCGGCAGTCCAGACCTGGGAGAGGAACTATGGGACAGGGAGGTATAAATAGGGATCTCTGGACGGGACGAGAAAGGGAAGGCGGCCGGACTGAGAACTAGATAGCAGGGAGAAGTCAGAGTTGTGAGATGAGTGAAAGTGTAAGCAAGTGACAGCCCAATAAAGAACACGAGTTTAAATGTTATCGCCGGAGTTTTTTCCTTATTGAGTACCAGATCTAGATGAATTTTAGCAGAGAGTAAGCAAGGTTTCCTTACAATGGTGGCAGCGGTGGGATGTTAACCTTGCAACGACTCTGAAGAGACAATATTTTTGAGTAGCCAGACTGAGATGAGAAGTGCAAGGTGTGGAAAATCTAAGGCAAGCACAATGACTTCTCAGTATTTGAACAAACTCCCAACGTACAGTGGAACCTCGACATGGCACACTTTTATCGTGCAGTTTGAAACAGCTGCAAAAATCCTCAATTGGAGCGAGGAAGAGAAACTCCTTTATTTGGGGTTTGTTTTGAAGTATTCGGCGGCTGAATTCGCGTACAGCGAATTAAGCGAAGCTGAGAGGGACAGTTACGAGAAACTCAAGGATGCCCTAGCTAATCGGTTTAAGGACCATCGAACTCCTGCATTCTTCCAAAAAGTTTTAGAAAAACGCACGTTTTTGAAATCGGAGACCACGGCCGAGTACGCTACAGACCTCAAGAAATTGGTTGCCAAAAGCTTCCCAATTGCAGACCAGGCTACAAGAGATGCCATTGGTTTTAAACAGTTCTTACGTGGGCTGCCTGACCAGTCCATGGTAACACAAGTTGGTACTATGGCTGTTCCTGCCACCGTGGACAAGGCGAGAGCTTCCTTGGATACAATCTTAAATCTGAGGGACAACGTTTGTTTACCAACACAGCAAGTAGCATCAATAGCTACCGACCACTTGGCCAGAGAGGTTAGCGGCCTGAGAGAGGACCTTAAGGAATTCATCGCCTCGCAGAGATGAACAGTTAACCAGCCGGTGTGTGAAGGGAGAGGTAATTGGAGGGCGGAACCCAGGTGTTTTGGCTGTGACCGAATCGGTCATATTTCATGGAATTGCCCAAAACAAGAGACCATAAGGACGAAATCTTCAGCGTTTAAACTAAATCACATCTCATCAAAGTCAAATGGTCACAACCTCCGTCCTAATGTTGTGTTTGTGCCTGTGAAAGTGTGCGGCGTTAGGACAGATTTCCTCATGGACACTGGAGTAGCCGTGACAATTTTGTCCAAGAGATCTTTTAATAGAATGCAGCAGAGACCGAAGTTGAATACCCACATCACCCCATTACATCTACAGACAGCAAATGGGGCATCAGTGAATCTACATGGGGTGAGTGACGTGAAATTGTTGATTGGGGATAAAGTGTATCCATGGACAGTATTTGTGGCAGATATTATAGAAGACGGTTATCTGGGTTTTGACTTTTTGGCACATAATAATTTTTCCTACTCAGTCAGCTCAGGTCTGACTGTGACCCGATAACTCAATTGTAGTATTCAAGATACGCGTAGGATTTAAACGAAGGGAGGTGCACTAGAACCTCAATGTGATGACACACGTGCGTTACTGTGAGCTGTTTTTAAATGAAGGCTGAAGGTCCGAGGCACTTTAAGCCATTTAGAGACCAGTTATGTAACTGCATCGAGGGTGTTAGTAATGTCGGGACGACATTGGTTTTGTAAGATGGGTGTAGTGTGGAGAGTTCTGACCAGGGATTACGGCCGTCTGACTACCCAGACACGACCGAAGGATCAAGCGCTGGGGCGCCTGACCTGGGATTACGGCCGTCTGACCACCCAGACACGACCGAAGGATCAAGCGCTGGGGGCGGTACCGGCCATCCATCTGACCAGGGCATTTCCCTGGTCCAGGGCATTTCCCTGGTCTGTTTGTAATCTGGCGCCGATTGGGAAAAAGGGGCGGGGTATAATGCGCCAGTCCAGACCTGGGAGAGGAACTATGGGACAGGGAGGTATAAATAGGGATCTCTGGACGGGACGAAAGGAGAAGGCGGACGGACTGAGAACTAGATAGCAGGGAGAAGTCAGAGTTGTGAGATGAGTGAAAGTGTAAGCAAGTGACAGCCCAAAAAAGAACACGAGTTTAAATGTTATCGCCGGAGTTGTTTCCTTATTGAGTACCAGATCTAGATGAAGTTTAGCAGAGAGTAAGCAAGGTTTCCTTACAATATCAAGTAAAAATTGGGATAAAAATTTCATAAAGCCACAAAATTTGAAGTTATGCCAGGGTGAAAGAGGGATTGTTTGTTTGTTTTTTGTTTTTTCTAAACCATATTCGGCCTTCTTTTATAACCTTGAGAAGATTAAATAATGATTTTCTTGACAGACACGAAACCATATAAACAATTGATCGACAAAAGGTTGATCGAACTGAGGATTGATAGAATTTTATTTTCAGTTCACACGTTCAAACTTCTTCACATTTCTTTTTAAACGCAATATACTATAAAGTGAAACAAAAGGATGAGTTCAAAGAGAAATTTCACGCAAAATTTCATGGTGTGAACTGAATATAAAATTTGACCAAACTTCCGGTCGATCAAACTTTCGTCGATCAATTTTCCGTCGACAAAATTTTTTTCAAAAACATTTCCGGATACGGCGTAATTCAATATTGGTCAAGATTATGTTAACCTTTACTGTTTGTGTCTTTTAGAATTGTCCTTCTTCTTTGGACTTTTCCTTTGGACTTTTTCTTTGGACTTTTTCTTTAGACTTTTTCTTTGGACTTTTTCTTTAGACTTTTTCTTTGGACTTTTTCATTAGACTTTTTCTTTGAACTTTTTCTTTAGACTTTTTCTTTGGACTTCTTCTTGGGACTTTTTCTTAAGACGTTTTCCGTAGATTTTTTTTTACTTTCGCATTGCTTATAGAACCAAATAAAGCTGTTTACACGAGACCTGAATTTACTGAGAGTATATTTTAAAACTGGCCGCTGTTCTTTCACCACCACTCGGCTACATCAAGCACATTACTTTGTTTCCCCAAGGGGAATTATACTTTTAAATTAATATCTTCCCGACATAAATGAATTGCGAATTGGTCAAAAGCAGGGATGGGACATGAAAATGTAACATTATGTTAATACATCAGGAATATTAATATTTAAATAATAGCGAAACTAAACTTCAATTGAGAAATATGCATATTAAATTGTTTTAAAATTAATTAAGATCTTTTAATTTAATCTACTTACCGGAAATCTTGAGGTGAATTTCAACGCTGCCGACAGGAGAGGCATGGGCAAGTGCGTTAAGTGTAACTGAGCATTTGTAGGTTCCACCATCTGTGTCCTTGGCACTAGATATTGAATATGTATCGCTAGTAGCAATGGGTATAGTACCAGAGTCTCTGAAGTTTTAAAGTATACATTTAAAAATAAATATACATATAAATAAATAAATATATATATATAATATATATATAGATATAGATATATATATATAGACAGAAAGATTTTTAACATTAAATATTAAATTAATGTCAAGGAAAAATAGTTTTATATTCTTTACCATTCAAATGGAATGTACTTTTAACATTTACCTTATAAGTCCCGAAGATTAAAACGTTCTCATGTTACGATCAATTAAGCATTGTTAACAATATCTATGAATAGCCATGGGTCAAACAAAACGTTTGTATTTGTAATGTTAGAATGTAAATAAATAACATGGCAATGTATTACGTCTCCTGTATTTGATCTCTTTGTACTTTGTCTCTTTGTTTCGTAGGTATAATTTTAGAGGATTTCTCAAGTCATTTAAAAGCAATATGATTGGCTTATCTTATTAATCAGATTTTAAAAAAAAATATTTTTTTTTATTTTAATAAGTTTCATAGACAAAATGAACACATCCGATCAATGTTGATTAAAATGTGGATGTCAAATGATTCAAAGTATGTCTCACTCTTAAATTTCCTCTATTAATTGTTCCGAACTCAAACTCTTTATATTATTAAAATTCTTGAATGTTAATTTGTAACAAAAAACCTACTTGAACCATCTGAATGTATAAGAAGGTCCTTCCAAAAATGGCTTGCACACCAGGCTGTAACTTTGTTGCTTGACCAATTCTTGGTTCTCTGTTACACCCGTTATGGTTGGGGCTTTTACTTAAACAAAAATGGGAGTTCGTCAATTTATTTAAATTAAAGTCATCACAACTGAACAATAATTTGATTCTGTAGTTAAGTAGAAGCTAGGGTTACCATCCGTCCCGAGATATCGGGGCTTCATTGTTATGGACCTGATATGTAATTATATTAAATATATTTTTTATTCAATTGTACACCCGCGTCTCAGAGTGTCTCGACAAGGTCCCAGGTAGATATGGCAAGCCTAGTTGAAGCTAAAAGACATTACCCAATGTTATCTGGTTATATTTTCAACGCCCATCAATCTACTTTCAAAATTGGAGTGACACTTATTACTTTTTTTCTCTTTAAAGTTTGAAAAGAGGAATGACATGTTAACTTATGCAACATCTTTAATGTTTTATTTAATTGATAAACTGAGAATAATTTTAACAATTTTTTCGGAAAATATTATTAAACTATTTTACAGTAATTCATTATAAAAATATAGTCAAATTTCATAGGCGCTTTTGATATCTTTAAATTTTGAGACACTGTCATAATTTTTAAACTCATTTAACTCACATGAATGGTATTTTCAGGAAAAAGGGAATACTTTGAATTTCCTCATCAAAATTCCCATTTGCACAATGTTTGATGAAAATGTGTTTTGATTATAACTTTAACCAATTAAGTAATTGGCTAATTAATATAGAAACGTAAAACTAGTCAAAATTGAGGCTGGTACCATACAAATAAACAGTAATTAGAATCGTAATGTATTAATATATCCCAGAATGTGTTGTATGTGGATGTACTCTGTTAATAAAGGGTTAATGTGGCTGTATACGGAATTGAATATAAATATAGTGAAGGGATCTTTAGAAGGTTATATACTTTTGAAGTAGTAGTAGTATTCTGCAGTGTAGCAGTAGAATAATGGATAACAGTATGACAAGGCCAAAAGTAGCAGTGTAGCAAGTTACACCCTTAAAATTATTTTTAATTTCTTTTGCTAAGCTTGCAAAGTCATATATTAATGATATAACCTGTTTTTACTTAGATCTGATGGCGAAATATTATTTTATACTTAGAAGAACTCTTTCTTATTGTGTATTTGTGTAAGAGTTTCACATGTCATAACCCAAGGAAAAAAATGGTAAATAAACCAAATATGTTTTTTGAATCTCTTTAAGAACGGTTTGATATATTTAAACGGCATTAATTGATAAGGAACTATTAGACATACTCGTCAATTAATTCTTTTATACTATGAATAAGATAATTCTAAAATAAATTAACTTTAAAAAAAATAAACACATTATTTTAACAATATCTCTAAAAGATTTCTAACTTTTATAAACACACATTTTTAAAAAAATTAACAGATCTGATCATGTTGATATTTTTGTTTAACATCATGCTCACGGCTCGATCACAAAGATACAACTACAACCTTATATTGCAGGTCTCAGGATGGCAAGTCTAAGGATTGAATGACATTTTATAACCTGAAACCGTTTAGTTTCCTACGACCACGGTGGTGTAAACTTGACCAATATTGTGTAAGCGATCGTTGGTGCCAACGGAGACGCCCTATTTGTATTTTGTTGTCAAAACGTTTTCTATTCTCACGCATATTTCAGAAATGCCAAAAGATATTATATTGCGAGTTAACGCAAATAAAAATTAACAATACTGTAATAAACAATTGTAATATTAAAGAATAGCAAGATTGTTATTATCCTTGGCTAGTTTTACTATCATTGTCATACCTTTCATCTACCCTCTTAAATGTTATTACTAATGGTGTATATAAATAAAACCACAAACGCGTTCTGAAGAGTGCCCTGGCAAAACGTCTTGTATGTCGATTGGTATCTGTAAACTTTGCCATGTATCTAGATTCTATAACTGTTATTGTATTTAACAAGTCCCGTTTCGTTTTTGTAAAACGTATACTGTTCACATTTATTTAATTTACATTCTTCAGTACTGAAAATATTACTTTTTTTTTTATAGAGTAAAATTACCTGTACTTAATTGGATTGAATATTGACAATGCAGCTATTTCTCGACAAAACTGTATAAGATTGAGTATCCAATAAAATTTTGATGCGTGCATTTATTAAATGTAATATGCAAAGTGCTGACGAAACTAATTGCCAAAAAACAACAACCGTACAATAAACAAACACTAGAAGACTACCAATGTAGATGCAGACAAAATATATCAACGACTGATGAGATTTTCCTCATCAGATGCCTATTACCTTTGGATAAATGATGCGAAAATATTATCCCAGAACATCAACACTGTGTAAACTATAAAATGACATATGACAACATCAAAGGAAAATATCTATATGAAACTGCAGAAGTGTTGCATACTCAACAAGCTGACAAGACTGATACACTTAACCAAAAAGGAAAAGGAAGGTTCAAAGAGAATATTAAATGAAATTTTAGATTAAATGAGCCCTACGACAAGGAGACTCGGTGTTTTGTATCCTATTTATCCTTACTTTAGAGGGATTTATAAGAAGCATACATATTGACACTCGAGTAAGAATAGAAGGATCCTTTCTGAAGGAGACCCAAGATTCACTACCAAAATATAATCTCTACAATCAACCCCATCAGTATTTTGCATATGCTGATTACATATGATTGTTTAGTAAAGTATCAACAGTATATTAAAAGTCGTATTCATTTAGAAGACACATCACTACAAGCAGGGCTGGAAGTTAAGAACCGAAACAATCACCGCAATTCATAAGAGAAGAACAGACAACCATCAATTTAGAAACCACACTTTTAAAAAAGTAAATCATTAAAATATCTAGGAGTTTTATGAAAATTCAGGAATGAATAGAATAACTAACAGAAATAAAAGAAAGAATATTCATGGGAAGTAGGGATTACTTAAGAATTCAGAAAATAATCAAAAGTTTAAAAAATTGCAAGAAAAACATAGAAAATTATATTTAAAACTGTAATCAGTCCAGTTGTAACATACTCTATTGAAACTTTTACAATAACAAAAAAGGCAAAAACCTATCGAACACAAGGGAGAGGAAAATTCTCCGGAAAAAATACAGACCAGCAGAAGAGGAATATGGATAGAGAATACGAACCAATCAGGAATTGTATAGACTTGATCAGGATCACACACTAGAAGAAGAAATAAAAAATAAGTGCAGGCTACACTAGGTTGGACACTTGAAAAGAATGCCAAATGACAGAGGCGTAAAGAGGGTACATCACCAAAACCCCAACTGTAAACTTCTCAAAGGCATATCTAATCTTAGATAGATGAATGATGTGGAGAGCGATCTGCAGTAGCTGGGAATCCAAGCATGGAAAAGAAATGCACCAGTGAGGTCTGAGCTGACAGACATGGTGTGGTAAGGTTATAAGCTGTTGTGCCAAAACGACGCATTGATGTTTCAATATGTCTAAAGGGCTGCTTAACTTTTTAAGTCTTTTACATTTTTAAAAACAATCATAAATAAATAACATTTTATTTCAAAGATAATATAAGCGCAAAAACTAAGCATTAAAAAAAAATTTGAAATATTTTAAGAGCGTTTTCTAGGAAACATCATAAAATGGTTTAAGGAGAATCATGCAAAATTAAACTTAGTTAACTCATTTTGATATAATTTACATCAGCTCTACGAAAGAAATTTTCTACAAGAAAGATATCTTTAAAAATTATCCAATTATTTTTAACTTACGTTCACAAGCATTTCCATCGGAGTTAGCTGATAATCCAACGACACATTTGCATTTTCCATGAATAGCACAGTAGCCGGAAAATGTAGACGATGTGCAATAATCACTCGTTACACATTCCTCGACTGCCAAACCTTTTTGTTTTAGAATATTTTTTAAATGTTTGGTTGAATTTTTTAATTAGTCAACAAATTATTACATTTATAAGTGAAATTTTAACCTAATTAAAATGCATTATGCATATCTAAGACAATACGTAAATATTTATAGGCGAAGCTCACCTTTTCAAAGTTTTAGAGGTTATATCAATACATATAAAACTCAAATGTAAAGGTATCATTTTATATTTATTCTTTCGTTTATATTCAGTGGGTACAAGCGAAAATCCAACCTTGTTAAGTACAATCCATAGTGCTAAATGTATGCTTTGTAGACTGAACATCTAGTGATGCGTTCTATTCACAATGGGTTCACTTTCTTTAAAGAAGTTAAGTTGTGTGTACCAATGTATTGTTCTATCGCAGCATAGAGGCGGTTACAAATCAAATAGTTTTAAAGTATTATAAAGAAAAATATCACATTAAAATTCTTATATTAGCTTAGTTTATTAGAAACTTAAGCAAAACCAATATCATCATGTTAGGAACTTTTCAATAGGCACCCACAATAAAACTCCCATGCCTTCATTGAGCATCAAACAAACTTTTTTTTAAAAAGGAGCGCAAAAAAATAAATAATTTTTGCTTATTATAATTATTAAATAAACAGCTATAAGAATCGTATAAATTATTTATAAAATGTAAAATAAAACAATGGGAGGGAAGCTGAAAATGTGACAAAACATACATACAATTAACCCACTTTATAACAATTCAAATTAGTGATCCACCCCAGCCCCCATAAAGCTCACACATGCAATTTTTTTTCACACCCCTTAACTTTATTGATGTTCTAATGACCCACCTGCTTTGACACAGCAAGTTTATTTCACCAACACTTTCAGAGAAACAAAATAAAATATAACGCACCAAATGCACTTGCAACATATTTTTTCAAAAGAATATCATTTAGCGCAGTCTTCGGGAATTTTACTGCGTGAATTCAACGTCATCATATTTCCTTCATCTTTCCCATAAACAAGTCAAAACTGGCTTTTGGAGTTGTGTTGCAGGTAGGGCTCAAAACTTGATAGAATGTGATATCATCGGGAACGAGCTTGCGTGTCACGTTTCAGCTCGATAGATGGATGTGAAGTTGGTCAATTGACGGTCATATCACGCACCAAACGTACTTTAGAGCAATTATTATAAGGAATTTTATTTGCGAAATCATATTTCGTTCATCTTCAACTATAAAAACAGGAAAAACCCATTTTCATGGGCTTGGGAATGGGGATGAAAATTGGAGGGAATGTGTTGTCATCGGCAAAGTGTCTCGATATGATGATAGGAAGGTGGCCTATTAGTCGTCTGCAGATTTTGCCAGTCTGCCACCCAGCCCGCCAAGTTAATATAAGGGTTTTAAGAGCATGTTGGTTATTTTTTTAAAAACAAATCTAGCAAAACATAGATATAACATTTGTGTTGATAGATAATAGAAAATGTCGCAACTTTTTGTCACATCTTTCCAACAAAAAAAAAAAAAAAACTTTATTAAATTGTTTCTGTATCATGATTTTTTAACTTAAAACAGGTCGTTAAAAAATATTCTATGAAAGTATTTGTCTAAGTTTAATGTTTAAGAAACATACATTAATAAATTCGTTTTTGTGACGTCAACATTTTTTACGTATACTTACAACAATGTTTAAGCATGAGTACCGCAACTATTAAGGCGCACCTAATGATGTTAACGTCTTTGTTTGACGTCATGTTCACGGCTCAATCACAAAGATGCAACTGCAACCTTATATTGCAGGTCTCAGGATGGCAAGTCTAAGGATTGGATGACCTTTTATAACCTGAAACCGTTTAGCTTCTTACGAACACTGAACTGTAAACTTGATCAATCGTGTGTAAGAGATTTTTGTCGCCAACAGAGACGCTCTATTTGTACTTGGTTAGTACACATGTACCCCCCACTAGGCACGTTTATTTGTATACATAGACATAAAACTTGGCTTGTTGTGCTTAAGACAAATGATTACACTCTTAAGTCATAGCTATTATTAGTACAAAGCAGATTTCTATTTAGCAAATTTATCTGGCGCTAAAAAATCAAACAATGGCAGATGAGTAATTATATTGTAAGTTTCATATCAGGAAATACAAGATTCTTGTAAAATTTTTTGTGTTTTAATTGAACGATTTAAGTCTTAAACCACATCAGTCAGCAAAACATTAAAGAAAAAATTAGTTACATTCCTAGCCCGGGCGTGCTTGTCTGTCAGAAATTCGGACGTGCTCCGATAAGGTTTATTCAACAATACAAAAAAAAACGCGGTTTTGTACTTGGATTGTTTCAAAAGATATGATAATGTCATCAGTCACCTGTATATATATATATATATATATATATATATATATATATATATATATATATATATATTATACATATTTACAAAAAAATATTTATCTATTTATACATCTAACCTAAATGCGTCTCCATATTGCCTTCAGGGACCGTGAAGAAAGCGTGTACATCCAAACCACATCTGAGGGTAGGATGTACAATAAAACCCTCCTTCATACACAAAGAAGGGTAAATAGTGTACTAATCGTGAACTGCTCGTTGCTGACTGTGCCGCCTTGATATCGCTCACAGAAGGATATCTTCATTGAGTCGTTGTTCGCCTCTCACACGCATGTAAAGTGTTTGGATTGACCTTTAGTCTACAGAAAAATATCATATCTAAAAAAAAGCAGCCTCCTCCAGGGGTGGACTGGGGAGTTCAAGCAGCCCGGGAAAAAATCAAAGCGGCCTGGGAAAAAAACAAAAAGCGTCCCTATATTCATGACTTTTATTTTTATTATATCACCGGTCCTAGCGGCCCATCGGGAATCTTTCCGGTGTCCAGGCGGCCCAGTCCACCCCTGGCCTCCTCACTCCGAAGATAGCATTTTCACGCCATAAACAAGTCAGAAGTTGAGAATTTCACATACCTTTTGTTCTATATCTCTAGCGTATTGGACAAGGATGTGAACAACGGGATCGCAAAAGTAACAGCAACTATAACATAGATAAGCACGCTCTCTGTTCGGTCTCAGCACATTTCAATAGCCCTAACCATGATGGCATCTCAGACATTGCAGTTACTGGTATACTCTATACTAGTAACACTGCAGATAGAATCTATGTGGAGAACAAATTAATAACTCGCTTTGGTACGTTGTCTCCATATGGAATGAACCAAATCCACAATTTTACTTAACTGCCATGTCTTTTTCCTGTTGCTTTTTACAATTATGTTAAAATCACTTCCTTTCTACTCCTCTTTACTTTGTTTTTGTCTGGTTTTAGCGCCCTCTCCTATTTTTCTGTTTTAGGTAGGACACGTATTTTTATATTATGTAACTTTAATTTATACTTATTTAAATGTGTTTTGTTTGTTTGTACTGATGAAGGCATGTGCCGAAATGTTTACTTGTGTATAATGTATAATTATTATTAAAGCTTCCTTTTATTGTTATCTTGACACAATTTGTTCGTGTCTTATTAATCTAAATTGAATAACCGGGTGAGGAATTATCTTAAACTCACTGAAAAACCGAAACTAAACGTCTATTAGGCATATGTGCTCAGTACGCTCCAATATGGCAGTAAATTGTGGACCACACTTGCCAGTCATGAGCGGAACTCAACAGATTCGACCAAAGATGTCTAAGTCAAATTTTGCTCTTTCGATTGCAAGACAAAATGCCTAACACAGAGGCTTTTTAATGTAACAAAATTTGTAGAATGTTCTCAATTTTCAGAATTCTTAGGTAGAGGTGCCCCCTAATAAGGAGAATAGAGAAAAGCCGTATTCCAAAGTAGCTGCAATTTAAGTAAATTTGCAAAAGCAATATGAGGGAAATTAACATACAAATCAGATACTTTTAAGTAACGCACATTTTAAGAATTCTACTTAGTGCTCCTCCCACCCACTCTTCCACCAATGGCTCGCAACTATACATTTTTTCGCGCCCATGAACTATGTTGCTACTCTAATGACCCACACCGCGGGATTTATTTCACCAACTATTTCAGAAACTCTATAAAAAATTGTAGGCACCAAACGCTCTTTAAAAAAAATTTAAAAAATAACGCAGTTATCGGGAATTTCACAAAAAAACTAGCCACAAACACAAACGATGTTAATATAAAGGATTTAAAAAATAAGCCATTTTCCATAACCCAGATGCAACACGAAAATCACTTCTTTCAAGAGAGACTCCTACACAGGGAACAACAAACCCATAGAAAGGAGTCAATGAATGGCTATTTTTTTAAAAATCGCATGCCATTATGTATTCCAAAGTCTTGGGAATACGTAAATATTTTGTTAAATGATTTCTTTTTAACTTTATCCCCAAACGTAACAATTAGGATTTACAACTTCCACAAACCTTTTCAGGCCCCCCTACTCCTGCAGTTCAGCAATGATTTATAAGGGGGTTTAAAAAAATAAAAAAATATGTACTTTGAAAATATATATGTATTCCTAGTTAACAAACGCAATCCAGTCTCGCTTCAAAAGATAAATGCGTGGTTTCACTGTGGAAAGATTTTAATTTTTTTTAAATAACTCATTATCTATTGTTTTTTTCTCCTAATAGAAAATATCGTTTTTATGCATGTTTCAGTTTTTTAAAAATTACCTTTATGCATGGGCGCCCGCAGAAAACTTTCTTGGGGGGGGGGGTAAAAAAAAAACGTTTAACTTTCTAGTTTTTTAAAAATTACCTTTATGCATGGGCGCCCGCAGAAAACTTTCTTGGGGGGGGGGGTAAAAAAAAAACGATTAACTTTCTAGGGGGGGGGGAATTTTTTAGTAATGTTTTAATGTAGTTTTAATTTACTGTAGCGTATTTGTATGGTGTACGAACGGACAGGACATCAGCTTACTTACTTTCTCTTTATTTTCTCTTTACTTTAAAACATTTTTTGTCTATTTTTGTCTAAATTTTTTATCCAATCAATGCAGGAGGGAGGGGGGGCGAGTGCCTCGCCTTGCCCCCGCCTTTCCCCCCCTTGCGGGCGCCCATGCCTTTATATATTAAATCATATCCTAGTATGCTGTTTACCAAAAGCTATTACAGTTTATTAGGTCTTTTGAATACTGGCGTCTTTGGAAGAAATTAACGTTACCGAAATTTTAATATTGTTTCTGATCTAGATAACTCCCTAAGCCAATGGCTTACGCCTCTCGCTATTAAGTACCAAGTTGTAAAGTCACTAACATTGCTGAATCATACTATGTTTCCCCTTGCTATGGTGTTACGCCCCTGGCTTCATCAACAATGCTCCATACGCAGTGAAACCATTTTTTGCTACCAAACAATGAGGTAGCAGAACCGTATGTCTTAGCATCAGGTCAACGCCGTGCTTCTTTCACGCTCTCACAGTTCAACAGAAACATATTAGACTTTAATTTCCTGTCATTACCTTACAGGAAGTGATTTTTCATGGAACACTTCAATGCTTGATTACACTATAAGGTGATGAATCTAGCAGTCTCTCCTAAGAATTAGCCAAAATAGTTTGTCCCATTTCAAGGATGTTATCATGTTAATCCTAGCTTTTCCATACAATTTTTGTTGGATACAATAATACTTTTTATCCGACTTAACATATTCATCTTTAAAAGAATAAACTCATGCCGGCACACATCACTAACAAAAATCGTTTACGTGACGCCGATAGCCAAAAGGTTGTAGGTCAACCAGAGCTACTCAGTGCGGTCTCTTCTGGGCCATTGATTTTTTTGTTTATATCAAGTGATTTTAATACCGTTTATTTTGCTTTTTGTTGGTTTTTTTTTTTTTAGCGAACTGATTTCCGGCAAAAAATATATTTTACAACACGGTGATCGACTTAGAAGGAAACAAGGGTGTGCCAAAGAAATATTGCAGGGCACCACAAGAGTAGGGAGAAGAAGAGGCTAAAAAAGAAAAAGGTGGGAGGATAACATCAAAGAGTGGACAGGACTAACACTGGACGATGCAGTGCGTAGTGCTGAAGACAGAGAGGAATGGAGGAGGATGGTTCACATGTCATCTGTGGCGCCCCAACGGTCCAAGGACTAATGGACATGATGATGATTAGGATCGACTTACATGTTTATTGCTAATAAATAAATACATATTTATTTTGGGGTGAGGATGGGGAGGGGGTTCTGCTATGAGTTCTCTCGCTTTTGTCCCCAGGGCTTGACCCACGTTATAAATAAATGTCCCAATTGTTCCTCACAGCCGTATTATTAGATCGAAGACGTAAGTGGCCAGTTTCATCGTCAAAGTCTTTACTATTAGTTGTTTTGTGTTTTTTTTTTTATTCTTGATTTAGACTATCAAACTGTCAAAACCTGTCTATAACAATATGTCTGTTACCCTTAAATTAACAACCTGAGAAACGGTCTTGGCCTTCATGAGCTAAGACGATTTTCTTTATTCCTATTTGTAAAAAGTGGTTTAACCGTGGTTGTACCGAAAAGTTAGTAACACTTAACAAAATATTGCAACTCAATTGTTTTATTTAAATTATTGCACAACAGTGATACTGTAAACCATGGGCGCCCGCAAGGGGGAGGCAAGGGGGGCATTCCCCCCCCTGGACATAATGGATAAAAAAAAATAGACAAAAATAGACAAAAAATGTTTTAAAGTGAAGATAAAATAAAGAGAAAGTAACTAAGCTGGTGTCCTGTCCGTTCGTTCACCATGCAAATACGCAACAGTAAATTAAAACTACATTAAAACATTACTAAACATTTTTTGCCCCCCCCCCCATGGAAAGTTAATCAATTTTTTATTGCCCACCCCCCTAGAAGGTTTTCTGCGGGTGCCCATGCTTTCAACCATCACAATACCAAGGACTTTATTCAGTAAAGAATGGTAACTGGGACCGAATGATAGCTTACTCGAGATAGGAAAATTGGTAACTGGATACCAGGGACAATTATTTTAACAAAAATAGTATCGCAAAATTACTTTGTGATTCTTTCTGACAGTTCCTAATTGGGATCAGGCGGGGAATGGAAGGGACGATTGAGAAATCATGTAGTTTCTATAAAAACGACCTTAAAGCCATTAAAGGGCAAACACTAAGGCTCCCCACTGAGTTACACGGTAGTTAGTTTAGCTTTATTTGCCTGATCAACTTGAATTGTTAAAGGTGAGTCAAGGTACACATTTTTTATTTCATTTTTCGGGGTCGTGTTCTGGGGGAGGGGTGCAGGGGTGGCTATATGTTGTAACTAGGTCAAGGAATGCCTCAAACGAGGCCGACTAATCTCAATGGGAATATATCTATGGTTATCTATCATTTAAAAAAAAAATGTCTACATTTACACACATCAACTTTATCAGTGTTTGATAATGATTATTGAACAAGGTCTATGCATGTAGTTATCTCCACATGGTAGACTTTAATTATAACCGAATCACCAAGGGAAGCTTCGATTAATCTCTATAAATTAAATATCAATCGATTTAATGTATATTTTATTTTGAACTCCTATTTACTTAGCAGCAGTTTATTGAACATATCTTTTTGTTTTGATTTCAATATAGATATTACAAACGAGTTAATTGTCTGTAGGACTTTATAAAGACTGAATTTGATGTAAAGTATTTTTCTTTAAACCAGTAATGTTTCCTTTTGCATAATGTATAAATTTCATGTTTCTTTAATGTTTATGCCTCATTACTTTAAAATGTTTAAAATGTATAGCTATAAAGTAATACGGACTTATTTTGATTCAATATATTTACAATGCAGATGGTTTATGATAAATCGCACTGTATGCCACTATCATATAAAATTGTTTAACGTGTGCCAAGTTACAATAATTGAATAACATAACCATTGTTCGAGCACTTTGGTACTTTAATACATGTTTTAAGCGGAGGGGAACACTAATCTCAAACGAATAGAACATATGAGATAATGTGAACCACACACTATATATATATATATAGTGTGTGGTTCACATTATCTCATAGGTTCTTATGTATATGTATATATATAAATAAGATCAAAACCTTGCTTGATGTGGTGATGATAATATAAACTTTAAAGAACGTAGCTGTTATTAGTACACAGCTCATTGCTATTTAACAAATTTATGTAGCACTATGATACCAAGAACGAGAGATTAGAAACTGTCAGGTAATTTTCATGTCAGCATTTTCAAGACCCATTTATAAAATCAGTGTTTTAATTAAATGATTTAAGTCTTAAATGATTGTAGCCCGTAAACATTACAAACAAACAAAATGCTAACCCAGGTGTGCTAGAATGTGAGATATAGGGACGTGCTTCGATAAGGTTTATTTAACATTAAAAAAATGACGTGGTTTTTCAAAGACATGATAATGTCGTCCGTCACCTGCGCTCTTTAATTTTATTTCTTCTTTTCTTTCTTCTCGACGCGTCTTCAGTTGAACTTCAGGGACTGTGAAGACTGAATGTCCATCCATCATAGATCTAATTGGTACGATGTATCATGTCGTCCATCGCCTTGAAAAGATCAAAGTAAATAGGATGTTCATTCGTTAACTGATGTTCGTTGGTGATGACGCATGAAGATCGCAAAATGAAGGTGGTCAGCGGTGGTTTAAACGCCTTTCTCACGTAGAGAACAATTTAAGGCATGAGATACCCAGTGCCCTCTGTCTGAACATAACCATGAGGGACATAGTCTGCCAGCATTTGATACTTTCACCTACCTTTGGTCTTACATCTCTAATTCACTCTCGTTTGACGAAGAGGGGAACATCAGGATCTCAATAGCATCATCACCTGTGGCTCAATTCAATAAGCGGGTGCAAAATAAACGTCAAGAAACTACAAGCATAAAACTAAGCTTCTGTCAGGAATATCATGCATACGAGCTCAGTACACTCCAAAATGACTCTCATTTGTGGCCCGCCTATGTAGAACATGTGTGGAAACTTAACAGATGCCACTAAAGTTGTCTACGTTACTTTTGAAATCCAAAGGCGTGACAAAGAGGACACAGAGGTTTTGGAAGGTGCTAAAATGCGTAGCATGTTCTCCGCCCTTAGCAAAAAACGCCATCGCTTGTTAGGCCATGTAAAAAGAAAGGAGGAAGGCCATATTCACAAGTATCTGCTGCATGGAGAGTTGGCACATTGGAAATTTTATTGTGCGACCGCGGCTGCCATTTAAGGATGTTTGCGAAAAGAATGTGAGGGAAGCCAAAGTATAAATTGAAAAATGGGCGATATTGCACAGTGCTGTTTCAGCTGACGAGGAGCAGTGTAGGATAGAGTCAAACAGACAGAACATGAGTCCTTGAAACATAAAGATAATTACGGGAGGCCCAGGTTAACAATAAGTCAAGAATCTCCTGCGAAAAGTACGACCGACACTGTCATTGATCAATCGCCCTCGTCAACTATTGTGTCAAGAAGCTACTCCATCGTCTAGCTAAGACAGAAAAATTCATATACAGTCGAACCCGGTTATGTCGAAGGACTCGGAATTGTCCAAAAAGTGTCGAGATAACCGATGATCGAAGTAAAAGCAAATCAATATGGCTGCTATATATTAACAAGTGCTTGAAATTTCTTATGTACAAAATGTGAAATTATAAAAAGAATGTACATGCACGTGGAGTTTTTCTTGTACACAACAGCGTTACCGCGATTTGTTGGACGAAGCGATCGTCATGCTATAAAAATGTACATACATGTTTGCTAACAACACAAAGCATATGTGTGGGGTGCCGCTTTTCCGGATTATCTCGGAATTCCGGATTCATGAGGCAAAATATTTTTCAGCTCCAGATTCGCCAGTTCAGTTTTTTCAAATACGGATTCTGATTTTTAAAAAAAAATCAACCCGTAAGAACGAGTACTAAGCGACAAACGGGTTCGCTATGAATAGATCAGGTACTGCCACCCATCTCTTTTGTTTGCACGCTTTTCGCTCCCCACTTGTTGCTGCGTCAATTTAATTGCGACGACAACGAAAATGGCGTTTCATTTCATTACTACAGTTTGAAGGAGGCACGTTTATGGTGTATATAAGTTAACCGAGGTTAACTGGCAGATATCAGGTTTCGCCGACACAACAGAATCGACATAACCTTGGAGAAATTGTTAAGAACAAGAGAGATGGGGACGGTTCCACTTCAAAAAATGTCGACAGAACAGTGTTGGCGAGTTAACGGATGTCAAAATAAGTTGATTCAATGTATATACATATACACCCATTGATGGGCGCCCGCAGGGGGGGGCAAGGGGAGCACTTGCCCCCCCTGGATTGATTGGATAAAAAAAATGTAGACAAAAATAGACAAAAAATCGTATTAAAGTCAAGAGAAAATAAAGAGAAAGTATCTAAGCTGATGTCTTGTCCGTTCGTTCACCATACAAATACGCTACAGTAAATTAAAACTATATTAAAACATTACACATATTTTTTGGCCACCCCCCCCCCTGGAAAGTTAATAGATTTTTTGCCACCCCCTTATAACGTTATCTTCGGGCATGGGTAGCTACAACATCCGATGTTTTAAATAATCAGTAGACAATTATTTGAGTCTCTAGTGTATAGATACATATTAAATTAGTCATTGTACAGTCATTGTAAACGACGTCATACATAGATTGGACACACAGATATTTAAAGAGATGTCCTACACTGAAAATTACATCACTGACAATGAAATAGAAAACCTAATTAGATAATTAGACACTTAGATTCTAACAAAGCTGAGGGATCATACATAAATAAATTTGTGATCATTTTATGAAACAATAACCTAATTTTTCCCCATGTCTAAAATAGGACCAGCCATTATTCATTGCAAGCAGATAAAATAAATTCCATTTGTTATTTTTGTTGGTAGCGTTTAAGTTTTCTGTGTACAGCAACACCATGAACGATTGAGTAAAATATGTCAGAATAATTTGAACTTGCAAATCTGCCTCACTCACTAGGTGCAAGCTAGCATCTATACCAGCGGCTCTCAACCTGTGGGTTGCGAACCCTTTGGGGGGTCGCACGACCCTTTCCCAGGGGTCGCCTCAGATTGTGAGACATATGCTCTACAGATATGAAGTCGCAACGCAAATAGTTTTGTGGCTGGGGTCTCCACAACACGAGGAACTGTGTTAAAGGGTCACGGCATTAAAAAGGTTGAGAACCACTGATCGAAACAAAAACATGATGAAAGGGAACAAGACTGTATCCCATCAGGATGAACATAAGTATTCATAGTGAATTAATGTCATATACATATCCTCAAACTGAAAATTACTTGCTTAAAATTTGTTAGCTATAAAGGATACTGTGGACAAAAAAATGTGCAGGACTGATGGCTTAAATGGGACTGCAGTAACATGAAATACTTTCTTGCCATTAAAATAAGGCTGCAGCTATTTGGACGCGGGTCCGAGAAGTGAGAGTTTAGATTTATTGAAAAGTATAAGGGTTTGTAAGACAAAATGAAGAACTAAATGAAAGATAATTGAATGAACTATATTTTTGTTAACTTCTTCTTCTTCTATGTCTTAAGGGCCCACGATCAATTTATTGATAATTTTCGCTCCTATTCATGTAGATGGGATTTGCTTTGTTTCTGTTCCTGTTGTTAATGAGGAAATTTCACTGATTTCCAGTGCCACTTTGTGAGGGAATCATGCACTAGGGGTTTGAAGGCTTGAGGCTTCAGTTGAACTATTGAAATAGTTGTATTAATCAAATATTAAAATAATTGATGTTGTTTGAATCTTTGGTCAAATTTAAATAATGAAATCGAAAATATAACAAAGTGTATAATGTTTGGTTAGTTTACTTTGACCTTAGGCCATCATACGCAATTTTTATATATTTTCCTCTTGAACCACCATTCTCAAATTTCTATTTTTACAAATGTATCAAAGTCTTAATCCGTTCTTCTGGAAGTGTCTTTTGTATTTCAATTTTAAATTGTCTCTTGAGCGGCAGTGTGTCTTCAAGTTCATCATGCTCAGATCCAAGATATTTATTTCCTTGTTCGTAGATATTTATTTCGAGGAATCCGCTGTCTGATCAAGCTTTTAAATATCCACGATATGGTTTCGCATCTGGCCTTAGAAATACATCCAAGTAGTCACTGGAATGTGCAGACTTGAAATGAAAGTGAAGGCCTAAAGTTGTACCTTTAAATGTATGAGTGTCTTGTTACATCGAATATATTGAGCTTATGGTGACCAAATCATGTCTTGTTACATCGAATATATTGAGCTTATGGTGACCAAATCATGTCTTGTTACATCGAATACATTGAGCTTATGGTGACCAAATCATGATGTTGAAAAAAACGGACACTTTCAAGGACGGTTTTTTTTTTTGGCGGAGGGGGGTGGCAAGGTGAAAACATGTTGAACTCTATGAAACCGATTGTAAAGGGAGAAACTTTAAAACAAAACTCCTTTATATATGTGCGTGTGATCGTTGTAAAGGGATTTCCCTGGCATAACAAAAGAAACACTCTATGGAATATGTCACAGTTAAGGGTGTTATATTGCCTGTTATAGGAAAATAATACAAAAAGAGAATTCATTAAACTTGTTATATGTGATCCACAGGGATATATCGGGGAATATAAAAGGGAATGGAAATGATTGCTTACTTTCAGTACAGTTGTATAGTAGAGACATTTTGAAGCTTGTTTGAAATGGAGTCATGTATGTCACTTGTGCCCCGGTCGGTTCAAAGGTCAATCTGGTTAAGAAAGAAATCTGTCCGATAGACATAAAATATTTGGCAAAATCTCTCACAGAGCTAGGTGGTCAAATGGTTTAAACGTCAGATGACAGTAGACTCATTTGTTTGTGCTGATTTGTACTTGTGTGTTCCGCTCTCTCTCTCGTTCTCGTTCTCTCTCTCTCTCTCTATCTCTGGCACATCTTAGCGTAACCTCATTTTGATGGCAATTTACATCTAAACTCTAAACGACGTAAAGATCAATGAAATACGTTTTAAAATAACTTTTATACAAACAAGTTTTCTATTTAACAACGCCAACGCTCGCAAACAGCCAAAATCGGCATTCTAAATATGAAATAAGCGAAGGTCATGCAAATATCTTTCCGCTCGATATCAAACGTCAATGTTCAGAAAGTTCACAGGTGCTGAATATTTCTCATGTTTGAATGAACTTCTTAATTCAACTGCCCAGGGAGATTATGAATTATCTTTACAATACACTCATTTATAGATTACTAGATAGAGCCCGCCAAACCTTGGCGACAGCAATGCGTGAACTTCACATATGGTAAAGTTACTTGACAAAACATGAACTTAAGAAATGAACATTTAAGAATCCCAACATTTGCTACATCCCTTCCCCCATGATACGTCACTGCACACTTTATATTTCACGCCCATGAACTATATTAATTTTCTCATGTCCCAACCACTTTTAAACCGAATATTTTTTACACAATACTTAAATTTAGACGTTTTCAATTCCGAAAAGACAATATTACGCAACCAAACGCAATTGGGTTATTAAAAAAATATATATCATTTAGCGTAGTTATCGGGAATTATATTTTGCGCACTAGTGACCTCATTTAACCGCAATCTAGCGTATCTATATATAGCCTGCGTGGTGGTGTGTGACCTTTCCTGGCGAATTATATATATAGATTATTTTGCTAGAGCCTATTGTGTGGATGTTTGTGGACAGTAAGCTGTTGGGATTAAATAGAAAACCAGGAAATTTCTGTCATTTATTCACAAATGCAATCCGCTTGCATATTGAGTGCAAATAGCCAGTCGTTATGTTTGTGGTTAGGACATTTAACCTCGCTATAACCGGCAAACAGATACGGTGCTGTCGTGGCTTATTTATAAAACATATTTGTAAAAATTCATTACCTATTGAATTTTTTTTTCAGAGCAAATAAAAATAATATACATATATTCATATAAATATATATACTTTTGATCAAAATCACAAATTCACGTAATCTCGTCCCAATTTCAACAGTTTATAGCTATCTAACCTCAAGACATATAGAAACACTTATACTTACAAACGGAATCATCTATCTTCTGCTTCTGTGTAGTCCCGAAGCTGTTTAAACGAAATATTGTAAGACGCCGCTATAATTTGAACCCCTTTTTTTTTTAACTTGCCGCTATGTTTGGGGTCACATTGTCGACAAATATGACAAATATAATTCTAGGCACGTGACTCTCTATGTTATTCTATTCTTACGCAGCAACGAGAAAATACATCAACAGTTGAAGATGATTGTCACTACAACCAGTCTGCCCCATCCATGCAATTGAAGGCTGTCTATTCTCTGTCTCAGCAGGTGATCTAGACTAATAAACATTTATATAAGAAATGATTTCGATTTCTTTAAAGCAATGCTGAGACGTAATGTCTCACGAGAATGGAATTGCACAATCGTCACCTCCTTATTATTATTTATTTTTAAACACTAGTCAGTAGCATGAGAAAACACTTTCCCAGCACATTTTCTCTTCTTCGAATGTACGAATAGGTAATCCAATGAATTAACTACACAGCGCCCTTGCTAAACCTTTACAAACACATGCTTCAAACCCAACTCCAAAAACTATCTTTTTTTAAAAAAAAAAAGAACAAACCTAAAATCTCACCTGAACTGGAATTAGTTATCTAACGAAAAATCTTGCTTTTTATCAATCTGTGATCAGTATTGTTAAATAATGTTCTAAGGTGACCCCTCAGTTCCTACCAAATTACAAAAACCCGTGTTGGATGGACGGACATGGTTAGCAGAGACTGATGTGTGTTCCTTATGTTTTCCTCATAGGTAAACTGATTGAACTCATTCTAAGCAGTTGAAGTTTTACATAAAACACGTAACTCTATGAGGCCCTAAGCTTTATTTGTTTTAATTTCTTTGGTAATTAGAGTCTCTCTCTCACCCTGTTTTAGGCACTCCTCCTCATCTGTTTTATGCACTCCTCCTCATCTGTTTTATGCACTCCTCCTCATCTCTTTTAGGCACTCCACCTCATCTGTTTTAGGCACTCCTCCTCATCTGTTTTAGGCACTCCTCCTCATCTGTTTTAGGCACTCCTCCTCATCTGTTTTAGGCACTCCTCCTCATCTGTTTTAGGCACTCCTCCTCATTTGTTTTAGGTACTCCTCCTCATCTGTTTTAGGCACTCCTCCTCATCTGTTTTAGGCACTCCTGAATGTCCACATTTGTGCGCAAGGATCTTATTGTCTAATAATAGTCCATATAACAAAATGTATACCAAAGACTTTGACCAACGATAGTCCAGGTAATGTCATTAATATTAACTTTAATTTAGGCGTACAGAAATGTGGGACCACAGATTTACACGCACGACTTGTCGCCCACCCTCTGATTGTTCCGCCCAGTGAAAAAGAACCACAGTTTCTCTCCAGGGGCGCCTTCACGGCGAAGTGCCAACAGGGTCAGTGTTGTTTTTTTTCTAACATTAGAGTTAAGGTTTTTCTAACATTAAAACTAATTTTTCTCTCAAATTTAAGTTTTCGTTTTGTCTAATATTAGAGTTTAAATTTCTCTAACATTAGATTTGAGGCTTCTCTAACATTAGAATTGATTTTTTTTAACATTAAAGTTTTCGGTTTTTCCATTATTAGAGTCTAGGTTTCTCTAACATTAGAGTTGAGGTTTCTCTAACATTAGAATTTATTTTTCTCTAACATTAAAATTTTCGGGTTTTCTAATATTAAAGTTTAGGGTTCTCTAACATTAGAGTTTAAGTTTCCCTAAAATTAGAATTGATGTTTTTCGAGAATTAAACTTGGGGTTTCTCTAACATCAGAGTTGAGGTTTTTCTAACATCAGAGTTGATGTTTCCCTAAAATTAAAGTTAAGGTTTTTTTAACAAGAAGGTTTAGTGTTTTTTTAGACAATGTCTGGATTTACTCTCTTCTGCTTTTGATAATGTGTCTCATTATGGCGGGTTTTGGCGGCAATTTCCTTTTCTATTGCATGTTTCTGTTTCTGAGGCTTTCAGATACAATGTCATCATTTTTGTAAAGGGCTTGAAGCTAGTCTCGATTTCTCTGCAATAAAACCCGTTTACAAAATGTTTCATTGAGATCGTTTCTTTCCAAACAATACGTCATTAATGTTCCTTCCCGAGTGGGAAAGAGAAAAAGGGGGCGGGGGATGGGGGTAATGTTGTTGAAAAGAGGTATATGTTATCTAAGTTTATTATTATTAAGTTTACTTCTAATAAAATATTTATAATTGTGTGGTCGACTACTTACTATATGGTTTTACTCAATTAAGGAAAATATTGGGCAAAATCAAAAAAAGTTTTAACGTTTTCCAAGGGGAATCTTAAGGAAATATGATGCCACTGATTTCACGAAATAAAATTCCAGATAACCGTGCTACATGAGATTCGTAAAACTATCGCAAGTGCGTTTGGTGCGTAAAATTTTTATTTTGTTTTCCTGAAATAGTTGATGTAATAAATCTGCGATCTGCAATCGGGTGAGAAATAAGACTATGAATATCAAAAAATTAAAAAATTTATATACAGAATTTATTTGAAAACTTTTTTATGTGTGTGTGTGTGTTGTTTAATTGTCTCAGTTTTTGGTTTTATTTTGTTAACCTCATTTTATCCACGTTTTTATCCACAGCCACAGCAAGCTGTATCGTCTATCAGTTTGCAGAGCATCACTTTTAGAGTGCCTCCATTAGACATTCGTAACAACTTCAAATGGTCGGAAGAGAGCGACCGAGGTAAACCAAACATTGGACTTCAACTCTTGTTGTGTAGTGTGACATCGATATATGGCACTTTCATTGGCATGTTTTGCAGTTTTGAAAAAGAATACTCTCCGACTCCGAGGAGCTTTAGATTTGTAAGCGCCGTCAACAGCGTTTGTATGTTCCACTTCAGGGCTTAGTTAGGACCCCAAAAAAAATCAGATTCAAAAGATTTAAGATTAGTTTCAAGAGAGCAACATGAACAACAACAAAAAATTGTGAAAGCTTTATTTAATCTCTATTTATAAAATTTATCCAATATTTAAACTATCTAGAACAGTGCTTCTCCACCTGCGTAAGGCTGCGACCCTTTACCATTAGTTCATCGTGTTGTGGTTACCACCAACCATAAAAAAATTTTTTTTGCTACTTTATAAATACTTGTTTACAATGTTCTTAGTCGACCCCTGTGTACGCTTCGGGAATGACCTGACCGAACGCCTCTAGGTCAGAGACCCACACCACCGAGGTGACTCAGCAATGTGTCACACGGGATCTTGCTGTAGAGGGTTTTAAGAGCTCACGCTCGATGACCCACCGACATGGGCGTGGCGAGGAGGGGCAGGGGGTTAGGGTTAGGATAGGGGCAGGGGGGCATATTTCCCCAGGTGCCAGCTAGTTAGGGGCGCCAAAATGTGCTTTGATATTATTTTGTTGATGAAAATAATGGGTTTGAGAGTTGAAAAAAAAGAAAAGGGTTGCTTTAAAACGGATATTTTCCCCATTCACGAATCATGTCCCCGGGCGCCAAACAACCTCGCTACGCCTCTGTCCACCGACGCCATCTCCAAATTGAGTTATTGAGTAAAGGACGTTCGAAATCCCTCCCCCCCCCGGGGTCGCAAACAACAAGTTGACAAACACTGGTCTAGAATGAGTAAACAAAAGTAATTTATTATCGTTTCATTTTAACTCTGAGCCAACATTTTTAAAAAGACATTAACCTTATCTGTAACTGGTACAGCTGCAATAATGTCGTCATATGATGCTATGGTTCGCTCCTTTAAGGACAAATTCAAGGATGAATGGAAGGTCATCAAAGAGGACGCGGCCAGCAAAATTGAGTACCCAACAATATCATGTAGGTAGCAACTTATTATCGCCTATAGGGTAGCAACTAATAACAGCATATATGCGTAGCAGTTAATGAAAGCATCTAGGTAAGACAATGATATCTCGTTAGTAGCAAACAATGATACCAAAAACTTAGCAATATGATAGCTTAAATGTAGCAACTAGTAATAGATTAGGTATCAACTCATAATAGCATTTAGGTAGCAATTAATACTAGTATGAGGTAGCATCTTAAAATAGCATTTAGGTAGCACCAAATAATAGTATTAAGTTTCAATTACAATAGCATGTAGGCCCATTCTTTTAGAGTCCATAAAAATGATATTATTTGTCGGAAAAATAAATATGTTTCCAATAGTCCAATGTATTCATTACACTAAAAATTTCTAAAAATAAAATCAGTTCTCACAAAATGCCTTGAAATAAAGTAATAGAAACAGCAACCCCCAACCCCCCCCTCCCCCAAACCAAAACCACCAATAAAGAAAACGTGTAGAATAATGCAGAACAGCATTAGGGATGAAACATTAATGACCTATCCGAGAAACTGACATCACAAGCAAGACTGTTTGCAGATGACACAGCGGTGTATAGGACGATCGCCAACAGATCTGACCAGGACCAGCTACAACAGGATCTCAATTTGTTAGCTGAGTGGGAGATGAGCTGGGACATGGAATTTCACCCTGCCAAGTGCCCGACAATATCAGTCTCTAGAAGTTGTACTCCTCTACACTACCAATAAGAACTGCACGGCCATATACTTGAGCCAGTTTTCTCCGTAAAGTACCTGGGTGTTACCCTTCAAAGAGAGGTCCGCTGGGACGAGCATATTACCAATGTATGTAACCAAGCAAACAATTTGGTTATTGGCTATTTTTCGTAAAATATCGTAAACTTCTAACACTTTTATAAGGCTTTGTTCACTCCAGCAGCACTCGCTAAATATGTGTTCTGTTAACAGGGCATTCTCTCACTACTTGTATTTTCAATGGGTAATTTCCAAGGAGCCAAGCTTGGAACAGTTTCACAACTGGACAGTCAACTTCATTACAAATTTTGAAAGCTGTAGGCGGCACAATTCTCTTCGGTACTGCACCTATTTTGGGTGTGGGAACCCCTTCCCGCTTAAGAGAGGTCCGGGGCCCTATGCCGGACATTGTTTATTGAAATATGCTCATTTTAACTATTTTGAGGCTTTGAAATCTTTTAATATTTACCTTCACTTTTGTAATTGAACTAAACTCCGAAGCTTATCATAAATGAAAACAATAATTTTTCTTCAGTAAATACTTATTTATTATACATATAAGATCTATGACATGGACACATTCGTTTACGCAGCATCGGCAGAGTTGTGGAGGAGGAACATTGCAGCCGTCACGCGATGCCACATCACTACTGACAATGGCAAAACATCTAGCCAAAATATTACTTGAAGTTATATTATAAATAACAAATTTTTGTGATTTGAAATAGTGTTTGGTTTTAGAAACGGGACATTTAGGCGTCCCGAGAGACTTTTTGGGGACACCGGGTACGATCGTGAAAAAAAGGACAATCTAGTTTTTACGGGACGTTTTTTGTGACCCTAATTGACTTGCACACTTAATGATATATTATGTTATCTTGAAAGTATGCAATGCTGCCCAACAATCTCTCCCAAGCAAAGACACCTATAAAGAACGAACAAAATTTAGTAATAGAAGACAATCCTTTGAATTGTTATTACCAATCGCTTTCCATGTATGTTGACTTAATAAAGAAATATATCCTAATCACAGCAAGTATCTACGCAATTTCAAAACAAAACCAAAAGATGGTTTGGCTTCTAATTATATGCAATTTTTATATAACTTTCACACATTAAGCTTAACCTTTTCTTCCCACATCACATCTGGTCACAACTCTAGTATGAAACTACTTGCCGACATTGTCCCCTTTTAAATATAAGATGGTACATATTAAGTTCTTGTGAATTCCAGCCCCACAACTCCCCCAAAAATAGTTGTAAATTGACATATCACACATCTTAAACTCACATCTTTGTTCTCTGATCAACAACTAGAGCATTTGACGAACACATTTTTCACGCCTGGCCCGAGAAATTTTTATTGCATTTTGTGATTGTAACCATAGGTTCGGCGACAACTGGGCTTTTGGCTTGCATTATTTCTTAGCTGTTAAATAAGGCTGGGCCGGTCCTACAGCGATGACATTGCGTTGTAAATATAATTAAAATAGAAAGAATCTTGTCTTAAAGTTTGATATTGATTTAAAGCCAGGGTCTTCGTCTGCCGCAGGACAGAGCTCGCCTTCAGCTTGGTCTCTATCACGTGCACATCGCGGAGTGGTTCAAGAGATTTCCGAGAGACCAGTTCTTATTTCTTCGCTACGAGACCTACAGTTCTGATCCTGCCTCGACCCTGAGGCGTGTGCACGATTTACTGGGTGTTGGTAGGTTGCTCGAGTCATTTTCTCTTATCGTTCTGTATAGAGATGTATTGGGATCAAGGTAATATTAGGTAATATTCCTGGGTAGTTGGAAAGTTGCTTGTGTATCTGCCTACTATCGTTTTGTATAAAGATGTTGCGTTGTCAAGATAATATTTTGTTAAAGTATTTTTAAGCTGTTTTTTAACTCCATTATAATTTTTTTATATCTTAACTCGAGGGTTACTACACAAGTTCCGAGGGCAGAGATTACGGTACTGTTGTCTATTTTATAATTTGAAATGAATATCCTGAAAGAATATCCTTTTTGTATGGTCTCATCACCCCAGCTCAGCTGAGCCAAGAAGCCATGGATCAACCAGACAAACAGGAAGAAAGATCTTGGCAACATTTGGCTGGAAACCAAGACTTTACTGACCAAATTCTACGCCGGAATATTCAAAAACTGTCCCAATTCCTCAGTGATGACAGTTTTACATGGCGAGACATCTTAGACCATAACACATCTCATTGATTTTATACTTTTGATTTGGAAAAATATACAAATCATAAAAGCATTTAACTTTGTATTTCATATTTACATCTAAGCATAATATGTAGAGCTATAGTCTGTGTGATAACTAGCGTTGTTGTTGTTTTTGGTTATGCATTACTATAAAATGGAGTTCAAACAGTCACATAAGGACATACTGTGGTAAATTTAACAATGATTTATTCAGAGTCAGAGAAGTCTCCCATGATGCCCCATTCTGTGGTAGCCAGTAGGACATTACACAAGACAAAGGTAGAGGCAAGATAGCAACAGTACAGAGACATGGCGGAAGCAAGATAGAGACAGTATAAAGACATGCCGAAGACACTATAGAAACAGAATAATTACATGGCAGAGATAGTATAGAAGCAGTACAGAGACATGGTGGAGGCAGAATATAGCAGTATAGTCACATGAGCGTGACCGGATAGAAGCATGTTAGAGGCAGGATAGAGTTATTGCAGAGACAGAATAGAGTCAAGATAAATATGAGATTAAGCCAGAACATAGACATAATTTAGACATGTTAAAAGCAGGATAGAGAATTATAATGAAGTTGTAGAGAAAGGTCGGGGACAGGCTAGACACATAATAGAGACGGGATTAAGACAGGATAGGGTCTAGATGCAGACAGGATACAGACATAACGGAGGCACTAAAGAGGAAATGAAGTTAACAAAAGAGTAAATTAAAAAAAAAAAATTAAATATCAACATACAAGCAGTGCATTTAAAGAGTTGTATTAAAACATCCAACATACATCATGTTGTGTTTATTTCAAATGAAACCTATGCATTTTCGTACTGGATATGAGATAACGTGTACAGTCATCGGACATACTCGGTGTTATGTAGACGACGTGTTTACGTCAAATTTTCTCGTGCTGTGAACTCTAGCAGAGAACAAAAAAGCTCAAAATCGCATTTAAGGTGTGGCTTAGCTAAACCATAGTCTTTTCACCTAAAAAAATTAATAGTCTTTATCTATACGATTTTTTTAGAACAATCTGGAGAAAACTGGAAAGAAAAACAATGCGCAAGGCTGTCCCAGATGCATCAGTAGAATAGACTAGAGAAATATGACACGACATTTTTGAGAGAGCATTTTTATCACGAGATATTTTACGTTACGGGACGACAGGCTAAGAGTTATTTTTAGAGTGTTTTATTCTTTATAGAGTTTTGATTACTTATATGTGTGAATTGCTATTCATCGTTTTCTTTTTTTGCACATTGTGTTATTATCAACTGTGTACCAGTAAAGGAAAAACATATCTCTGTAAGTTAATGATTTTAATTATATTTCTTTTATTTTGTAATTTATTAGTATCTTAATAAAATGTATTAATTGTAATTACCCCTGCTTTGAGTGTCATATTTCTTTTGCTATTGTATTTCTCATGTGGTGTCGTCTTTTGTTATGCACTGTTAAGAATGAGCCATTAAATTAAAAATTAATTTCTCCTTATAAACAGCAGTAAGTAACACTCGGTAACATAAAAGCCAAAATGAACAAAGCGATAGATCAAACGCCTTAGCCCCCCGCCTCCCATGTTATGGTGAATGCATGTCACGTTATGGTGAATGCATGTCACGTTATGAACGCATGTCACAATATGGTGAATGCATGTCACGTTATGGTGAATGCATGTCACGTTATGAACGCATGTCACAATATGGTGAATGCATGTCACGTTATGGTGAATGCATGTCACCATCAAGCAACAGTTAAAACTTTGAGAACAACCCTGATTCATGTTAAACCTGTAGAGTGCACGATAAAAGGTTGATGACAGACCCTCGAAAAAGTGTCAAAGACATATCTATTAACATATTTAAAAATAAAAGACATACAAATCGCCTGACATAAATTAATTAAAAATCAGTACAAAATATGAACTCAAATTAACTTGATATTTTCTATTTAATTTTTAAAAATTTAAAAAAAAATTTTGTTAAAAAACCAGGATGGTGTGTGGCTAAATTGATTTTTATTAAGGTGTACCCCTTCACCATATGCCTGATCTTTGGAATTTAGCTTCATTACTCCCAACACTCAGGGTACTAGACTTTTAAGAACTTTTCCTTAATTTGTTTCATATATTAATATCTTCAATATTGACATGTGTAAAAGTCAAAATTTGCCCATGGGGCTGAGGGATTTCAATCTTTACTAAAAGTTATGATGACGAAGTTAGAGCCCTAATTAACTGTGTTTAGATGCTCTGCTAGCCGGGACAAATACGCAGAACAACAATTCCACCCCCACCCCCCCACACACACGTTTTCCGCAAATCTGATATTTTCTACTAGTGGCAGGACAAAGTTCTTTCTTTTATTTTGAACATAAGACAAAAACTCTGCTCCCCCCCCCCAAACCGTGAGAAGTTTGCCCTATGGAAATGTTTGTTGCCTTATTTCAATGTTAGCAACTGGCCAATCGATGATATCTCAAACGTAAGAGAGCTTAGCAATTTTCGACCATATCATCTTCTCAACGTGACCATTCAGAGAACACATTCGGTGATGTGTGTGTGAGTTTGGGAGGGGGTAGTGATGGCAAAGGAGGATATTTTCGCTTAATGAAAGACACATTAATGCCCAACCTACCTCTCTCCTGCACATCACAAATAATGAAAGTTCTAACCCTGCATGACCCCAATTGTTTTTACCTGTCTCATATGAGTAATATCAGAGATTCAGCTTCAGAGGCGTTTTCAGAGCGGTGGGAACAAAGTTCATGTTGATAGAAACCGCATTAAAAAACATTACTAAGATGTTACATAAATTAAATTATCATCATGTTTTTAGAGATTAAGAAAAGATTATCCTTCATACAGTTTAAAATTGGTAATCAATACTCTTGCACTTCACGGCACCCCCATTATGTTTTTTTTACCCGCCGCTGGATGCAATGCTCACCCGCAGCCCACGTACGTACAGACAACACCAGGTAGCTGACTCACCGTCCCAGAATGGAAGCAGAGATGACATCACACCTATTCATAGACATGGAGTGATGAGCCATTTGAGAGTATATATATATAGCAGGGAACTCCACAGTTTGGTATCAGTACACTGACAAAGTGCTCACGATTTCTTGATCCTAAAACCAAAGCAGAATCAATTGCTAACTTCCGTAAAGAACATTTTCTTTACATTTCTCATCTATTGTTAAAGACTCCACATCATTGCATTAAGTTGAAAGAAACTTTTTATCCAACTTAAAGCAATTACAAGTTGTTAGCTCTCATCACGTTCCTGCGACGTTTTGGTGGTAAATCTAATTTTCTAGTTGTGTTGATATCAGAATAACGAAAACTTAAGATGCCGATGTGCTGTGCCGCCGCTGGACTGCCTTCAACCTGCTCCTGTGGACGGATTGTGATTGACCCTGACTGCGAGTGAGTCAACTCATTGTATTTGTTAAATCCTGTTGATTCTATCAGATTGTTGAGTGGACTTGACTGACATTGACAATGATTTTGTTAACAACGTGTATTTCAATTGCTATATTTATCTCGTACATTTTTGTGGGGTTGTATTTTTAAAAAAAATTCTCATTGTTTTCTCATTTGGCTTTAGAAAAATACCTATAGGATTTTGTAGTTATGGAATTTGGTTATATGGGTAATATAGGTAATATTTAGTTTATTTGAGATTTAAATATTTAAAAAGGTGCAAGTTTACTAAAGTGTATTTTTATATTTGTTGCCATCCATGAAGATTATTACATAAACATGTTCGACATATGTTGCTTGCCAACTTTAAAATCTAAGATAATCGCATCATGCATGACTCTAGAAGAAAAGAAACGCAGTTAGTGCCGCATTTAATGTTGGAGCCACCCAGGGTGGACAAAGTTCATTACCAGCCCAATTTTAAGAAAATAAATCTGAAGTTGGCAAAAAATGCCACCCATGAACATGAAGAAAATAGTGCCGCCGTGATGTACCTGCGCCCTCCCCCTTTTTTTTCTACCAAAGCTTCCCATGTCAATGAGCGGGTAATATTTTTAATTTATTATCGAGTTTTAAAACGTATGATAATCCATTATAAATATGTTTTTTGTTTGCCCCCCCCCCCCCCCCCATGAAGTTGTTGCCATGTTTAGCAAATATCAGACCGGCGTTGCCAGGCGACTGAAGAAACCGGAAGCTTTGGCCATGCTTATGAATGAGTTCGCCCTGAATGAAATCGAGGCTCAAATTTTCTTCCAAATCTTCGACAAGGACCAAAACGAAGTGTTGAGCCTCTGGGAGTTCCGGCAGTTCAACCAGACAGTCGGGACAAAGTAAGTACTGAAATGTCTACCATAAGGATAGGAAATTAAATTTGTTAAACATGTTCACTGTAGGATTTATAATTCATTCAGCGTGTCAACTGCCAACAACTTAATATGTTCACTGTAGGATTTATAATTCATTCAGCGTGTCAACTGCCAACAACTTAATATGTTCACTGTAGGATTTATAATTCATTCAGCGTGTCAAATGCCAACAACTTAATATGTTCACTGTAGGATTTATAATTCATTCAGCGTGTCAAATGCCAACAACTTACAAGTTATAACTCTACCTTAAAACGTTTTGAAAAGTCCTCAATTGTTTTGTGTTTGGTCTTCTCAATGCCGTATTAGAAAATAAGCTCATGGTGCAACATCTTGCATGCTTTTCATTGCTTGCCAACACTTGGATAATTTGATAGTTATATGGGAGTTTCGGCAATTCTTTTAGAAGTTTGAAATGAAAAGAGAACTGCATTGTCTACAATACCTATTGATATTTATGCTTGTCTTTGAAGGTTGTCTATAAAGATGGTATGACCTTATGATGTTTTCCTTAAGACCTAAATTATTGATGAAATAAAGTTCTTTCAGCATTTTGCCTTTTCTTTGTCTAAGGTGGACACTGAGGAACCTCAGAAATGTTCTTTAACTTTGTTTGAAACTTTGAAGTGAGATTTAACTGGACTGTGATTAACAAATTTGGCTTACGTTTTTCCGTCTTGCTTACCACAAGCAACTGGATGTCTGCAGTAAAGAAGAGAGGTTTTTTAAAACGCATTTACATAACCCAGATTTGACTCTCTCCAAAGAATTTAACCATTTATTTTGATATTCCTTCCATTTCCCCCATCCAATCCAACAGCCTTACTTGTTACCCTCAGGGCCAATGAAATGCCTTCCATCTCCCCATTAACTCTACCACCTTACTTGTTACCCTCAGGGCTCATGAAATGCCTTCCATCTCCCCATTAAGTCTAACCACCTTACTTGTTACCCTCAGGGCTCATGAAATGCCTTCCATCTCCCCATTAAGTCTAACCATCTTATTTGTTACCCTCAGGGCTCATGAAATGCCTTCCATCTCCCCATTAAGTCTAACCATCTTACTTGTTACCCTCAGGGCTCATGAAATGCCTTCCATCTCCCCATTAACTCTAACCACCTTACTTGTTACCCACAGGGCCAATGAAATGATTCAACTTTTTCACAAACTGGAGGAGCCTGCCACTGGTTATGTGGACATTGGGAAAACCTTCGACGCACTGACACACGTGGACAGTGGGAAGGGCAAGCTGACCGAGGACGAGATAGTCACGTTTCTTCAGACGACAGCAGGGGACTCAAAGACCATCGACCTGCATAAATTTCTAAACATGATGAGCAGAATCAAAGTTTACACGGGCGGAGTTTAAGAATAGCGAAACAACAAAATTAATTAACATACGGGTAAACATACAATTTACAGTAGAATGGTTTGAAAACTTAGTCGCAATTTTTACGACATTTCCTCATCCCATTGATAGTGAGATATGATCGAGTGAATGGAAATTTTGAATGGAGGCTTTTATATTTTTAAGTAAATATAATTTCGTGGAGAAAAGGGATAAAAAAAAATATTATGAATGCAAGACATAGTTGGAATTGAAAAGTACACAATTGTACTTCCATTTGTCATAGCTAAATAAATATCTATGAAATTGTGTACATTAAATTAATTACACTCCAAACCCGTGAATATTTCCACGTACTCCAAAGCGACATTCCATGATCATGCTTTTCGAAGATCTCAGGCCGATTTTCTAGTCGTTTTCTTTTAATTTTAACATCTCTGCTGTTCTTTTCAATTCAATGTTTTGTGCAATGGTAATTTGTGTAGAAATGTGATTTGAGATTTGAAATAATTGTCAAAATTGTTCGTTCCACTCGTGCAGCTTTATAAACAATTTAGAAAGTTTATTGAACTTTTATATTTGTATGACTCTTCTTGTTTTTGTTAAAAATTTAATTTGATATCGATACGTCATCATAATTTTTTAATTCTGGAAAAATAATTGTTCAAAATTGATTGTGTTTTATATATATATATATATATATATATATCTATATATTTAAACCAATTTTTATAAAAATAAAGTAATCGAATTACCAGAAACATTTCTGACTAATTCTTATTTTTCTGTAATGTCTGATTTCTTAATGCATTGTTTACTTCCATCTCTCTTCAATAAACTAGAGCTAAGAAGCTCAATGACCCCATTGAACAATTTCAAGACGAGCATATTACCAGCGGTACAGTTATAATAATGTATCAAGCTTACTCTCAAGGTATTTCTCTCATCAGGTAAAACTCCATTACCTTTTAAACTCTCTTAGCACTTTGACGGAAATGTCAAGCGATTGCCGGGCAATCACACTGATTTAAAAAAAAAAAAAACGATTCACAATTTGAAACACTACTAACATCGCCATTTCTCTTTGACAGTTCTATATCCATTAGTTAGGATTTCAAAAAGTTGTTTTAATTTTTTGTTGTTGTTGGAAGCACTTGAAAAATAACAATCAGAACTAGAGGGTGTAGTAGATGAGAGTTTTGACCCTATTGGAACCAGGATTTGACCCTCTCCCTACCCAGAGTTTTGAACCTGAAAACTAGGAAAATTAACAAAATCAATTTAAAAAATGGTCAAAAATAATTTTAAGATAAAGAAATAATGAGTCTTTAGGCATGGGTACACTTATGGGACGGAGCCTACATTGAGTCTTTAGGCATGGGTACACTTATGGAACGGAGCCTACATTGAGTCTTTAGGCATGGGTACACTTATGGAACGGAGCCTACATTGAGTCTTTAGGCATGGGTACACTTATGGAACGGAGCCCCGATTAAGTCTTTAGGCATGGGTACACTTATGGAACTGAGCCCGGATTAAGTCTTTAGGCATGGGTACACTTATGGAACTGAGCCCGCAGACCGCAATGCGTCAACGAACCTGTACTGTTATTTTTGACATCGGTATAAAGTATTGTGTGACTTGTAAAGGAACATCTAAAACACCTTTTTTTCGACACTCTAAAAACATTGGATTTAAAGAAAATTTTCATCCATATCAATATGTATGCATCCTACCCCACCCCCCCCCCTCACACGTGAACTGTATTTACCTAACAAGATTAAATTATTTATCAAATGCACCCACCCATTCTGAGGCGTATCATTGTGCTGCCTGAGGAATATTTTTAAAAAATTACACTTTTTCGCTCCCCCCCACCCACCTCCCACGCATATTTTAATAAGTTTTTAATAAACATGAGCAAAATCATCCCCGAGAATAGTAGCTCCCTTACATACACCGTCGCACAATTTTTTTCACCCCCATGAACTATAATTAATATTCTTATTCCCAACCCCAATTTTACATCGCAATGCGTGCATTATCTTTAAAAAAAGAACAACAATTCAATGTAAAATTCCGTATATTTTCAGTTTATGGTTACTTAATTTAAACATTAAAACCCATATCAAAGTATTCATTTTTTTTTTAAAGAAACCCGTTTAGTGAAGGCAGTTCACCCAGCACTTATGTGCAATCATGTGGACTTCTTATAGCGTGTGCATTGCTAAATGGTCGCATTGGCCTATGCTTGTTTATATGAAAATAATTTAAAATAAATCAAGTGTTATTTGGCGCATGGTAAAATGTTAATTAATTTTCTTTTCACCGTTGCTCTTGGTCGAGGGGGAACACGCCGAACTCTGGGAATTCCACTCCACACAACTGCGTCAACTATCTTGAGTGCCGACTAGTATCTTTTTGTTTTATTTTAGTACTAAGTAATAAACACAAATAAAAACATTAATAAAGTTTATTTACGTCCGTCAAAAATGGTTTAGGAGCTTTTTTTTTTTTTTTTTTTTGACGCACTCCACTCTGGATAATTTTTTTTCAGCTCAAGCTCAGGTCCGACAAAGTTAAAAGGAGTGGAAGGGATGTTGAGTGTTTCAAGAAATATTTACTGTCATTTAAACTGGATCCCGGATCAGTGAGAAATTTTACCAGCTAGAGCTCCTGGCAAGGAAAATATTGCCCCAGAGCTCTAGATCTCTAATTAAAAATAACAATTAGAATTAAATTTTCCAAAATCAACACCAAACGACCCGACCCCCCCCCCCCACACCCCCTCCGGTGCTATCATAGCAATGGATGCTCCATAATGAAATTAAAATTAAAGTGTTCAACTTTTTCATTATTAAATTTCCTTATTTACTTTAGGTCAATTATGAAATTGTTTCTCTGTGGCGACCCCTTAGGTCTACTTTTTAAATATTTCCACAGAGAAACATAAAACTTAGTTGACTTAGTAGGCCTATTATTCGGTTAGAGTTATATTATATACTTCTATTTTTCTTCTTGTGTATGTTGAAGCATGTGACTTTAAATACAATACATATATTTAAATCGACACCCTTCAATTGAGATATAATCACAGAAAATAGCTCCCATTTCTGAAGAATACTGTCAATTTTACAAGTATAGTTATGTTCTACTCCATATTCATCAATAAAAAACAATGAAGAAAACTATAATCAATATAATTTTTTGACTCATTTAATTATCAGTTTGAAGTATTGTTTGAAAAGTTTTGAGATACCAGTAGTTAGAAAGGAGAAATTTAAGTAGACTTCTTGTCTGTCTGATAACTGCCAGTGGAGCATAGGACATTAACTATTACTTTCCAAGGCTTCTAGTCTCTAGATATCTTTTCCAGCTCTATCAAATCTTTATAGCTGGGTACATTTTTGTCAACATTCCTTTACAATTGAAATCATTTCTGAATTATGCATTAAAATTTATAGCACACTCATTTGTAGTACTCTTCAATAGGTTAAAAAATATATAATGAGTACAATTATCTATAGTTTTATCATTTATATACCGGTACTCTAACTTAAAATCTGCTCCAAACTATGACAGATAATATATAAGGGATGTTGTTATCTCTTTTTAAAAAAAGTATAAAACATACAAGTCCAATCACAGATTTCACAAGAACTCACAAATAAAATGTATAATATTTTATTAAAAATAAGCTGTCCTGAATGAAGTTATCAAGAAGCACTACCATTAATAGTAGTATTTAGTAGTCATTCCAAATATTCAAATAGGAATGATGTCTCAATCATTGTTGACTATAAAGATTCTGTCATTTTATTTTCTTTCAAGTTATGGGATTGTGAAGGCGTGTCATTGTTGAGTTTAATAATTTCTGAAATTACGACAATATCGTCTTAGCTTAAGGTTAGAGCAAGAAGAAAACATGGGATAAAAAGACTATTTACAATTTAATATAAGGTATGTTTAAAACAGATTATTTGGTATAAAAGGCACAATCTCGCATTGAGGTTAATACTTATTTGCCTTCAAATTAACAATAGTAATGAACTGACGATAGATACTGATAACGGTTTTTCACAAACATGTTTACACAAAAATTACATTAGAAACACTTTTTAGATTGAAAATACCAAATATAATTTAAGAAAATATAACGAAAGTCTAATACATTAATTAGTTGTTTAATTCCAATTCATTTATACTTCATGTTAAATAATGTATACTAGAAACAAATGCTTAATAAAATTTCAGTAACTATTATGTAAATATGTTGTATGAGCACATGATTTAAAAATTTGTTCATTTAACACTTAGTTACATTTGCGTGCAAATATTGTATTATGTATAAAATAAAATAAAAAATATAAAAAGTAAAAAATAAGCTAAGGTAAAAAAAATATTTTTTTTAAAAATTGATAACCATATTAAATTTATAGCTGCAGTCCACTTTAATTCGATCTCTATTATTTGGGATACAATGATAACGAAAACTAAGAATGCCGTAGTTGGTATTATTGTAACTCAATTACGCAAAGTTCTTGCATTCAATGCTATTAAACGAGATACTATCACACAACGTTATGGAAATAATAATGTTAGGCACTTTGCTATAATGTCTAGGTGGTATAGGCTACTGTAACAATCTGAAATAGCAAAGGAATTTGCACTTTTCCATCTTTTTCACCAATAAAGAAGAAACGAGCAGCCAGGTTAAGAAAATAAGTGCCTTTGAGATCATTTTAACTCGGCGAATGGAAAGGCTTAGATTCCATTTACATATCTGATACTTTCTTGATCGTAGATGATCTGATCTGGGGCTCAGAATAAAAGCTATCGCTACAAGCCAGCATCTCCATACTGTCTTCTTCATGCAGAGAGAGCCCAGCATCTATTAACTGTTCTCCTGCCAATCTCTAGTGAAACGTTAATCTTCTTTCTACAGAAATGTCATATTTGTCTTACGATAAAAAAGCCATTTTCAATAATACGTGCCACCAAGTTACAGGGCTTCTTGTAAAGAAAAAATGTTGAGGTCAAACCCCATGGATTGAACTCCCCGGTCAGGGGTCGGGCGAGGGCAGGCTCGCCTGACCCGTGCCATGGGGATCGCGCTCCCCGGTCAAGGGTCGTGCGAGGGGGCTCACCTGACCCACGCAAAGGGATCGAGCTCCATCATTACCATGTAGGATGTAAAGACATTTTAATGATATCAATGGAAACTTTCTTCGTTGAGAACCATTTCAAAACATTGCCAGAGAACTAGAAACTTGAAATATTGAAACATGTCTTGTCTGTCTAAAAGACACTCAAAAAGATAACACTATTTGTTATTTTCTGGGAAATAAGTTAAATTTGACATTTGTTTTGTTTTTATAAATTCCTTGGGGTAAATAATACGAAATTAGATAACAAACAACCATTTTTTGAATTCCGAAAATAAAAAATATGTTTATTTATTTAAATACATAAAAATACCATTCAAAAGTAACTTTTGTTTATGTAAATTTATATATTACAATTTACATTTTAAATAATGGAACAATATGTTTTAAGACAAATAATTGTTTTGAATTGCAAAATAAAAGTTGTTTTAAATTTAGTATATTCATTGTTAATAAATAATATTCTGTTATAACCGTCTATTATCATTCAATAGTTATAAGTTGTTTTTTTTTTACTTCATTTTTTTATAGCCCATTCTTCAACTTAATGTCTTTTCAAGAGAAACTATCGCTTTCGTTTTAGTGACACTTTATCAGCTATACTGGAGGCATATTTGAGTAACAATTTTCTAATTTTGTTAGTTAAAATAACTTAATAAAAAACATAAAATAGTGAAAACGTGTAAAATAATAAAACTTAAAGTGTTTTATTGATTCGTATCAATTATTTGTCTTTTCTTAAACAGTGCATTTCTCAATTAATAGAAAATATATTTCAAAACAGCTCGGTGAGGGCGCTCACCTGCCCCGTGCCCGGCGATCGGTTTTTGGGCTCCCCAGCGAAGGGTCTGGTGAGAGCGCTCACCTGACCCGTGCCCGGCGATCGGTTTTTGGGCTCCCCAGTCAAGGGCCTGGTGAGGGCCCTCACCTGCGGTTTTTGGGCTCCCCAGCCAAGGGTCTGGTGAGGGCGCTCACCTGCCCCGTGCCCGGCGATCGGTTTTTGGGCTCCCAAGCCAAGGGTCTGGTGAGGGCGCTATCAGACCTAAATAATACACATCCTATCACTCAGAAGTTCCACTCAAGACTGCCGCACGACTAAAACACACGTCACAATACTGCATAGACACTACGTCACAGAGACAATGGCGGGAAGAGCGTTAAATAACTATAAGAGTCAGTGTGGGAAAAGCGTTCAACAACTAATGAACATAATATTGAGTAGCAACAATTACTAATGAACGCTCATACCCGACACTTATCTATCTATCTATCTATCTATCTATCTATCTATCTATCTATCTATCTATCTATCTATCTATCTATCTATCTATCTATCTATCTATCTATCTATCTATCTATCTATCTATCTATCTATCTAT